>SJYT01066738.1:18749-386416 GCA_006410635.1 Cephalophus harveyi | reverse complement strand
GCCGCCCTCCTTCCTGCTTCCTCGTCCCCAGCCAATCAGCAGCGCGCCCCTCTGCCAGCTCCGCCAATCAGCCGCCCCGCCCTGCGCTGGCCCCGCCAGCCAATCCGGCCCTCGGCTCCCCCTCCCGGTCTCCAACCAATCAGAACCGTGGGTCGGTCGTCCCAACGCAGGGGGCAGCACGAGGCGGCCGGGGGAGGTGGTGCGGGGAGTGGTGGGGCCTGGGGGGAGGGGTACGGTGCTAAGGGTGGTGGAGGAAGGTGGTTTTCTTTGCCGGCTTCTTGGATTTTCTCATCTCCGGAACATGAGCCAGTTTCCCATGGTGACCCGACCCTGGAGCCCCAATCCCCTAGCTGATACCCCCCCACCCCGAAATCTAATCTCACCCGCCCTGGCGGTCACCTCTCTACATCCCTCGTCCCTCTTCTCTCCAACACCCTCGGGAGAAAACTGCGAGCCGAGGACCACCCCCACGCTCGCCAGCGGCTGCTGCCCCCAGGGCAAAGCTTCGGGAAGACCAGCTGAAAATCAAGCGAGGACAACCCCCCTTTCCTGCAGAAAGGGCCCCAGACTCTAACGAAAGGGCCCCGACTGCTGAGAAGCCCCTCCCGCCCTTGCCTCATCTTTCCGACTTCCCTGCCTGCCACGTCTCCTTTCCTTTCAAGCAAGGTCGGTCTTGGCTTGGTAACCCCTCACCCGCATCTCTTTTTCCTCTTTCTCCCCTTCACCTACCACCCCCCACTCCAGCTCCTAATTCACCCTTCTTAGAAGCAGAGTGTGGAACCCTCATCCATTTGCAGCCGACAGCAGAGCCTGGTCTGTGAGTCCTTGACACCCACACACCCTCTTCCACCACCGCGGGGAACATCCGAGCTCTCCGGGGGAGGGAGGTGGGGGCGGGCAGCCTGACAGCCCAGGCTGGACTCCCTCCCTCGCGTCCCCAAGCGAGGATGGGACCAAGTGTGGACACTTACCTGGCTTCCCCCTAGTCACCGAATGCTGTGGCTCCGTCTCACATCCACAGACGTGCCTTTCCAAGCCCGAGCACGCTCCGCGGGGTCAGCGGGGTGGGTGGGCACAGCAGGCTGAGGTCACACGGAGGTGTAGGAGTCCCTGGGAGGTGCGGGAAGGGACTGTGTCTTGGGCACCTTGTATTTGAGAGCCGGCAAAGGGCTTCACTTCAGCAAGCACTGTATGCGCACACAGTAGGTTCTTGAGAAATGCTGAGTCCACCCTAGAACAAAGCCTCATTCCCAATTCAGGCGGGGGAGGGGAGCTTTGGGAGGTAGAAGGAGGCGCAGCAAAAAGGGTAGTATCGAGTCACTAGACCCTGGGAGTAGCCCAGGGAGAGACTGGGTGGAGGAACACCTCTGACAGAGAGAAGGACCCCAGTGCTGGGGCTCCTAGGCAAGAGGAGAAACCCAGCCTTGGCGTGTTTCTCCTGCACCACACATCGTGCCTAGCTTTTCCTAGACCTTGAGACTCAGCACTCTCTGAAGATCAGGGCGGCCAGCCCCTGTGGCTGGGAAATTGTTGTCTCCCTGTAGAGCTATCGATGGGGCCCAGACTGTCTTTGCTGTGTTGGGGGACATGTTTAAAGAAGGAGGCCACTGAACAGGGTGTGAATGGAAGCTGAAAGCTAAGACAGTGGCACAACCTCTTCTCAAAGGGCCAGGTCCTTCTCAGACAACTGTCCCCTACTTCTCCTACTTCACACCCTTATGGAAAGCAATGTCTCTAAACCTATAAAAGTAGAACAACACTAAGGGATTTTCCCCCCTCTCTGAGCCTCCCAGGACAAAGATTCCTAGCAGTCTCCCCATTACCATCAGGCCAGCCCTACCCCCACATCACAAAATACCCCCTCCCCCTGTCACAGTCTGTCCCTTAGGATGACACCCCCCACCCCTTATCAGAGCCCAGTGGTGGAGGGTAACAGCAGAGGTGACCACTGGAGCTAAGCCACGCCATTCTGGCAGCCTAGAACCAAGACAGAAGAGGGGAAGGGACCCCCATCAGCAGCTCAGCCTATGGTGACCTTGGCTTCATGCTCACTAATGGGCAGAGATCGAGGCCAAGAGGTTCAGAAAAATGTACCTAGTCAAAGGGAAGGAGACCCAAGTGGGAGGAAGCCCGAGCTCGGCCTAAGAAGTAGTTGCAGGGTGAAGATGGAGGACTGGACTTTTCCCCAGCATCTAGGAGTGAAGATCTAATGGCTCTGGGCTGGGATAGTGGGGAAAGAGTTGTCTTTATTTGGGGCCCTGGTGGGAGGAATAAAAGGGACCAATGATTGGAGAGAGGCAGAGTGGTCATAAGAGCCCATTCCAGCCTACCTAGCCTGCCCAGCCTGCCCAGCAGCTGGAGGAATGCTACTCTCAGAGCCTCCCCCATGTGGGTGGCTGTCTCCTTTGCCCCAGGAGGCTCGAGTGAGCTATGGTTTGGAGACAGGCTGGCGAAAGGCACTTGATGTTCCTCCTATGACAGCCCCCAATCTGCCTCTGTTCCGCATCCTCTTTGTCAGTGCTGGTCAACAAGCCAGCCAAGAAGCCAGGGGCTACACACCAAGCCTGTTCTCCAAGGGACCTTTTGGTCTTCCTTCTCCTTCACCCCACTTCCAGGGACCTCTTCACCTGCGCTTCCTTCCTTTCCAGTCCCAGGTGTAGAAGGGCTCCACCTCTTCCTCTAAACCTTTCCTGAATGAATGCTGCCCCCACCCCATTCCACCAAGGCTGTGCCAAAGCCAGGGGGAACCCTCACCTTTCCTCACCCTGGCACACCCAGCAGCCCAGGGGGTCCCCCACTGAAAAGGATTTGTTGCTTCATCTGGAGAGAGGACTGGATTCATCAGGTCTCCAGAGCCTGGAGCCTGGAGGCAGGGACTCTCCCTGCCCCTTCAGACCCATCACGAAGGGTTAACTGCCTCAGAACGGGAGAGCAGTGAGAGGGAGATGCGGAGAGGGAAAACATCCAGGGCTGAGAGAAAACACGCTGCACACCCCTCCCCCACCACGTAGGACCAGACTGACAGCCGGGACAGACTGGCTGCTCCGTCATCTCCAGTCCAGCCGCCAGGCACCTCCCCCACTGCCCGCCGCAGTCCCTGCAGACCGCCTGCCCTCGGTTCCAACCACCTGGCACCGGGCAAGGCACCCCACTGGGGCAGCGCGGTCATTGCAGTGGTGGCGGTAACCACTTTCCCCTCCATTCCACGCCCTGGTCCCATCTTTCCTGAGAGTAGGGCAGCAGCTCCCTTGCATTCCCCCTTCTCCTCCCTCCCCCCGCCCAAGAATGCCTGAACTCTAGGAGTCAGGATCACTAACTGAGCTACCTAGTCCCTCAGCCCCACTGGACAAACTGGAGGTCAAGGTGCCTTGGGGCAGGGATACCAGCACACCATTTAAAAGCGGCCGCAGCACTTGCCCCCCTCCCTCATCATGGGGGGGGGGTGTTGGGAAATAAAGGAAGCTGGACTTTTATAGTCCTTTTTATCTGACCCACTCCCTCTTAAAGGGATCGAAACCCCCTCCTTAAAGGGATCTCCAGAAATTATTTGCCCCCAGGCAAATCCACGTGCTGCCGTCTGTTTGGTCTTTACCTGCTGGGGCCTCTTCCCCTAGGGATAGGGAAGACCGTAGTGCTCTTCTTGTGACTCTGAGCTGGAGGGGCAAAGCCTCCCCCGCGACGCCAAAGAGCCAGGTGTTGAGTGCCTAGCTAGGAAGAGAACCTCTGTTTCCTCTAATGGCACCCACTGCCACAGGATGAGGGGAAGGTCAAGGTGAGGCAGCGGCCCGTGTGGGCCCAGTCTCTGCACAAGGAACAAGGGGGGCCGGGGGCGGGGGGAGGGCTTCCTGCACCAGACCTTGGGGAACACGTCCATGGCGCGGTGTCCAAAACCCCCATCTGTCCAGTGCTAGTCTCCAGACTGCTGGCCAGGGGAAGTCTTTGCAGGCTGCCCTCCCGCCCCCGAAAAAGCTGTTTCTTCATTCTCCTTCCTTCTCACAACTCCCGACTCCCACCCTCTTTAGGGCCCCAGGCCTTCCCCTTGGGGTGCCCTCTCTGCCCCTTATCCAAATTGCCTCCACCAAAGCCCCAACAATTGCAGATCAAACCCCATTTCAGGTTCTTTCCTGTCCCTGTCGCCGAGTCCCGGGGGTTCGTGTCACCCCTGTGCGCCCTCCAACCCCCCTCCCAGCCAAGGGGGTGGGGGATGGGCAGATCTCGGCTCTTCGGAGCCCAGCCGAGCGGCATCCTCTCCTCACCCCGCTTACTCGGCACCTAGTCCCACCGGGCCCTTGGGGTTCGAGAAGGGTGGATATGACGCGGGAGGGGGTTCCGAGGGCACTCCAGACCGAGAGGGAGAGTCGGAAGCAGGCTCCCAATGAAGCCACCCCTCTGCCCCTCCTCCCTTCGCCCGCAGAGGGTCGAGGCTGCCGCCTGAGGGCTTCCCGGGCTCCTAGGACCCGCCTAGGCCCCCACCCGTGCCACTCTCTGGAGGAGAGGCTCCCCCAAGGACCGGAGCTGCGAGCCCTCCCCACCCCCCCGCACCTCCCGCAGCTGCTGCAGCCTCCGGCTGAGGTCAGGCTCCACCTCCTTTCTCCGGAGGGAGAGCGCGAGGGTTGTTTGTTGTTGGGGTGTGAGAGGGAGAAGGTTCGAGATCACCTGGCCCAGTGGGCACCGGCCCCGGGAGCGAAAGAGGGAGCGGGGCTGGGTGGGCTGGGTTCTGCGGGCGCGGACTGCAGAGGGTCAAGGACTCACCTCATCCACCCCCACCCCGCCGGTTCTGCAAAAGCGGCCCCATCCGTCGTTGTAGTTCTTCCATCTAGCCACCCACTCGCCCTCGCCTCCGCCCAGCCGTCCACCCTTTGAGGGATTCTTGAGGGGCCAGAATGCCCCCATCCAAAGGGCTAGCCCTTGGGTTACCACGTGTAACTAGACCGATTTTTTTTTTTTAATTTTATGCTCTCGAGAAGCTTTCAGTCGGGAGCTGAGATGTGTTCGGGGTAGAAGGACAAGTAGACGGAAAACAGCTTGACAAACAATTTGTTGACTGGAACACGCAGTGGCTGCTGAGGAAGCCAAAGGAGAGGTGCCAAGGTCTCCCCTGGTGTGGCGCTGGGGTGAGGTGCGAGAACGTTCGAGAAGGGGCTAAGCCGTGAGCAACGTCTTTATGAAGGAGCAGGCATTCTCCACGCAGACCTGCCTTCTGTAGGGGCAAAGTTAAGGACGCCCCGGGCAGGGGTTCTGGCTTGAGCAAAGGCGCAGAGCTGTGAAGTAGGGGGTGAGTCGGAAGTTGAGGCCAGAGAAGCGGCAAGAGCCACGCGGGTTTGTAAGCCCTGCCAGTGGGCTTCCTCCCAAAGCATCGCGCACCGGAGGCTTTTAAAGGGAAGGAAGGTCCTGGTCAGTTCTGGGTATGCCAGAGATCTGGAGTAGCAGAACGGGTTGGGGGTAGGAGTGGTGTGATGTTACCCCTCTGTTCCCCCCCAGCGCTGGCTTCTCAGAGGGATGTTTTACCTCGGATCTCCCGGCTCCTTTCCAGAAGCACTGGGAGGAAAAGGTCTGCCCTTGGGGAAGAGTCCTCTCTCAACGCGGCTCCCACCGCCCAGCACGGGTTCTACCTTCGTTCTCCCCGAAAGGGATGAGGAGTGTCCAATGACTCCATCTCCTCCCTCACCCCTTCAAAGCAGTCCTGCCATTTCCTGGAGCAGCGGCAGGAGAGATGTCGGCAAGCAGGGAGATCGCCTTTACCCTCCTGCTTGCCATTAGGGACTGGAACTCTCAGGCAGTGGACACTGATGATAAAAACCCTATTGAGCTGGTTGCATCCTCTTCCCAATCCCAGGAGACAGGCATGATCACTGGCACCATTTCACAGATTAGAAAACTGAGGCTTAAAGCAGTTAATGCCTGTCTCAAGTGGCACAGGTGAGACTTATACCCCAGTTTGCCTGACTTTCAGGTCAGGGTTGGATCCCCTGGCAGCAGACCACAGCATTGCTTTCTATGAGTCTGGACAGCCATGTGGGCTGTGTGCCCCTTTGGACCAAGACCATTGCTGGTATTGCCAGATAGAGTAGGACAGGGTGGGAGGTATCAGTGAAGCTTCATTCTGTAGCGCTGCACTTTCTAGCCAGCCTTTCCTCATGACATCTGAAATCAAACTTTACAGGGCTTTTCTTTAGAGTCTCCAGAAAAGTTTGTTCCTGGATCTCCCCGGGCTCTCTGCCTCCTGAATCCTTATCCTGAGTCTCAAGCCTGACTTCCTGGAAGTGTCTTCTGAAGCTCAGGTGAAGTTCTCCCAAAGCTTAGGAATGCCTTGCTCCATAATGTCCTGGACTCCCAGGGGCCCCACATTGCCTCCTGCTATGCCTTCTGGACCGTCTGCCTCTTTGCCTGGGTCTCAGTGTTGAGACTGTAAGCCCCTGGAAGGCAGCACTGAGGCTTTGACTTCCTCTTTATGGTATACTGTGTGTCTTGCACACCTTTGGATTCAAGGAAGGATGGCATTCTAGGTCCCTCAGAACCTAGCTCCAGTACATCCCTTGACCTCTCCGCTTGAACAGATCCACTCAGGGGTCCCAATGTGGCAACCTTTGAGCAGATTTTAGCAGGCAGGAAAGTTCCTTTTGACAAGCTTTTTCTTTCTCACAAGCCTTTTAAAAAAGATTAAAATTAGGAATCAATGCTGAAATGTTTGGAGATTTCAAATAAAAATCCAGATTTACAGTTCCTCTGTAAAGCGTCTACCTGCAATGCGGGAGACCCGGGTTCTATTCCTGGGTCGGGAAGATCTCCTGGAGAAGGAAATGGCAATCCACTCCAGCACTCTTGCCTGGAAAATCCCATGGATGGAGGAGCCTGATAGGCTACAGTCCATGGGGTCGCAAAGAGTCGGACACGACTGAGCGACTTCACTCACTCACTCACTTGGAAAAACAGAAGATCTGGCTACCTTTGGCCCCTATTTCCACTTGCAACAATAGGTTGGTGCCAAGTAGCAAATGCCATCTTTACAGGGCAGGTGTGCTCCAGTGTGCCATGGTTCCACCTTGCCCTCTTCCAGCATTTCTGTGTGGTTGATCCTTGAACGTCTTCAGGTTGTGATCCTTGCATTGTGACTACAGAGACACAGGCGGGTGTCATGGTCTAGGCCTTTGGAGTGTCAGCCTCTCCGGGCCCTGCTGGGAGAGCCTCATTACATCTAGACAGTCTGTTTCTCATAATACCTTTATTGTTGTTTACTGAGCACACTCTAAGACCCATGGACCCAGGCTGCAGATGAAAAGATAATTTCAATGTGGTCCAGAGTGTGTGGACTCCTCTGGTGACTACTTTGAAGAACATGGTGTAATGCTTGGCAAATAGTAGGTGCCTAATAATGTTTGATGAGTTAGATAGTAAATGGCAACTGAATAAATTAGTGGAATGGTTCCAAGAAACATGAAATGTCTGTGACAATCTGGGTCACTTGGGACCTCAGCTTCCTCGGGGTCACTGCTATCAGATCAGGACCCTCATCCACTCAGATGTCAAATGGGAGTATGTTAAGGGGACCCCACTTATGAGGAACCAGAAGACTGTGAACTGGAAATCCAGGGGTGTACCCACTGTGATTCCTTGAATCACCTGCAGACCCCTGGGACGATGAGAAAACACAGATCTGGAATGGACCAAGTCCTCCAAAGCCAGGAGACTTACTGAAGGTGTAGGTAGACACTCAGCATGCATTTCTTTCTTTAACCTTTTTGGTTAATATTATTCTCAAATTTACAAACAAATAATGACACTGAGACCTGTAGAGTCTTAAGTAACAGCTCAGGAGCACACAGGCTTGGAGTGGTTCCAAACCTTTGCTTTTTTAAGTATAGCACTTAGCATAAAGGGTTAACAGAGAGAGGTCTCAGCCTTTGTGGGTCTAAAACCTTTGTTCTTTCCACATTTCACATAGTGTAGCGATTAAAGTATACAGAGCTTCTTTTTAGCCAGATTCCTTGAGTTGGAGTCCTGGCTCTATAGCTTTTTAAAACATGAGAAGTACTTAGAACAGTGCCTGACCCTCAGTGAATCCCCTCAAAGCACTAGCAGTTATGAATCGACTTCATCATTCCCCCATCCTGCCATCTGCCCTGTTTCTCTATTGGTACTGGAATGCAGTCCTGCAACCTCTGTTTGCCCCCCTCCCACCCCCAGCCTCGCCTCCTCACCGGTCCCACATGGGGAGCCCCTACTACATGCTGCCCATGGCTGTATTCTATCTGCCCTACTGCAGCGTGTCCCACTCTGGTCTCAGGTGGCTGGGTGCCTCTCTGCTGCATCTAGGGGAGGAGCCAGCTGCTTTCCCCGTGGCTTTCCCACTTTACCCTCCCAACACCAAAGCAGTCTCCATGATTATAGCCATCTTCTTCTGCATTTGGAAAGATTTTCCATGGCATTGCTGATCACATCCCCCAAGCCTCCTTCTTCTATAGGTTCTTAGCCATAGCCACAGACCCCTCCCCGCCAGTCTTCTGAAACCTAGATCCTTTTGCTGACTGGCAGAATCACTGGTGGCTAATTGCCATCTTCCTTTAACCTCAGTGAACACACGGGAGCCCAGAATCAGCTCCTCCCAGCAGAGATACCTCCTGAAGAAGTCCCCAAACTAAAGTCTGGGCCAAAAGGGCAGTGCTGACCAACCACAGCACCACTGATACTTGGCACCAGTGGAACGTGATGGCAATTATATCACGTCTGACTTGGACAGCCTCCCCTTCACGCAGCAAAGAAGAGTCCCTCTGAAACTGAAGAATCCAGCTGAGTACATGACCCAAGCAAGACTGAGCCAGAGAGTAAGTAGCAAGGCAGGTGACAGACTCAGGCATGAAGTCTGACAAGCACTTCCCCTGATTTGGGAATATTATCCTAATTTTTAAACATCTTATGAGGGGATTTGCAAAAATCATGACTGGTTATATGGGCAACTCTTCTTTCCTGAAATGCATATGGGGAAGTCAGCAACTTTCATTTTCATTTGTTTCTTTCTGTTGGAGGGTGTTTTATAGTGACAGATAACATTTTCAGAGAGATTCCATGAGCTAAGTTCTTTATATACTCTCTTCCAATCTTCAGCCAGTCTTATGAAACAGGAAGATATTATTTCCATTTTACTGATGAAGAAACTGAGGCAGAGAGGTTTGATAGCTTGCCCAGAGTCACACAGTTAATAAGTAGCAGAGTCAGGAGTCAAATCCCAGCCTTGTCACTTTTAATTGTTCCTTCATCTCTTGTTCCTAAAAGAGCTTTTCCCAACAATTCCCTATTCTTGTGTTTTCCAATTGTCTGTTAGCAACTAGTTTGAATTTTACACATGAAGCTGCTGTGAGCAACATTCATCTCACTATTAGACTGGAAGGCAAAATGTTGTGAGTGTATTATCATATTTCTTTATAAAAAGAATATTCCTTTTGCAAAGCCTTATCAAAAATACCCTTTCCTTGCCCTCTGCACTCATTTTGACGTTGAAATAATGTAGTCTTTCAAGGACATCAGATACACCTTAACCAGCTTCCAACTACAGGCAAACCCAGCACTCTCTCAGGGTTTCAGGAACCCGCGAGTCATCCTTGGCACCTCCCTCTCCTTTCTCAGCCACCATCCATGTCTAATCCATCACCACAACCTGATTGTCATTTACCTCTACTCCTTGCACTGCCTCCCCACCCCAGCGACAGCAGCCATGGCATCTGCTCAGACCAACCCCATCCCCCCACCCAATCCCGCAGCCTGTTCTCCACGCAGCAGCTGGAGGGATCTTTCCAAACGGATCACATCGCCTCCTTCTCCTGCTTAAACCCTTCTATGGTTCCTGCTAGCTGTCAGGATAAAATCCGAATCTGAAACAGAAAAGTGAGGCTGCTCCAGCTGGGAAGCTCTCTGATCCCTAACCCCATACCTCTTCCAGCTGTACCCCTGAACCGGCAGTGCTCCCCCACCACCAAGCCTTGCTGGGTCACTGAGGGTAAGGCCTGGGGTGAAGACCATGCCCGCACTGGGTCTTACTGTTTCCCCACAGCTTGGCAGGGTACCTGCACACACTAGTTCTCAGTAGCAGTTACTGAATGATGAGTGAATAAATGAATGACTGGCAGAAAAAGCAAGCCTTTGCCTGTGCTGCAGCAGCAGCTCTGTGGTCTGCCTGCTTTGACAGGTGGTCACAGTGCTGGACTTTCATATCAGCTTAGAAAACTCTCTCCTGTAGCCACACTGCGTGCCAGGCCCTGCTGCTGGCCTTACACTCTCTCCTCCCAGCCCGGTTTCCTGTATGCGGGAGTAATTGTGATGTTACCTTGGCCTCTAAGTTTCCTGCGTATGTGGGTTTTATGATTTGTGTATATTCTTCCTATAAAATTTTCTGATGATTAATTCAGTGCTTGGATTACAATACCTGTGGGTTCCACAGGGAAGACTCTTTGAAATCTGGAGACAAAAACATTACGGTGCTGGCTCTGGCAGTCCAGATGGCTTCGCAGAGAAGTTAGAATCTGTGGCCCCAGAATCCTGTTCTTTTAGCCGCTACTGAAGAGATTGGAGAACTCAGTTCAAGGCAAAGCCTTGGGATTCTCCTGCCCTCTTCTGCCCCTCCCCCTGCAAGTCTACTCTGGATGTTTTAGTTACATGGGATTTCATTTAAATGAGCTTGGTGGAGGTTGACAGGAAGAGAGGTAGCCCCCTCCTGCAGCCCCCCAAGGAAGGCAGTTATTATGCAAGTATTTAATGGTGGGTACCTCTGTTAAGCTAGGCTCAATGCTGGGGATTCAGCAGCAAACCAGATACGTAATATTTGGATGAGCAGTGCTCATGCTGGGTCTTAAGGAATGGATAACAGAACCCACTGGGGGGACTTCCCTGGTGGTCCAGTGGTTAAGAGTCTGCCTGCCAGTCCAGGGGACACAGGTTTGATGCCTGGACTGGGACTACCCCACGTGCTGTGAAGCAACTAAGCCAGTGTGCTGTAACTACTGAAGCCAACGTGCCTAGAGCCTGTGCTTTGCAACAAGAGATGCCACTGAAATGAGAAACCTGAGCAGTGCAGCTAGGGAATAGCACCTGCCCGCCGCAACTGGAGAAAGCCCGCAACCAGCAACGAAGTGTGTTGCCAAAAATAATAATGATAAAAAACAAAATATACTTTGAAAAAGAACTAATTGGGGTGATTAAGTGCTTATCAGTGTTTTTACATCTATCTCCCCAAGTAGACTGCAAACTCCTTTGGCCCCATAACTGTTCCTTGCCTTTGAATCCTGGCACCCCTAAATGAAGGTTGTTTTTCATCGACCTGGAAATTGGGGGGATGGAGAGGTGGGTCACTCAAGTGTTCTGAGCCTGGGGAGCCAGGCTGAGGGGCAGGATGAGACTGGATAAGCCGGTCCATCCACCAACGGATGCTGGGACTGGGTGGTGGACCCCAGAAAACCCTTGCAAGACTCTGAGGTGCAGAGTGATGGAGTTTCCATGAGGCTGCAGCGAAATGAGTTGACTGGCTTTTCCTGGTGACTGGGGCAGGCTGGGGTGGCAGGGAGTGGTGGGAAGGGGCAGATCAGAGAATCCAGTGGAGAAGAAAAATGGCTGAGCCACTTGGGGCTCCCATCCTCAGAGCAGAGGGGAACATGGAAGTTTAAGGAATGCAGAATATGGGATACTTTTTTTTTTTTAATATTTATTAATTTGGCTGTGCCTAGTCGTAGTTCCAGCATGTGGGATCTTTAGAGTTGTAGAGTGCAAACTCTTGGTTGTGGGATGTGGGATCTAGTTCCCTGACCAGGGATTGAACTCAGGCTCTCTGCCTTGCAAGCAGAGTCTTAGCCACTGAACTAGCAGGGAAGTCCCAAATATGGGATACTCTGAGGCACCTCCAGGGCATCTTCAGGGCTCAGGAGTCCAGGATATGAGTCTCTAGTCCGCTTGGAAGTTTGGATGATCAGGTGGGGAGGGCTAAAAAATTGCAGCATGAAACTCTGAAAGGACCCTAGGAATCAGTGAAATGGGGCTTAGGGATATATGTGGCAGGGTTTCAAGCACCAGGGCATCCTGCGTAGGAGAAGACAAGAGAGGTCCCAGTTGCTTTCCAGTGAGGACGTCATCTTCCTTCTCTCTGGAGCCAGGCAGTCTCCCAGGAAATGAGGGTGTGCAGGCAGGTGGAGATCCCAACAGCCCTCTTAGCCTTGCAGGACCTACCACAAGGTGTACTGTGCCCAGAGGCACCCAGGAGGTGGGGGCAGGAAGAGGTAGTGAGAGGGGCCAGCTCTTGCTGGATCTACACATCTAGGTGATGATTCTTTAACTGAAACTGTTAACTGCTAGCTCTGGACCTTGGAGATAGTCTCAGCATTGGAGAGCAGATCCCTGCTCTTCCCAGCCAGTGTGGTCATACAAAATTCACATCCCTGCAGTCTTCATGAACAATCTTGCAATGGTCCCAACCCCACCCTTCCACTCTGGGCCAACAGCAGGAGTCTGGAAAGAAAGAAAGGGCTGGGTAGGCTGCAGGCCAGTTAGGAAGGATTTAAGGTCTCACATCCCTAGCCTCTTCTCATTTCCGATTCCTCCTCCCCTGATTTAGATCTTAGAATTTAGATCTTAATTCATCTTACAATACATTTAAGTAAATCATTTTACTTTAGCAAGTAAAAGGACCTACCGTATACCCAACCTTGCCCAACCTGGCAGTATCAGGCAAGGTACACAGGTATGGACAGAAACTTTGCTACTCTGTTCCCATAAATAGAACCAGCATTTGGGGTGGGTCCTGGGTTGCCCTGAAAATACTCAGCTTTGCAGAGGCTGCCTCCTGAAACCCAGGCAGATGCACCCCAGGGACTCTCAAGGCAGGCCAGGCAGGTGGCCCCCATTGCAGGGCTTATCTCCCTCGGGCAGCTGCCAGCTCACGCTCCTTGCCTCCATTCCTGTGGCATGTCTAACAGCCTGTCTCTTAGTGAGTGCAGCCATATGAGTGTCTGTATGTATGCATGCGTGTTTGCCCAGTGGGCACAGGGCACGGGTGTGTTTGGATGGAGATGGGCCTATCTCTGGGGCTCCCTGCATGGCCCTACTTTTCTCTCTTCTTGTCCCTCGGTCTATTGCTGGTGAGAGAAGCCCTCTGTACTTCCTCCATTGAGCCCCTGTCCTCTGCAGAGGGAAGATATTGCCTGTGCTGAGATATCCCTGGGCCTGGAATATTGTTCCTCTCTTCAAGACAACTCCCACTTACCTGTTTAGCCTGTACCTCTTCCATGTCTTCCAGGGTAAAGCTACATCAGGCTGCCTGGCAGAGTAAGTGTAAATAAAACTGTCCCTCTCTGAGGCTGGTCTGTGCTAATTCAGTGCTGGTCCAGGGCATGGTTCTCAGCTTGTCCATAAAGGTTTGTTGACTATGGCTTATAGGCCTGGGCAGGAAAGCAGTGACGCACACTCTTTTGTTATCTGACTATTCCTTTTGCTGAAAAGAAGCTCACGGTATTGGCCAAGGGGCTGGTGTGCCACCTCTACCTTGGGTCACTTCTGGTGGCATCACTGTAAAAAATATAGGCATACAACAGCTTTGGAAAACAATTTGGAATTACCTAATAAAAAGTGATCACATATACCTACAACATAGAAATCCCATTCCTGGGAATGTACCTGGAGACTTGTACATGTAAACCGGGAGACACATACAGAATATTTTAGAATAGCCCCAAACTGGAACCCACCCAAGTGTCCATCAACACAAGAATGGATAATTAAATTGTAGTATTTTCACACAATGAAATATGATACAGGGCAAAAGAGACCAAATTAAAGCTCCACTCATTAACGGGAATGAATCTTTAAAAACTACACAATGATGAGCCAGAGAAACAAGACAGAATATATTTAGTATGAGTCCCATTGCACAAACCTTAACAGATGATCAAAATAATACTGTTAAAGGAGACAAACAGAGGGAGGAAATCATAAAAGTGAGGAAAGGACTGTCACTAAATTCAGGATCATGAGGCACACAGGCTCCTAAAATACTCAGAATGTTCTCTTCATTGGCCTGGGTGCTGGGTACAAAGGAGTTTATTGTCGTTTTTCACACTGCATACATACATGTTATATACTTTTCTGTAATATTCAATACTATATGTTTTATTTAAGAAAAAAAAAAAGGATGGTGTGTGCCCTGACTCTGCCCTCTTTTCATATCCAATCTCTACGCTTGTCTTCAGCTGGCAGAGATGGGGCCGGGGTCGCTCATCACAGTTCCTTTCTGTTTCTGAGGGGGTCAGAGGACTATGGGAGGTGAGGGCCGTCCCTCTGCAGCTGGGCCCTGCTACTCCAGAGTGGGAAGGCCTGGGGGATGCAGGGCCAGGCGAGGCCGGCTGGCTCTGCTGCCTCTGCCAACTCTGGGGATTAGGCCAGGGCTCTGGCCCACCTGTTGTTTCACTCATTCAGCATGAACATAGCCACTGAGCACTTACTGTGAGTACTGGGTGCTGTTGGGAGGGTTCAGATAAGTGAGAAATGGTCTTTGATCTCAAAGATCTGTACCATACACAGAGGTAATCACATATACAAATAACTATGATATCAATACAGGCAAAATGTGAGCTAAGTATCACATGACCTCTCATTTGCACTTTCAGTAAATGTTTGTTGAACACCTATTATGTGCTAGAAACTGTGCTGGATCGTGAACATAAAAAGGCAGTTCAATCACAACCCTGACCCTTAAGTTCTTAGTCTAATGCATGGGAACAGACACAGATGAGATAAATACGACAGTGGGGAAAGCCTCTGATGTAGAGATGCCCAGGAGAAGCAGGAAGAGACCCCACTCAGAATGGGTGAGATGGGGACAGAAGACTGGGAAAGGTTGGAGAAGGGAGGCCTTCCTGAAGGAGGCAGTCCCTGAACTGAAGCTTCAGGGATGAGGAAACAAGACCAAGATGAAGGGCTAGGACATCCTCCGCAGAGGGATAAGCTGGAGCAAAGGTACAGGGTAAGAAACAGTGTCAGGAGGACTGTTTCCAACCAGAATACAAGTACTCAGCAGGGATGGGAGAGGAGCAGCTGGAAGGGATGGCCAAGGCAGATCAGGGTCGCATTTGCATTGCAAACCTTAGATCTTATAAGTGCTGGGAGCCACTGGAGGCTTTAGGGGGGCTTGATAGTTACCCTAGATCAATACAGAGGAAGGGTTGAGGTGTATGAATTGGAAGAAGACAGGCAAGTTGTCAGGTTGTTGTGGATCAAAGAACTATTCTGATAGGCTAGCTGTGTCTGAGAGTGGGTGGTGGGTGCAGGAGAGGCCATTTTCAGGAACAGCTCCTTGCCAGAGTGACCAGGTGTGTCACACAGGGCTCCCCTCTGGGACTAGTGTGGGCAGAGGCAGGGACAGCCAGAAATGTGGATGGGGCTTTGAATCATCTGCTCCCAGGGCCCCACATGCTGGCCTGTGGACATGAGGCAGGTAGTGAACTCATAAGTCAAACGTGTGCACTTTAAAGATCTATCTGCAATTAGACCAGTAAAGTAGCCATATCGCTTAAAAGCATGAAATGAATTACCAACCGAAAGCTCTTAAAGATTCAAAAGGAGTTTCACCGTGGAACTGGGTGGAGGGGAGGGTTTGCAGTTTTTGTTTCTTTAAATTATCATAGTTCAACAACCATTCACATAAAACAAATAACCCCCACCTCCGCCCAAACCGGCCTTTGTTCTGAATTTATGTTCTTTTTAAATGGATAAAAAGTGGCCTTTCTTGTATGAAGCGATACAAGATAGAGAATAGTAGGCTGTCGTTGAGCTCCATGCATCTTGAGATACGAGGCTGGGAGCCGCCAGTCTCAAGCACCCTGCAGTTGTGGCGAGCGGCCGACAGGGGTCAGGAGAGCTCCACGCAGGGCTGGCGGAGCCGCGCCCGAGCCCGAGCTCGCGAGCCAGAGCCGAGCTCCGCGGTGCGCGTGACGCCTCGGGTGAGACGGTCTGGCAGAGGGAGGGCCCTGGACCCTGGACCCTGGACCTGCCCTAGGCTGGGGTTCTCGACTGAGGGTCCCGGGTCTCGGTTCCGTCAGGCGGACGTGGACTGGACGTCCGTCCCCAAATCAAAAAGAGGCGCTCCTTCCTCAGTCCCCCACGCTTGGCTGACACCAGCCTTGGCTCCACGTCTGGGCGTGGCCGGTTCACCTACCGTTTTCTCGCCTACGGTGGGGAACTCACCGGTCTTCCGGAAGCGGGCCCGGCGCCAACTTTGTGTCTTGCATAGGACTGTCATGATCAAGAAGTTAGTATGTCAAAATGAGACTTGAAATATTTATATAGGTGAAGTGTCATTACCAGGTTATATGAGTTTGGGACTCAGGCCGCTGGAGGCGTGTCTTCTAGGCCCCAGCTCAGCTGTTCTAAAAGGTTGCCTGTACCTCCTCATTATCCCTGGAGGTGTGATTAGGTCTGGGGCCCATATAGGAATCCGTTTTATTTTTTTTAACAGGTTGCCAAGTTTTGATAAAGGGTGTGTGCCCAGACCACACTTGGAAAACCATTCCCTTAGCTTCTGTTGCCATCAGGACAGACAGGCAAGTAGGAAAACGAAGGGGGTGGTCGTCAGCAGGGGAACTGGGCTGATAGTGACCTGCCTAAAACTGGAGTGGAAGGAGGCAGCCCCAGGAAGGAGTGGTGCCGGCAGCTAGTGCTGCACAGTTGCACAATGCATGTAATCAACCCCACACTCCAAGAACCGCGTGGCCCCTGCTTCCCCATTGTTCACGACTCAGACTTCACTTTTTTGGCTTTACTTTATTTTTATTTCACATACAGCATCTGGAAAATCATTGTTCTCCCCATGCTGGAGGCAGAGCTACATTATCCTCACTGACTGGCTGAAATACCCCATTCTGATGTCTTTGGGCTTCCAGCTACACTTTATTATTTTGAAAAATTTATTATTATTTATTTTCTGTCTGCACCATGCAGCATGTGGGATCTTAATTCTCCAACCAGGGATCAAACTTGCACCCACTGCATAGCAAGCACAGAGTCTTAACCATTGGATTGCCAGGGAAGTCCCCAGTTACATTTTAAGCCCAGGAGGACCACCATTTTAGCCACATTCATCTCCAGCACAGTAGGGAGCAGGGTGGGAAACTGAAGGGACAGGGCCACAAGCCCCTCAGCATAGGACTGGGCTGGGGTTGGCAAGGAACCGACAGCACCTGTCACAAGCATCAGGCTGGGAACAGCTCCTGGCTACAGGCCAGGACCAAAAGTCAGAACAGGCGCCGCTGGGCTGCGGACCAAGAAAACCAGGTCACTTTTAGGGAACTCAGATGGGGTGGGACAACCGAAAACTGTCACACCCTGACTATGCTCCATCCAAGCAGCCATGCTGGATGGCCGCTTGGCCAAGCCCCAAGTGGGGCTCCACACTGGCATTCTCAGAACCCCTATTTCTGCTGATCTGGATTCTAGCTCCAGTTCTGATTTGGGGAAAACCAAACTGTCTTGGTCTTTTTAAGAAAACATGGGGATGGTTTCCGGCAATTTATAAGTTTCCTTCTGGCTCCAAGACTTTTTCCACTCTGGGCTCCCTCCTTTCTTTAAAAATCACTGCAAGATCTGGAAAAGGGGGACTGAGTACTCCTCTCTCTTGTGGGTTGATTCCACCCCTGCGTCTCCCATCACCAGTGAGCAGGCTGGGAAGCAGGGCCTGGATCAGCTGCGCTCCAAGGACACAGGGCTGGAGCCAGACAGAAGGCAGGAACAAGTAGACTGCTCCTCTCCCAAAACACCAGTTTAGAAGCAGATGGGTTTGCTTCATGATATGTTTAATACAAAATGGCAGCAGCCACTGTGGAGTGGTAACAAATAGCCACAGGGTGTCCAGAGAAATGTGCGCAGGCAGCCTCGGCTGGAGTTGAGCCAGCCAACCCAGGCCTGCTGCCCAGTCAGCTGGGGGCTGTCACATGGCCAGGAATGGACAGTGGCACTGGCAGGGTAGTGCTGGAGGCATCGAGCCCGGCCTTCACGAGCACTGTGGATACTGGGTGGCACAGGTGTTCTGAAAGGCCTGTTCCTAGAGCTCTGCCCCAGAGTGATGGAATTCCAGCTCTAAAAAATGAGGGACGGAGGAGCCTGCAGTGGGAGTTCCCACTCACACACTGATGAAAGTTAATGGCCCATAGAAACTGGCAGAAACAAAGGCTGGGTTTTGTTGCTATTTTTCCCCATAAAGAAAAGACACTACCAAGTTCAAATTAATGAACTTGGTAATACTTCTGGTGTACTTGAGCAGAGGGTTCCCTGACACAGGCTCATCCAAGGAAAAGGTGCCCCTCCTGGGAGGGGGAGCACCAGGCTCGGAAGTTAGAGAGCAAGGGCACAGTCACCAAAGCCCCAGAGAAGCCAGCCTGTTTCCTGAGGACTCCTTGTTAAGTCACTGCACACTTCTGGGCCGGTGGGCAGGGCCTGCTGGGAGGAGAGCTGCGGCAGCTGTCCTTCCAGAGAAAGGCCTCAAGGTGCTGGGAAGTAGGGTGAAGGGTCTAGGGGTTAGTGGAAGTCTGCATTGAAAGCTCTGCCAATGATGAGCCGCCTCACTTCGCTGGTCCCAGCCCCGATCTCATACAGCTTGGCATCTCTCAGAAAGCGGCCCATGGGAAAGTCATTGATGTAGCCATTGCCACCTGCAGCCATGGATGGGGCAGAGAAAAAAGACAATGGAATTTAGAAAGATGGTAATGACGACCCTGTATGCGAGACAGCAAAAGAGACTCTGAGGGAGAGGGAGAGGGTGGGATGATTTGGGAGAATGGCATTGAAACATGTATACCATCATGTAAGAAACGAAGCGCCAGTCTATGTTCGATACAGGATACAGGATGCTTGGGGCTGGTGCACGGGGATGATTCAGAGAGATGATATGGGGTGGGAGGTGGGAGGGGGGTTCAGGATTGGGAGCTTGTATACACCAGTGGCGGATTCATGTTAATGTATGGCAAAACCAATATGGTATTGTAAAGTAAAATAAAGTAAAAATAAAATTAAAAAAATAAATAAATAAAAGTAAAACTTCAAAAAAAAAAAAAAGACAATGGGAAAAGTGATAGGCAGTGGGCAAAGCAAGGGAAGCAAATAAGATCAAGCATCTAGAAATGGGCTAAGAGGAGAGACTGATTGAAGAGAAGCAGCAAAAGGTGGTGAGAGGGAGGGTGGACGGGGGTGGGGGGGTGGCCGGAAAGCCACTCAGAGTGCTGAGGACGCCAGGCAGAGGCAGGGGAACCACTGGCAGACATGGAGAAGGCGGGGGGAGGAAACTCCTGCATAGTACTTATTGGGTGCCAGGCCCAGAGAGGGGGAAGTAATCTGTGCCAGCCACAAAGCCAGTCAGTGGTGGAGCCAGGATTTGAACCCAGCCATCTGGCCCAAGCCTGCACTCTTAACCACTGTGCAGCAGTGAACTGAGGCTGTTCCACCTCTGAAGTGTCTCCTTTCCCCCATTTCCCAGTGACGGGACCAGGCTGGGGAGATGAGAGGACAGTAGCAATTTGCGGCCTCTGGTGGTTTCCCATTTGCTTTTCCATGTCCTCCTGGTAACTGTACTAAAAGTACAGTTCAACTACAGCACAGGGGAGGAGTGGAGGGGAGCCTCTTCCTGGAGGCAGACACAGGCTCTGGGAGTAGGGAGCAGGAGGGGCACTCACCCAAACACTGGATGCCGTCCAGGGCTACCTGTGTGGCACACTCGGCCGAGTAAAGAATCACGCCTGCACAGTCCTGCGGGCGGAGGCTCCGGGTCAGCAGGGTCAGCCAGGACTGCGCGGAGGGGGCCCAGCCCCGCCCCTTCCCTGGCGTGTGCCATCCCCCGGGGCCAGCCCTCACCTTGGCAGTGCAATGGCCCTCATCACAGGCCTTGGCAACGTTGTAGACGTACTGACGACAGGCCATGAGACGGGTGTACATATCTGCCATCTTCCCCTGCATCAGCTGTGCCCAAAAGTAGGCCACAGGTCAGTGTGCTGGAGACACGCTCCTCTCAGGATCGCTCCCTTGTCCGCAGTAGCAACCTGACAGCCAGGACCTGGGGCCCTCAGGCACAGAGAGGCGAGGGACTTGCCTAGGAGGGCGACACGGCAGCGGGCCTGGAGTTCAGGCCAGAGAGCTGCTGCTGAATCGCAGACCTGGTCATCCACTCACAGACCAGAAAGCGTGCCTTGGAATGTTACTCCCTCCCCACGACCAACTGGGCTCCACCCTCCAACCCTCCTGGGTTATTCACCTCAAACAAGCAGGGAGGCGACAGGAGACAGACTGCCTGACAGCTTCCAAAGCCAGGTAGCAGGCTGAGGAAACCAGGGCCCCAAGTATTCAAATTCATTTTTGTTCGTTTTTTTTTTTTTTGGCCACACCTCAAGGCTTGCCGGATCTTGCCAAGGCTTGCTCAGGGAACTCCCTCAAGCTCATTTTTGGACAAAGAAGGGTAAATGCCCACAGCACATGCCCCATTTGCTCATTTGTTAAAACCTGAAACCAGAGAATGAGTACATCTTCACAAAACCATTCCACTCACCTGGAAGTGGCCGATCTTCTGGCCAAAGGCTTCCCTCATGTGCAGGTAGGGAATAGTGTGGTCGAGGACGGCCTGCATGATCCTGCGAGAAGGAGAGAAACACTGAGGAGGGGCTTCGCTCTCATCCCACTGCCGGCTGTGTGTGTGTGGCGGGGGATGCTAGTGTGGAAAGGCCTGAGGCGGGGGCAGCCAGGGGAGACAAGGAGCTGGCGTCCGAGGCAGCAGTAAGGAGCCTGAGGATGCTCGTCACCCCTGCTCAGTCACCGCGCTGACGGCCCAGCATCTGTGTCCCTTCCCCTGAGGCCAGGTGGAGTGGTGGGACCCAGCAGAGATCTAACCTAGGCATCCTACTGCTTCAAGTTCTGAGTAACTAGTCAGATGGCTCCTCAGGGTTTTTGTCTGTCACCTAATGATATTTACCTTCAGTGTGAAGAAAGCAAATGTGACAGGAAAGGTAAATTTTTGTCTCTGGGAGAGGATGCGCAGCAGCTGGGAGGTGGCCCCCGTAGGCCCACCTGCCAAGGAGCTGTGAGAGTCCCCCCACCCCCAAGCCTTGCACTCACCCAAGGGGCCCACCGGCCAGCACCAGCCGCTCCAGGTCCAGCCCACTCATCAGCACGTAGATGCCCTTACCTAGGTGGCCCAGGATGTTGGCAGCTACGGGGAAAAGTACCGATCAGAGGGGAGCGGGCAGTCCACAACCTCTTCATTTTTAGAAAAGCTGCTTGGTTTAGTAACAGCGCTCTCTCACAAGCCACGTTATGTTGAGATGGCTCAGGTCAATACAACCCTCCTCCCTCCCCAGCGAGGTCCATGGACGAAGCTGTCCAGGAGATGGGCCGTTTGGAGCTGGTGACGGAAACTGCTGAGCACATCCCCACCCTGGAAGCGAGGACACTGGGTGGCCTGGGGGGCTGTGGGTGAGAAGCTGAGTGCAAAGGGTTGACACCCCTGACCCGTCTTTAACACTAGTGGAGTTTTTTCTTGCCGACAGAGGAGCATCTGCACCGATCGCCTCTCCCTAGATGCACCTTATAACCAAAGTGCCTTCTCTCAGATGGTGGACTGCAGCAGGGAAGGGATGGCTTCTGGCTGAGGCACAGAGCCAGCCTAACTGATCAAATCTGTGCCCTCCGTCTCCTCAGTGCATCAAGGGCTGCTGGCCCCCCCACAGCATGGCACATTTTCACTTCAGGGCAGAAATACTCATAGACTGAACTGCCTTTCCTTCACTGAGTCCAGTTCCACCCATTTATTCAGATGGCTTTTCAGCATCATTAATGATTACCTCACACTGGCTCCACAGGCAACTGTACATATGAGGCAGTCCGAAGGATGTGAGTCGGGGAGGGCAGAGCGTACCTTTCGACCCCAGAGACTGCAATGCCAGCCCCAGGCACGGTGTGTGTCCACACAGAAAGCATCACCCATCCCTGCAGCCACAGTCGGGCATGCAGTCGCAGGGGCTTTGGCCGGGAAGGACAGCTGTCCACCCTGAGACCCACACCTCTGGGCTAGCGGGCCAGGGCACAGTGACAGGCCTACTGACTGGCCACATGCGGTTGGTGAGCTAACACTGGTGAGGCTCTCTGACCAAGAGTCAGGCTTTCTCAGTGTGTGACGGGGTCAGGAGAGGGCCTCCCGCATTTTCAGAGACTTACCAGGAACCTTGCAATCTTCAAAGACCAGCTCACAGGTGTTGGAGCCCCTCATCCCTAGCTTGTCCAGCTTCTTGGAGGTGCTGAAGCCCGGCATCCCCTTTATGGGAATAAAAGGAGGTCCTAATTACAGAGCAGCCTCCAGGGGGCCAAGGAAAGGGAGGACCCCTGGGAAGCATCCATCTTCCCATCCAGTCCCCATCCTTGCTTGATACACCAGCGTTCTACTCTCCAGGACCCTACTCTGTATGTGACTGCCCCATTCCTGGAGAAGCCAGCCCTAACACCTTACCCCAGCCTCCCTGCCGTTGGCTGCATTTCCCCCAGTTCTCACAGGAGCAGTTTTTTTTTCCCAGTTAAATACCTGATCCCCGGGGCCCTCCTGACTCTTTCTGGCTGTGGTTCCTTTCCTCTGGGGAAGTCACTTCTAAGACACTGCCCTGGCCCACTCAGTTCCTTTGCCCCCCTTGTCCCTCTGCTACCTGCACCTCATGGAGCCCCACCTGGGGTCAACTCAACCACCTGTGTGCTTTGCACGCATCAGATGCAGAACGGTCAGGCAGGTGCCCAGCGAAGCAATGCCCTGCAGGAGGGCACTTCCCGCTCCTCCAGGAGACACAAACACCTCGGCTCAGCCAGGAGAGTTCTCGTCTCGGCCACATCCATGTTCTCCAGTCGCTGTTGGACAATCTCCACCCTCTCCCCACGCAGGGTACTGGAAACCTTTACAACACTCATTCTTGGAACTGTCCACTCCCCTGTCCACTCTCCCTGGGACCCTGGTCTCCTCCTTAGGAGCCATTAGGCAGCTGGTTCCTCCACTAACACTGGCCCCCTAACCCTGCCTTGCTTCTTCTCCCTCAGTTCACCATTGTGCTTTGCTTACTTGCTCTCACATATCTCACTTTCTCTCTCTCCTATTTTGTTTTTCTCTTTACCAAAAAAATGGTTCCGTTTTCTCCCATTCCTAAAAGCCGACTGAAACTGCCAACTTTTCACTCTAACTCCTGCTGTCTCCCCTGTGCCTCTACTGACAATTCTCGGAAGGTGCACTCTCTGGTCCCCACCAGCATCCTCCCGCTCTCACCCTGCGGGTGGCTCGCTTCAGGTCCACCACTGATACCCCGATGGCTCTCATCTTTCAGGACGTCCAGACAACCTGGCTCTATGGATGGTTCCACTGTCCTCGGATTTGACCCCTCCTCCCCGGACTCCCCTTTTCGGCTACCCTCCCTTCAGTCTCCTCTCTTGCCCCAGCCCTGTCCCAGGAGGGAGCCTTGGCAGAGCGCACCACACTGATGGTCTGTACAATCACTTGAAGGAGGTCATCTCTGGTGCCTTCTCAGCCTCCCACCATAACTCCCCCACATTCACCTTCTCCACAATGAAGGCTGTGATGCCCCGAGAAGCTGGCACAACAGTCACATCAGTCTTGGCATAGACAACTAGGACATCTGCATCAGGACCGTTGGTGATCCAGAACTTGTTGCCGTTCAGGACATAGTGATCTCCTAAGGAGATTGCCGGAAGAAATATCAGTAACCTCAGATATGCAGATGACACCATCCTTATGGCAGAAAGCAGAGAACTAAAGAGCCTCTGGGTGAAAGTGAAAGAAGAGAGTGAAAAAGTTGACTTAAAACTCAACATTCAAAAAACTAAGATCATGACATCAGGTCCCATCACTTCATGGCAAAGAGATGGGGAAACAAATGGAAACAGTGAGAGACTTTATTTAGGGGGCTCCAAAATCACTGCAAATGGTGACTGCAGCCATGAAATTAAGGGAAGAAAAGCTATGACCAACTTAGCATATTAAAAAGCAGAGACATTACTTTGCCAACAAAGGTCCGTCTAGTCAAAGCTATGGTTTTTCCAGCAGTCATGTATGGATGTGAGAGTTGGACTATAAAGAAAGCTGAGCACCAAAGAATTGATGCTTTTGAACTGTGGTGTTGGAGAAGACTCTTGAGAGTCCCTTGGACTGCAAGGAGATCCAACCAGTCCATCCTAAAGGAAATCAGTCCTGGGTGTTCATTGGAGAGACTGATGCTGAAGCTGAAACTCTAATACTCTGGCCACCTGATGCGAAGAGTTGACTCATGGGGAAAGACCCTGATGCTGGGAAAGATTGAAGGTGGGAAGAGAAGGGGACGACAGAGGATGAGATGGTTGGATGGCATCACCGACTTGATGGACATGAATTTAAGCAAGCTCCAGGAGTTGGTGATGAACAGGGAACCATGGCATGCTGCAGTCCATAGGGTTGCAAAGTCAGACATAACTGAGCAACGGAACTGAACAGAACTGAAGGAGAGGAAGTTGGCTACTTGTGTAAGTGGTGTTGGCCTGTCTTTGCCAGTCAATCCACCACCACTTCTGTTGACAAAAAAACTGTCCAGCTGGCAAATGCTTCTGGAAACCCAGCAGAGGCACCTCCAATCAACCCATAGGTCTGTCCCTCTGTCCATTTCAGCTCCCAAATCAAGAGCAGCCTCACCTTTCTTTTCTGCTTTCAGCTTCATGGAGACAACATCAGAGCCAGCATTGGGCTCACTCATGGCCAGGGCTCCGATATATTCACCACTTATCAGCTGCAAGAAACACCCCAAAGGGCTTCATTATGACCCAGTAGGGGCTCACTGGGACCACTTCGTGCCTGGTCATGTGACACCCCTACAAGTCCTCTCAGATCCGGGTACAGGAAAAGTCCTAGAGGAGAAGCTCTGTATCCACAAGGCTGAAGCTCTCTCTCCTTTTCCCATCATTCCCTTTGCAAGGGAAGCTAGTCTGAGGCTTCTGTTTCTTAAAGTGCTCAAGTAAACATTGTTCAGTGACGACTTGGGTCTTCTGGCCCTGTTTATTTTTTTGACTGAAGCATTTTATTTTTTAAAATTATTTATTTATTTTTTGGCCATACCACGGGGCATATGGGATCTTCATTCCCCCACCAGGGATTGAACCTGTGCCCCCTACAGTAGAAGCACAGAGTTTTAACTGCTGGACCACCAGGGAAAGCCCTGACTGAAGCATTTTAAAGCAAATCTCTGAGCCCTTCCTAGCCCTAGCAGATTCAGGGCAGCCCACTACAGAAAGCAAGTCTTACCAGCCCTCCCCAGTGGGAGAGGTGCTTCATGCTGGTGTGTTCCTCCAGCCCCATTTCCTCACCTTGGGGAGATACTTCTCCTTCTGGGTCTCGTTTCCATTCCGCACAATTTGGTTGATACACAGGTTGGAGTGGGCTCCGTAACTGAGCCCCACTGCTCCAGACACTCGGGATATCTCCTCCATCACCAGCACGTGTTCCAGGAAGCCCAGGCCAGAACCACCATACTGAACTGGGGGTGGGGGGTGCGGGGTGCAGGGGAGTGGAAAAGGCAGACCAGGTTAAATGAAGACACTGTCTTACATGCTATAGAGGAATACTATGACAGCACCTATCCCAAGTTCCCTCTAGCAGTCAATAGGCTGATGGCTGTGGACTCTGCTTGCAAGCTCACAGGACTCATTTTAGTTTTTTCTGCCGCCTGTGGTCAACTAAGGTGTGGTTCAGAAAACAGTCATTGCAACTCCTGCTTTATCTCAAACAGAGCTCTTTTTAAAAATGATTTTATTTATTTATTTGGCCATACCATGCAGTTTTTGGGATCTTAATTCCCCAACCAGGGATTGAACCCAGGCCCTCGGCAGTAAATGCGCGGAGTCCTAACCAGTGGATCACTGGGGAATTCTGTATTTCAGACAGATCTCTTAATTAAGACAAGACCTGAGCATCCACTACTCAGAGAGCTTAAGAAGTGCATAAGTCTAAATTAATTTTTAAGTGGTTACATCATTACTCATGATGTAAAATTTCTACAATCAGCTTAAAATCCCAAGAATTGTCTCCAAGTGGTGAGGGGGTGGTGTAAGGAGAATATTGTGGTCCACCGTTACTCTAATGCCCAGCGAACACAGGCCAGAGTAGGGTGGGCCATCCAGGTTTTGGCTGGTGAAGTTGCAGGCTTATCTCTTTACTGGGCACTGTAAGCCAGGCTGGCCTTTGCATCAGAGGCTAACATCTGAAACAAAACCCATCAGCTCCTTGCCCTCATCTCCTGGAAACAAGTAGTAAGGCCTATAGGAGACTCTGGACGGGCCAAGGGATAGTCTATTAAATATACCATCTGGCCACCTCACATGGAGGCTCAGATGGGTGTCCCTCTCCCAAACACCCCCCAGTCTGCTTCCAAATGAGCTCTTGGGCCAAGCTGTGGGCAGAGGACACACAGGCATCCCCTACAGGGACACACTGCCCTGAGCGGTTCTGCCTTCACACTACTGGTAGGGCAGAACTTAGGGTCTAGGGGAGGCAGTAAGCCTGGGGTATTAAGATCACTGCTCAATCTGGAGTACTCTAAACTCCCCAGATCATTTGGGGGAACTTCTTAAGTGTGCAGAGTTCAAGAGTCTGGGTGACTCAAGTCTTAGGTCCCACACTGACCTAAGTCCTTTATCTTCTTAACATCACTGCCTAAAGAAACAGACTAGCTCATTCTTGTCTGGGTGAGACTCTGGGTTACTTTGAATAAGATCTTTCCTCTCCTTTCCTTCTTCTTTGGGGACTGTGTTAAACGGCATGCAAAAAAAAAAAGCTCTCTATTCAGAAAGAAACCACACTCACCAGGGGCTGTGATGCCCAAGATTCCCAGGTTCCCCAGCTGCTTCCAAAACTCCTGCCAACAGAACAGAGACGCACAGTGGGTTGGGAGAAGGCAGCCAGTCACAGGTGCCAGGCACCTCTGGAACAATGAGATGCAAGGGCTTCCCAAAAGGGGGCTGCATTCTTAGGGGGCTTTTATCCACCAGAAGACTGTGAGTCTTGCCAGGCAACAGTACAATTCCCAGCCCAGCCCGGCCCAGCTCCCGGACTGCCCCAGCCCCGTCCCTCTCAATCTGGGCCTCACGACTTACTCGCAGGTTCTTGAACTCATTGCTTTGGTCGATCTCCTGGGCCTGGGGGGCTAGATGCTCCTGAAGGAACTTAGCCACGGTCTGACGAAGCTAGAGGGAGAGAGGTGGATGGATGTTGCTGAAACAGTACATAATTGCCGCTGAGGACAGTGGCTCCACTACTGAGGACACCTTCAGGGAAACAGGACACAAATAGCCTCACCAAACAGCATCAAACTGAGAGGCCCCACTAATTTATGCTTCCTTAGAGGTGATCCTCACCTCTCTTTTTAAAGACTATTTTTTAAATGTCACTCCCCTACGTATATCATTCCATGGGCTTCCATTGTCTTTAAAAGACAAACTTCTTATACATGTATAACTGAATCACTTTGCCGTATACCTGAAACTAGCACAATGTTGTAAATTAACTATACTTCAATTTTTAATTGTAAAATAAAAAAAAGACAAACTCCTTATCCAGGACCAGAAGGCCCTGTGAGGTAAGTCCTGCAGCTCTTCTAGCCTTCCCCAGTACCCTTCTCATCTCCCATTCATTGTGCTCCAGACATGCTCCCTTCAGTTCATGGCACGTGTCAGGCTTTTTTTTTGCTCATTAACTTTTGACTAAAAGGGATAATTCAAAAAGAGAGTAGAGCTTGTTCCTTTGAAGGAAAGCTATGACAAACCTAGATAGCATATGTTCATTGGAAGGACTGATGCTGAAGCTGAAGCTCCAATACTCTGGCCACCTGATGCAAGGAGCTGACTCGCTGGAAAAGACCCTGATGCTGGGAAAGATTGAAGGCAGGAGAAGGGGACGACAGAGGATGGGATGGTTGGATGGCATCACCGACTCAATGGACACGAGTTTGAGCAAGCTCCAGGAGATATTGAAGGACAGGGATAACAACAACAAAAGAGATTAGAAACTCCTTCTGGCAGGAGATCTTGAGAGCTGGGATTGAGCACTTCCTGCCTGAGATGATTCAAAGCTCGGTCTGGTGCCTAAGGCAACTAGATTTTTGGAGTTTTCAGCAAGTTTAGGCACTTGCTGAGGACCACGGGAGAATCACATTTCTTGGAAATTCAAGCCAGTCCAAGTGAACAGTCTCCTTCCACCAGGAATAACTCTGGTTCCGCTTCATTTGTAACAACCTCTTTCAAGTTTTTTTCAGCTTTGTGCTTTGACCTCATAGGTTGAAGAAATAGCCAAACTCCCTTGTGCATTTCAACTCCACCCTCAACCCCAAGGAGTGTATTTGAAAATGATTTAATGGTGATGATTAACCAGGTTTGAGAACCACAGCCTTAGGCAGTAGTGAGGTGTAAGAGGACTTCAGAGAGATTGAGGGCCCTATTGGCAAACGAGGGTAATCCTCTGCCGATTCACCAAAACATCCCCTCATGCTCCTCCTACTCCTGTCTCCCAGGAGCTTTCTTGTCCTCGTCTCCTCGCCTAACTTCCGTAACCAGGCCTTGATGCCCCCACAGACGGGAGGCTCGGGCCCGCGGCCGCCCCCCGCGCTGGCGCGCTCAGAGTCCCCAGATCATTCATTGCTACTGGGTGAGCGCCAGGCAGAAAAGCGCCCGGGTGACCACCGACCACGGATAAGGGGCAGAAGGAGGGTGAGCCTCCCTACCTGCTTCTGCTCCTCGTTCAGCCCATTGATTGCATCGTCTACGGGCAACAGCGAGCTGGTCCGCTGGGTAATCAGGCCAGCAAGCGACTGCAGCGGCGGTCGTATCCTCCAGTTCGCCAAGCGCCGACCCAGTAACCAAGCTGCAGTCGCCATCTCTGCCTTGCACCTGGAGCGGAAGCCCAGGCAGCTGAGAGCCGGCCCGGCGAGCTCCACCAATCCCCGGCTTCGCTGCCGCCACCCAATCGGCGAGGGGGTGGGGGTCTCCAGGAGCCAATCATCCTCAGCTGACTGCCAAAGGACAAGCTATCCAGGCACCAGCCAATCAGGCACAAACCCGGCGAGGTGGGTGTGCTCTGTGGGGAAGCTGGATCTGCCAGCGACTTGTCTGGGTTGCGTTTTTTTTTTTTTTAAAGTGGAAGAGCGGAAAGAGTCTCTGAGTAGAGGATGCAGTATCTCCGCGGCGTTAAAAATAGCAGTACCTAACTGCAGACATCTGTGGGAAAACAACTGTTAAAACCATAATCAGGAAATTCGCTGAACGACCCTCAACGCTTCCACTCACCGAGGAAGGTTCGATTCCTGGTGGGAGAAATAGGATCTCGCCCGCCAGAGACCCAGGTTTGATCCCTGGGTGGGGAAGGTCCCCTAGAGAAGAGAATGGCAACCCTCTCCAGTATTCTTGCCTGGAGAATTCCACGGAGAGAGGAGCCTGGCGGGCTACAGTTCATAGGGTCGCAAAGAGTCGGAGAAGACTGAACGACTAACACTCACTTTTTCATTTCTGACGCTGGCGGGGCCAAAACAGTTAACAACCACAGTTCAGTTCAGTTCAGTCGCTCAGTCGTGTCCGACTCTTTGCGACCCCATGAATTGCAGCACGCCAGGCCTCGCTGTCCATCACCAACTCCCGAAGTCCACCCAAACCCATGTCCATTGAGTCGGTAATTCCATCGAACCATCTCATCCTCTGTCGTCCCCTTCTCCTGCCCTCAATCTTTCCCAGCATCAGGGTCTTTTCAAATGAGTCAGCTCTTAGCATCAGGTGGCCAAAGTATTGGAGTTTCAGCTTCAACATCAGTCTTACCAATGAACACCCAAGACTGATCTGCTTTAGGATGGACTGGTTGGATCTCCTTGCAGTCCAAGGGACTCTCAAGAGTCTTCTCCAACACCACAGTTCAAAAGCATCAATTCTTCTGCCCTCAGCTTTCTTTATAGTCCAACTCTCACATCCATACATGACGACTGGAAAAACCATAGCCTTGACTAAACAGACCTTTGTTGACGAAGTAATGTCTCTGCTTTTTAATATGCTGTCTAGCTTGGTCATAACTTTCCTTCCAAGGAGTAAGTGTCTTTTAATTTCATGGCTGCAATCACCATCTGCAGTGATTTCGGAGCCCAGAAAAATAAAATTAGCCACTCTTTCCCTGTCTGTTTGCCATTAAGTGATGGGACCGGATGCCATGATCTTAGTTTTCTGAATGTTGAGCTTTAAAACAACTTTTTCACTCTCCTCTTTCACTTTCATCAAGAGGCTCTTTAGTTTTTCTTCACTTTCTGCCCTAACAACCACAACAAAACTGCAAACGGAAAAACACGGAATGCCCTGTCCTTGGCAATACATTGTCAGAGTAAATCTAGGAGAAGAACCCTTGTTCTAGGGTGCACGCTGGTTATGACTCAGGAAAATTTGTTTTATCATGTAGCAGAGTTTGACTTTGATAGAATTTTATGGGAAAGGTGTTGTTAAGGAGTTGCTGTCTTCCAAATTAATGTACCTAAGAACAGAAGTCAGGGCTTATTTTTAACAGGGATGAGGTAGGGGTGGACCCAACTCAGGTTGTGCTGCTCCCCACTGGAAAGACTTGTGTTAGTTGGATAGAAAGGATAGGTTTATTCAGAGGGCAACCTGGGTTGAAGGCAGATTCTTGTCCAAGAACCAACTCTGTGAAGATTCTGCACTAACTGAATGTTTTTAAAGGGAGAGAGCAGGGAAGCTAACTGCAGTTAACCATTTGGGACTGTGGGTAAGGGGATGGGGATCAGAGTCTTCCTGATCTTCCACTTTGTGCAGACTTTCTTCTCAGCGGTTGGTGGTGAGGTAACAGGGTTATTCCAGAAATCTGGTGCTCAGCCTAAAGTTACTGTTCTCCACAGGGGTGGCCTTAGTTCCAGCAGAAGAACTCAAAGATATTGTTAGGTATATTCCTTGAGGAGGAACCAGTCCCCTGCTTTGTTATTGTACTATAATTTCTTGACTGCTCCTTTGTTTCTGCCGTCCCTCATATTTCTGTTTCAGTTCAGTTCAGTCGCTCAGTCGTGTCCGACTTTTTGCGACCCCACGAACTGCAGCATGCCAGGCCTCCCTGTCCATCACCAACTCCTGGAGTTCACTTAAACTCACGTCCATCGAGTCAGTGATGCCATCCAGCCATCTCATCCTCTGTCGTCCCTTTCTCCACCTGCCCCCAATCCCTCCCAGCATCAGAGTCTTTTCCAATGAGTCAACCCTTTGCATGAGGTGGCCAAAGTACTAGAGTTTCAGCTTTAGCATCATTCCTTCCAAAGAAATCCCAGAACTGATCTCCTTTAGGATGGATTGGTTGGATCTCCTTGCAGTCCAAGGGACTCTCAAGAGTCTTCTCCAACACCACAGTTCAAAAGCATCAATTCTTTGGCGCTCAGCTTTCTTCACAGTCCAACTCTCACATCCATACATGACCACAGGAAAAACCATAGCCTTGACTAAACGGACCTTTGTTGGCAAAGTAATGTCTCTGCTTCTGAATATGCTGTCTAGGTTGGTCATAACTTTCCTTTCAAGGAGTAAGCGTCTTCTAATTTCATGGCTGCAGTCACCATCTGCAGTGATTTTGGAGCCCAAAAATATAAAGTCTCACACTGTTTCCACTGTTTCCCCATCTATTTCCCATGAAGTGATGGGACCAGATGCCATATCTTCGTTTTCTGAATGTTGAGCTTCAAGCCAACTTTTTCACTCTCCTCTTTCACTTTCATCAAGAGGCCTTTTAGTTCCTCTTCACTTTCTGCCATAAGGGTGGTGTCATCTGCATATCTGAGGTTATTGATATTTCTCCCAGCAATCTTGATTCCAGCTTGGGGTTCTTCCAGTCCAGCATTTCTCATGACGTACTCTGCACATAAGTGAAATAAGCAGGGTGACAATATACAGTCTTGACGTACTCCTTTTCCTATTTGGAACCACTCTGTTGTTCCATGTCCAGTTCTAACTGTTGCTTCCTGACCTGCATATAGGTTTCTCAAAAGGCAGGTCAGGTGATCTGGTATTCCCATCTCTTTCACAATTTTCCACAGTTTACTGTGATTTTTCTGTTTAGCAACTGTTTAAACCTGCCCTTTGGCACTCAGGGAAGGTCTAGGAGGCTGAAGCCTCTTTACTACAAATAAGAAACAGGGACATAGAAAGGATTTGTACCCATCACAGGGTCCCAATCTTGGCTCCCTGTCCACCAGTGTCAAATAGATATATGGAGACAGGGTTTGGAGGAAACAGAGAAGAGTGGCTTTATTATTTTTGCCAGGCAAAAGGGAAACACAGCAGACTAGTGCCTCAAGAACTATGCTCCCCTTTTTGGGAATAGGGAGAGGTTTTATATCCTCTTGGAGGTCTTGCTTTATTTTTTTTCTCTTGCAGAGTTTCTGATGGCCACAGCTTGCATCAGACAACTTAGCAACTGATCTTGTGTCCCTGAAGTTATCAGCCCATGACCTTCTTTCTGAAATGCAGAATGCTACAAAAGAGTGTAGGGGGAAAGAATGCCAAGTCCAGGGGGCAATCTATACAGAGTCAGAGAGTCATTAGCTTTGTGAAGTACAAGTCCAGCTACAAGTGTTTGCTAGTAGTAACAGATAAAGAATAATGGAGATTGTTTAACTCTTGTAGGCCTGTTTGGCTGTTATGCGCCAAAGGCTGTTCACTCACCTCTGTTTTTGCTGCAACAGCACTCCATTTCAGAGAGGCAGAAAGGAAGATTCATGTATGAGGGGAAAGAGGAGAGCTGATAGAATTCAGCTTCTGTCCCTTTCCCTGCTTTGCAGTTCCACTTCTGTTGTGTGTGTGTGCATGTGCGTGTGTGCATGTGTGTGTTTAGTGGTGGGGGATGGTGTCAATGCTCTTGCACAATTCTCAGATAGTTTAGTGCCCTGAGTCCAGGAACAGTGTTGCAATCCTGCTACCTAGATATGGAATTTAGACAAGTTTCTTGGATCTTTTCAGACTTCACTTCATTTTATATATATATATATATATATATATACACACACACATATATATATACACACATATATATACACACATACATATATATATACACACACATACACACACACACACACATATATATATATATATATATATATATTGGCTGTGCCACATGGCTTGTGGAATCTTAGTTCACAGTTAGGGGTTGAACCTGTGCCCTTGGCAGTGGGAGTGCAGAATCCTAACCACTGGACTGCCAGGGAATTCCCTTTCATTGTCTTTATTTTAAAATTTTATTTATTTTCTATTTTTTCCCTATTTTTTGGCTGCAATGCAGCATGCAACTTTTAGTTCCCCATCCAGGGAAGGAACCTGTGCCCCCTGCAGTGAAAGCCCAATATGTTAACCACTGGACTGCCAGGCAAGTCTCTCCTTTCATCATTTTTAAATGAAAATAATACCACCTATTGTAAAGAGGAATAAAGGAAATTACATATTTAATAGCAATGCTTTTTGATCCTTCTTACAGTACCCCATTAGTCCAAGGTTTCAAACACAGCTAAGACAGAAGCCAGGCTCTGTCAGCTTGTCCAGACAAAATGCTTTCTTCTTCAGCTCACTGCCTTTCATATCAAGCCCTATCCCCTACCCTGCAGGTGGGGAAGATTTTCAGAATAACCTGATATAGATTGTGGTCAAGTTCTCCACATTTCTGGTGATCTGCAGACTCATGACTGTGAAAATCTTCTATGGGTACCTTCCAGTTTATCTCTTGGAGCCATTCCTTTGCTTTACTTGCACTTTCAAGAACTAGTAAATGTACAAGCTAGTGTAAGTTTGAATATTCAGGCTTATAAATTCTTACTATTTTTTTTGTTTTGCAAAACCCAAGGGATCCTGTGAACAATCTGGAAATTCCTTAGCTAAGGTCTTAAATTCTGTCCTAGTCCAAGGGTGTAAAGGTAAGAGCAGGTTCTTCTCTACATGTAGGTTTCTCCTTAAAGAGGGTGACTATTACCTTAGGGGTATCTTTGTCCTTTCCCTTAGATTCCACAAGTTCTTCCTTTGGGATTACAAGTGGAAGAGCAGAGAGATCAGGATAGGGACGCTCAGAAAAAAGAGGATACAAAAGAGCCAAAGAAGGAGAAGAGAAAGGAGGAGAAGCAGTGATGACTTACGAGGTCTTTTCTAATCTAGTCACTGTTTCTGATAATTTCTGATTTGTCTCTTGCAGTGAAGCCATTTTATCATTCCCTTACTTTGAAGCTTCCAGGTGCCAATTAAAATGTCTCCATTCTAGCTATTTGATCATAAGCCTGCTTTTTCTAATTTAGTGTGCAAATAAAACAACTTAGGTAAATCAAAAGTGCCCCATTTTAGCCATCTCAGGAACAAATAATTTTTGGTCAGACATTGCCATTAAGTTACATACTTGCAAGTGTCAGTTTCTTAGGTGTTATACATAAACCCAGCTGAAGTTCCTATAGGTGGCTGATCATCCAAGAGTTGCTGGGCCCTTGAGGCACAAGTTCCCATTATTGATTTGGTAGTCTGGTTCAGGTGTGAGATACCATCTGAGCAATTTTCTGAGGACAGTGTGGTGGACTGGATGTGCACTAGTTTCCCCAGGAGTTACCCTTGGGTCAGTGCGTCTCTGTCGCGTGTCTCAGTTTCTCCTGGTGACGGTCTTTAGACTGTCATGCGTGCTTGGAGCGCTAAGTTATCAGCCTCTGTGGTGCCCCCCAGAGGAGCAGTATTTACTTAATGGTCATAGCGGGTTCCTAGCAGGTTCCCTTGTAGGACCACTGCACGTGGTGAGGATTGACACATCTGAGGGTAGCCTGTGGCCGATAGGAGCAAAATGTCCCTTTATTCTTCCGAGCTTAAGAATTCTCTCTCATTTCACTAACAAAAAATTTTGTTCAGACCATGTATCAATTTACCCTTTTTCTTTAGTTTAAGTTGAACTTAACAAAAATCAGCCACATATGTTTTCCCTGGACTTCCTCTGCAGATCCCCCTGGGACTCTGCCTAGGACATGCATGGGTGCCCCTTAAGATGAATAAAAACTAGTCCAAATCAAACTTTCAGGATCATCACAATGCATACATAAGCTCTGGATGTATGAGAAGAACTCACCAGAACACCTGGTCAGAGATGTTGAGAAGCTAGTGAGGCTCAAAATACCCATGCTGGCACTGAGTGCCAATTTGAGGTGTCTTCCAGGTATCTTCTGGTGGGTGTCTCTGGTATCCTGCCCATTACACCAAGCGTATATCAATGAAAAATTAATCAAGAGTCAATCTATGAAAGAAATTTGAGCCAAATTTGAGGACTGTAACCCTCAAATTTGGATTCTGAGAACTGTTCTGCCTGTGAGAAGTCAGTTACATAAACTTTTTGAGACAGAGGGCCATACATTAGATCTGGGGTCCCCAACCTCTGGTATCTAATGCCTGATGATCTGAGGTGGAGTTGATGTAATTACAGTAGAAATAAAGTACATGATAAATGTAATGCACTTGAATCATCCAAAAACCACACCCCCCCTGCCACACCCTACTCTTGTGAAAAAGTGTCTTACACAAAACTGGACCCTGGTGCCAAAAACTTTGGAGATCATTATCATTAGATGATGTGTTTACATAATCCAGTTTATGCAGTTTACATAATCCAGATCAGTCCACTGTCATAGGAATCTTATTTTAAGGAGTTGTCTTGTTGATGCTGGAATGTTGCTGTTTGTGGTTGAGCAGGAGTTACCCTTGGATCAGTGTGTGTCTGTTGTGTGTCTCAGTTTCTCCCGGTGACATTCTTTAGACTGTCTTGCGTGTGTCTCAGTTTCTCCCGGTGACATTCTTTAGACTGTCTTGCGTGCTTGGAGCGCTAAGTTATCAGCCTCTGTGGTGCCCCGTTCCTGCCAGTGGGGAAGGTTTTGATGATGCAAAATGCAGATACACAATGTACCATAGAGCAGAGAGAGGAAGCTAAAGGGCAGAGAACATTTTTTTTTAATATTGTTTATTCTTATCTTGGGATTTCTCTGGCAGTTCAGTGGTTGACTCTTGAGCTTCCGATGCCAGGTTGCCCTGGCCCTGGGGAACTAAGATCCCACATGCTATGTGATTCGGCCAAATATACAATTTTTCTTGTCTTGCCATAAAATTTTCTTTCATTCAACCTTATCAAAAACTGCTTTGGTAGAGTAATGAGACATGAAGCCAGATTACCCATAGATGAAAGATGAAATCACAATGGAAATTAGAATATGCTTTTAAAGGAAAGACAAATAATGAAAATAGGACTTAGCAAAACTTGCGAGATTCAACTACCTGGCCCTTAGAGGGAAGTTTATAGTTGTCAATGCATATACTGTAAAAGGTAAAAGTTGAAATGGATTTATCTATCCTTCTATTTTAAGAACCTAGAAAAAGAACAGTAAACTATAACCCCAAATATAGATGCAAATGAATAATAAACAATAGAAATTGTGAAATAGATAACCAAGAAAATCAACATAAAAATTACAAGCCCTAACAATACTGATCAAGAAAAAAGATAAATTGCAATTTACATTCGTTCTGTTCTCTTTAACAGTGATGAAATGGACACATCAATTTATGTGAAGTTCAAGAAGAGACAGTACTCATAGAGGGTGATTTCCTGTCAGATTGGTGCTCATCTCTGGAGGGCACAGTAATTTATCAACCTGTATGCTTAAAGTTGGTACACTTTGTTGAGCCTCATTACATTTTATTTTAAAATTCTAGTGGTGGTGGTGCTTAGTCACTCAGTCATGTCTGACTCTTTGATCTATAGCTGATGGGATTCTCCAGGCAAGAATACTGGAGTGGGTAGCATTCCTTTCTCCTGAGGATCTTCCTGATCCAGGGATCAAACCTGGGTCATCTGCACTGCAGGCAGATTCTTTACCATCTGAGCCAGGGTAAAATATACATAAAAATTGCCATATTTAATTGTATGGTTCAGTGGCATTAAGTACATTCACAATATAGTGCAGCCATCACTACTGTTCATTTCCAGAACTTTTTTATCATGCCAAACAAAAACTGTATATGTTAAGAATAACTCCTCCTTCACTTTTCCTCTCTGTCCCTGGTAACCTGTAATCTGTATACTGTCTGTCCCTCTGAATTTGCCAACTCTAGGTACCTTATAAAATCGTTTTTGCCTTTAAGCCAAATTGGAAGGGAAGAGAACAGTGAGTTCTTGAGATTGTTTGTTTGTTTGTTTTGGCTGCGTGGCACAGCTTATGGGATCCTAGTTTCCTAATCAGGGATGGAACCTGGGCCTCCTGCAGTGGAAGAGCAGAGTCTCAAACACTGGAATGCCAGGGAATTCCCTTTATTTATTTTTAACGTGGAATATTTTTGTAAGTCTTTATTGAAATTGTTATTGTTTCTGTGTAGGTTTTTTTGGCCTCGAAGCATGTGGGATGGAACCCAAATCCACTGCATCGGAAGGCAAAGTCTTGCACTGGACTGCCAAGAAAGTCCTGGAATGATAAAACAATTTATTTAATTAAAAAATATTCATTTATTTATTTTGAGACTTTTGACTGTTAATCGAGGGTAGGTAGTAACTTGGAGGTAATGGAAGTGGGTGCTTTGTTTTTTAAGGTGGTTGTAATTTGAGCCAGTTAAAGTTAAGTTCCCAGTTGAGGGGGAAATTGAGTATTGGAGGCTTGCCAATACGAGGTAAAATCAGGTAACTAAGGAGAGCGAGTCAGAGCCAGAGGAGAGAGGGTAAGAAGGATGTAGTGTATGGTAGAAGATTATCATTTGCCAAGATACATTTTGAGCTTTATCAATAATCATCAGGATGTGAGTACCTCTACCAGACTTTGGTGCTGGCCATAGTTCACTTTTACAGCAATCCATTCAGACAGACATTATCTCTACTTAACAGGTAAGAAATTAGACAGAGAGAATTTGCAAAAGACCAGTTTTTAGTGAGTAGGCTAGGATTCCAACCCAGATCTACCTGGCTAGGAATGGGCTGCAAGCTGGTTTTTACATCCTAATTTTATAACCAATTCTTATTCTGTCACCCTTGCTCAAAACCTTTATGTATGTAGATTCTTTTCCCCCCACACCCATATGCCATCAGCTAATACCTGTAGTTTTCTTGTGTTTCAAATTTTTAAAATTAATTTTTATTTGAGTATAATTGATATACAATGTTGTTAGTTTCTGCTATAAGAAAAGTACATCAGTTATATATATATACATATATATAACTCTTTAGATTCTGCTATAAGAAAAGTACATCAGTTATATATATATACATATATATAACTCTTTAGATTCACTCTTTAGATTCTATTCCCATGTAGGTCATTACAGAGTCCTGAGCAGAGTTCTCTGTGCTAAACAGTAGGTTATTAGTTATTTACTTTATATACAGCAGTGTGTATTTATCCATCCCAATCCCCCAATTCGCCTCTCTCCCCACACTTTCTCCCCCTTGGTAACCATCATTTTGTTTTCTACATCTGTGACTTTCTGTTTTGTAAATAGATCCATTCGTATCTTTTTTTTAAGATTCCACATATAAGCAATATATTTGTCTTTCTCTGGTTTAGTCCACTCTGTATAACAATGTTTAGGTCCGTCCACGTCACTGCAAATGGGGCATTATTTCATTCTTTTTTATGGCTGAGTAATATTCTACTGTAAATATGTACCACATCCTCTTTATCCATTTCTCCATCAATGATGGACACTTAGGTAGCATCCACATCCTGGTTATTGTAAATAGTGCTGCAATGAACATTTGGGTCCATATATCTTTTTGAATTATTGTTTTCTCCAGATATATGCCCAGGAGTGGGATTGCTGGATCATGTGGTAGCTCTATTTTTAAAGGAACCTCCATGCTGTTCTCCATAGTGGTCAAATCTTTCTTTATACCTTTGCTGTCATGGTCCTAATACATTTGATTCCTGCTTTCCTGATGTCTTTGATCCTATTCTCTTAATCCTGCCATCCATCTTTCATACAGTGCTAGATTAATTTTTCTAAACATTCATTATGATGATTACCTGATCAAAATGTATTAGTGAGTCATTATTAACCTAGATTCATGGTTCCCAGACTGTGATCCATGACACCACTGGGCAGCAAGCTCCCAGGGATGCTACAGAATAAACTTTAGGGGAAATCATAGTGATACATTTAGACAACATGTGAACTACTAGCTTGAAGAAGGCCAATTTCAAGATTAGATCATGCAATATTCCTCTCAGTATCAAACAGGAAAGAAAGGTGGTAGTGTCCAGTTTGATTCCAAGGTCTGAGAAGCTAAGGTGCCCAACATCCTGTTAGTAATAACTGCAGTTATTTAAAAATAAAAATACCTTTAGATTTTTGTGTATTTTTTTTCAAAGATCTATTAAATTGTTAAGACATTAAGTGCTTATTGTTTGGATATTGAAAAATAGAACTTTTACATGTTTATTTTGGCATGTCATAAGGCAATGGCTACCCATTCCAGTATTCTTGCCTGGAAAATCCCATGGGTGGAGGAGCCTGATAGGCTGCAGTCCGTGGAGTCGCTAATAGTCGGACACGACTGAGCGACTTCACTTTCATGCATTGGAGAAGGACACGGCAACCCACTCCAGTGTTCTTGCCTGGAGAATCCCAGGGATGGAGGAGCCTGGTGGGCTGCCATCTATGGGATCGCACAGAGTCGGACATGACTGAAGCGACTTGCAGTAGCAGCAGCATAAAATATTGAGTTACTAGGAACACTGAACTGAGACAGTTTGGAAACCTCTGGCCTGAGTGGTAAAAATCTATACCTCCTGCTTTGGCACTTAAGGTTCTTCAAAACTTTTAGTAACACCATGTACCCATAAACAGGTACACATAAACATCACATATGGTATATTACAAGTGTTCTCTTAAGCATCAGAACTAATCTCTTAACTTCAACCCTCTGACCAAGCCCAATCAGTGTTCTTACTCAGTTCTTCAAGACTCATCTGGATATTCCCTCAAGTTATTATTATTTTTTTTTTCAATCTCTCATAGTTTTTTCTCCTTGGAAGTTCCAATTATCCCTTCCTTGGGTTTGACTCGCTAGAATGCTCAAAGATTCAGATCTGGTTTATTATAAAAGGATATAACTCAGGAACAACCAGATGGGAGAGACACACGGGGCAAGGCAGGGGGAAAAGGGATGAAGCTTCAAGGTCCTGTGTGCACTCCTCTCCTCTAATCTCCACATATTCAACAACCTGGGAGGTTCTCAACCCTCTAGCTAGCCTCTCCAAGTATTACTTTTCCGTCAACTCACAGGCTACCTCCTCCATCAAGCCTTCCCCTACCAAACTGACTCAGTTAACCACTATAGCATATAACCATACCACAGGACCCACTGTGTAATAAATTATTGCTTTTGTTATTCACCTTTACGTCACCTGTGCAATGTTTCACTGCGTGTACTGCAAGCATCTTTGAGGTTAGGAATGTCACGTGACATTAAAGTTTCCTATAAGCAACTAGCAACGTGGAGGTGTTGCAAATCACACGGAGTTCAGGTAATGCATGAATTTATTCAGTCTCCAGACCAGAATAAACACCCACACACCTCTACATGTACAAAAGGGAGATGGAGCAGAGGTTAAGAGGGCACAGGAGAAAAGGCAAAGTGCACAAATGCAAATTGGTGGTGCAAAACAGAACTGTGGGGCAAAGGGTCCCTGTGAGGCCAGGCCTCGAACTAACAGGGTCTGTACATTGGGTAAAATGAGTCATGGAGGAGCTGAGATAGGTTCATTCTTAGGAGTTAACTAGGGAGGCAGGACAAGGAGGTGAGGATCTCACAGCTGAGTTTCCTACCCTTTCTCTCAAGAAGTAGAACTTTTAAGGGGACCAGAAATGCCAATTACAGATTCACTTGGGTAAATAACCTTTTGGGGCTTCCCTGAAGGCTCAGATGGTAAAGCATCTACCTGCAACACAGGAGACCTGGGTTTGATTCCTGGGTAGGAAGCTCCCCTGGAGAAGGGAATGGCCACCCACTCCAGTATGCTTGACTGGAGAATTCCATGGACAGAGGAAGCTGGTGGGCTACAGCCCATGGTGTCACAAAGAATTGGACACAACTGAGCAACTAACACTTTCATTTTTTTTCTTTCAAATAACCTTTTAAACTATAAACATCCTGAAAATGGTTAGAATATCCAGCTCTTCTCACTGTGAATTATTTAACTGGGTTTCCCCCTCAAAATATTTGAGACATAATCAACTGTGTGAATGCATTATGGGCATGAAGGCAAAGAATTTTAGCTCTATAAATTAGGATGGGATGTTACTTGACTTGATTGGGTGCCTTTGGACAGTCCCAGTAATACTAAAGAGTAGGGGGAGTTGCTGAAGAAATTGGGAGGTCCAGGGAAAAATGAGGAGAAGGCAATGGCACCCTACTCCAGTACTCTTGCCTTGAAAATCCCATGGACTGAGGAGCCTGGTGGGCTGCAATCCATGGGGTCACTAAGGGTCGGACGCCTCTGAGCAACTTCACTTTCACTTTTCACTTTCATGCACTGGAGAAGGAAATGGCGACCTACTCCAGTGTTCTTGCCTGGAGAATCCCAGGGACGAGGGAGCCTGGTGGGCTGCCGTCTATGGGGCCACACAGAGTCGGACACGACTGAAGCGACTTAGCGCTAGCAGGGCAAAATGAGAGATGGCTAAAGCCAAAGTCTGCCTAGTTTGACTAAGAAATGAAATATGGGAAATTCCTAGGAGGTGCAGTGGTTAGGGGCTTTCCTGGTGGCTCAGACGTTAAGAACCTGTTTGCAATGTGGGAGACCTGCATTCAGTCCCTGGGTTGGGAAGGTCCCTGGAGGAGGGCATGGTAACCCACTCCAGCATTCTTGCCTGGAGAATCCCATGGACAGAGGAGCCTGGCAGACTACAGTCCATGGGGTCGTAAAGAGTTGGACATGACTGAATGACCAAGCATGCCAGTGGTCAGGGCTCCACACTTTCACTGCTGGGGGCCTGGGTTCAATCCCTGGTTGGGGAACTGGGATCCAGTAAGAAAAAAAAAGGAATTATGGTCACGCCGTTTGGTGAACCATGGGGGAAGGAGGGGGAGGGAAGGCCTGCTGTGGACTTCAGTTGACTAATGATCCAGCAGGCCAGGTCCAGGATTGGCCACGCAAGGCAACAGCAGAGATTAAGCATATTTAGGAATACAGGCAGCTAGTGACACAAACCTAGTGGAAGGAGTCTGGCACACACTGCTGCAAACAGGGAACACCCACAGAAGACTGACTAATGCTTACAGAGGAGAGGGTGGGGAGGGGAGCCAGTCATAGAGCACTTAAAATGAGTAGAAGAAAAATACTCTGGGTTAAATAGAAGAAAAACATTCTGGGTGAAATTGTAACCTTGAACTTAACAGATTAGTTCAGTAGTATTCAGTGGCCATATTTAGATTAAAAAGCTATTTTCATTTGTCAGTGTTGCAGTCTGAATAATTACAGAAATATTTATTTAAAAGCAACACTTTATAAAAAAAAACAACACAGAAATGATTTAGATTAAAAGCTCCAAGGTGTATTGTTTCATACCTGTTATTGCTATCTATACCTTCGCCCCATTATTAAGCCATTTCAGGTAACTTTCAGTTCATAAATTTACAGTGAGGTTACAGAGCCCAGCCAGGATGGGACAGGATGTGTTCCAAGTTAGGAAGGGACCATGTGACTCTTCAGTGACGTCTCCCGTGAAGCATGCATGCTTCACTGTTTCTTCCTGCACATCTTTTGGCTTCTCTGTTGTGGCTGGTTTAGAGTCTCCTGATGCTAATGATGTGCTCCTTTTTGATCCTAGGAGGCTGATCCAACCTTTCAGGCCTCCTCTCCTGTAGGCCCTAATTATGAACTGTGAGGTTCAGGAGGGCTGGACAATCTGAAGGCTGGGAACGAACGCTTGCTTAAGGGAGGAATTGCCATTCCAACATCAACTGTCTTTAATCCTACTGCAGAAACTGTTTTCATTCTGGGGATGGTGAGTCCTAGAAGATCATGGCCAAGAAGCAGATGTCCTAAGTAGCTTCCTCTGAGAGTCTATCCCCAAGAGAGAGCCATGTGGCCACCTGCTTTTTATCATATTTCTAATAGCTGCTCCATTTCCTCAAGGGCTGTTGTGAAATCATTTACTTGACTGCTACATAAGGTCTGTTGCTCAAGGAACTGGGCTCTCTCTTCTTCTTTCATCTTCAACTTTACCTTTAAGGCCTGCACGGAAAGACATTAAAAAACAAAAAACCCCACAAAACATTGACTCAGAAAAGACAATACAATAACCAGAGCATTCTGTTCCATTGAGGAAGACCACTGGAATACTGACACACACTGTCTCTTTTTAGATTTGTCTGTGTTGGCTTTAAGAACTGTCTTTACTACAGAATCTGTTATCTCAGCTGGAGCAATGAAATCCTCTAGGATTCCATGTAGTATCCCACGGTTCATTCAAGCAATTCAAAGAAGTCGAGACCCAAGAATCTGGGTTTTCTATTACAGGTTTCCCTGAGATATTGTTTCCACAGCATAGGTTTCGCACAGGTGTCAACTCTCACCTGGAATAATCTGGCATGTTGCACACTGTCTTGTGCCCTGCGGATGTGAACATTTCTAAGCATCTTTAGAACAAAAACTTAGTTGAAAAAAATAGTGAAATCAAAGTCTTGGAATTTAGTTAATAGTAATGCATCAATATTGGTTTCTTAGTCCTAACAAATATACCATGACAATGTAAGATGTTAATATTAGGGAAATTGAATTCTCTATTATTTTTGCAACTTTGTCACAATCTAAAATTGTTGCAAAATAGTTTATTAAAAATGAAAAAATAGATAAATAAAAGAGTCCTCCAGAGACCCTCCTACTGTGGTAAGAAATGGTAATTTTGCCTTGGGGTGATGTCTGCCTCTCACCTGTAACTCCTCCATCTGCTTTTTGGCTGTTTCGTTAAAAAGCTTCAGTTCATCTTGCAAAGTTTGTAACAGCAGCTAAGAGAAAAGCAGTAGCAAATATAGTAACAGATATTTATTGAAAGGTAAGAACTTTTCTTCATATAAACTCTTCTCCTCACAGGAGTTGAATTAGATGACCACTAACATCCCTTGCATTCGGTCATTTACTGAGTGTCCACACACGTGCCAGGCTCCTCTGGGAAATGGAGTCCACAGGAAGGACAGAGGACTACACCTCCACATGCTCTGTGCTACACAGGCAATATGAACGAAAGGCAGTAGCCACTGAAGGGCTGACTAAGTTGCCTTGAGGAGCTGAGGAGGTGTCCATGCCTAGTATTTTAAGATGACAACTGATCTTCCTGGGGAAGAGATCATAGAAGTTCAGAAGGCTTTAATTCCAAACAAATTACCTTACTACCTCGGGGAAGGAACCAAAGAGAGGACAAATTTAATTCAGGCTGGACCTTTGTAAGACACAGTTCTTAGCAAAGGAGTAAGCGGAAAAATTTAGTAATGCGTAGAACAGAGAAACCAGAAAGTTGTCTCCACTAGTCCACCCTACTATGGGTTTTAAAGTAGTACATTTTCAACTTAGACTCACTCTTATTTGTAAACACAAAGTCACCCTTAAGGAAAATATGCTATTTTGAGTACACATCCAACCACCCTCTTCCTGGATAACCAAAGGCTATTTCGCGGGCTTTGCCAAGCATATGGCAGAGAACTCCTTAGATTGGCAAGGCCCCACGTTCACTGGGCCCTCACCCCCTCAAACCTGCCCCCTCACCATGGAGTCCACGTGATCTGCAGTGGAGTCTTGCTGTGACGCCAGGGTCTCACTGCCTAAAACCAGTAGATACAACAGAGTCAGCCCTGACTAGGGAACTGCAACTTAAAAGAAAATAAAAAGCCCTCCACAGGAGTATTCATGAGGGAAACTTCTCTGAGGGCCTGGGTCTCCTGAGCTTTCACCTCGGCAGGGTCCCCCATGCCTGCTCTCCAGAGCTGGATTTTACTTCTCTTTCCTCTCCAGGTACGGATATGGCCAAAACTTTCTTCTCAGCTCAGCAGAAAATTTGTCCAAGAGAAATGTATAGGTTTTGGGTCTGTTTACAGTACATAAAACTATTTCTAAAATCTCTATAGACCTTCAACATTTTTAATGTAAAAACAATGCACATACATAGGCAATTAAAATCATGCAAAAACGTGTATGGTTGACTATAACGAATATATCCTAAAATGCACTATTTTAATGGCAGTATTCAAAATCAGTACTCTATTTCAAAGAAGCCGGGGATCCTTCCCTGGGCATTCTCAAGTTCCTCAACTCAGGCTCTCTGACAGTCTCTGGGTAATCCCTTCCGCTGTTTTCTCTGTTACAGACTGCCCAGAATCCCAGGGATGGGGTAGCCTGATGGGCTGCCGGCTATGGGGTTGCACAGAGTCGGACACGACTGAAGTGACTTAGCAGCAGCAGCAGCCCTCTAGGGACAGGGCAAGAACAAGAATCACATCATGACTCAGAGATTACTAGCCAGCTTCTTCAACAGTATCATCTCTCTCTCTCCACCCATGAAGATTCCTTGTGTGCCATATCCCTTGAAAGAAAGAAGATATTTCTGATCTATTTGCAAGATCATACCTGTCAGCATCAAAAGAATGGCATAAAGTGTTCAGGTAAGAAAGAGATAACCCTCTCTCCACAACACCGGAAACAATTTTGGGCAGGCAGAGTCAACACCACCCGAGACCAGAGAGGCGCTCCCTGAAATCTTTGGGGCTTTACTAGGCAACCCCTACCCTGCCCAGGTCGGTTGACACCATGCTGAACTCCTGCCACACAGCCCAGAACCACTCAGGAGAGGCCACAGGCACTGACTCCTCTGAAGGCAGTTCCTACCTGGGTTGAGGCCTTTGCTTTCTAAAATTGCCAAACAGTTGTCCTGAAACTTCTCCAGCAGCTCTACTTTTTGAGTCAGGTCCTTCAGCTCTCCCTGTTGGGGTGAACATGCAGACAGGGCAGGGCCTTCCCATTCCTTGGGAACAGCCACAGCACAAGCCCAGTGTCTTTTCTGCCTGCCCTCAGGACCACCTGGTGTGGTCCCTCAGGAGTCCAAATGCATCCCCAGGGCAGCTGATGGCAGAGGTCTCTTACCTGAGTTTCAATCAATTTCTGGTGCAACTGCTTGTTGACAGCCTCTAAGAGCTGGTTCTTATCCTTGAGCTCTTCTTCTGATTTCTGTTTACTCAATGGTTTGTAGCTGTAATGACAATTGTACTTAGATAAAGAGGTGGAGGAGTTAAGAGTATGGGCTATGGAGTTACACAAACAGGTTGGTTCAAATCCTGGCCTCACCACATAGTAGAATATGACCTTCAGGGAGCTCTGTAACCTCTCAGGTTGTCTCCTCATTTGTAGAATTAATACCCTCACCTCATATTATTATTATTGTGAAGGATAAAGGAGAATATACATGCAAATTGTGACAGAGCTACTGACCCACAGTAAACTTTAATCAGTAATAGCTATTATCATCATCAATACTGAATCTTTATTTAAAGTTCTCTGAGTCTGTCTTAATAGTATTTTGTCTTTAGAACTTTTAAGACATGCTCAAATAATAGATGTGGAATTGCAACCTATTTCTACAAACTTTCCAGCTTATATTATTTCTGCCTTCGGGACTGCAATGGCCCGCCCAGCAAGGCTCAAACATAGAAAGATGCAGTTTTCTCGAAGATTTTACCACCAGCAGTAGAACACTCATTTTGAAATCACTAACACATGCAGCTTCTCCCATCCTGAGGGTTTCCTGCCCTTGTTAATGGGCCATCACTGGGTTTAAGCAGTGGTCCTGGCATGGAGCCCCCAAACTCCTATCTGTTCCTCAAGATTGTTGCATCACCGACTCTTGCCCTGACTTTGGGTTGTAGGCCTGGCTGTGTCTCACCCCTGAAAATTCCAATCCAATTTCTGAGGTGGCACCAGACTCCAACATGGTAAAACAAGTCCCATGAGTGATTCTGAGGTACAACCAGAGCCCCACTCTGTATTAAGTCCCACTAACCTAAAGTGGTGGCCAAGTTTTCTTTACCCTGCTGCTCACCTCTTCCTGAGGTTCCTCCTGGAGGTGTCTGTAGCCTTCACCTGCCTAGAGAAGCAAAAACAAATCAGGATGTTAACTAGCCTTACTGTGGTGATCATTTCACAGTATACACAAATATCAAATCACTAAGTTATATACTTGAAACTAACACAATGTTATATGTCAACTATACCTCATTAAATAATAATAACAAAGGAATCAATCACAGAGAATCATGGTACTGTTGTTACATATGTTGTGAACAAGGCAGAACAAAAAGAGCTTGATTTTCTAAGGCAAGAACCAGAGGTTACATACAGTGCAGACAGTACCAGCTTGAGAAGCCCTGAGGCACCACACACTTTTGTTTCTGCCCAGACTATTGAAAAAGGCTTATGAATAGGGAATGGGCTCCCTTCCTGACAGGTCTGACAGCCTGAAAGACCTGCTCCTGCTCAGAATGGTGTGGCTGACTCAGTGGGAGCTGAGCACTCGGGGAAGGATACACACACACACTATGCCAGGCTGGCCTGTGCTCACACTAACAACTCAGGCTCACAACTAGCACCCACCTGCCACGACTACCACTTAGGGCTGGGGTTTGGCTGCAGTGCTGCTATTTGCACATGCAAAGCAAATGCTGAGAGAGGAAAAAAGTATCTATTATAACCCTGGCTGCACCTCTTCTGCACACCTCTTCTGCTGCACCATCAATACCGAGGGTTCTGAAAAACAGTTCAGCAATGCTATGGTGCTCTGGGCCACTGACTACAGGCCAATCCATCAGACACCTTGTGCTCTTCAAAACCCTAATTCTTGGTACTGAGCAATTTCTAACAAGAAGTTCTATTTGGATACTGATGTTCTGACTCTCACCCATTCTCTCGTCTCGGTTTGATGATTTTTGTAACATCATTCTCTGAAGCTCCTGAATGAGGTCTGGAAACATCAACTTCTTTGGACTTAACAGGTAACTGGCTCTTAAAAGTGGCTCGAGTTTGTGCATCTGCAAAGGAAAACAAGAGGGTGAAACCCCGCATATCATGACCAACAGCTGCCAATTCTATAAATCCTGAAGAATAAGACTTGTAGACCAACTGGGAATAGAAACCAAAATTCTTTAAATGTGACAGTGCAGTGTGTTTGAGGGTGGCCAGAAGCTTGACGATATAGCAAACCGAACGGCCAGAGGGTGGAGATTCATATAAGCAAAGATCACAAGAGGCAGTGTGGCTGCCAGCAAGGCAAAACACAGCTGAACCCTGCCTCATACAGCAATTCAATGGAACTATCTTATTCTGCTCTTAAGCACTTTGCCTGCTCCCCTAAGCTACATGCAAGCTGTTTCAAGCTTCAGCTGTTGCTTAGTTGTTTTGACCAGACTGGCTCACTAACTAGTTCTCTAAGACTGTGATCCCCAAACTTTTCGGCACCAGGGACCAGTTTCCTGGAAGACAATTTTTTCCTCAGACCAGGGGTGGGGTGGGGATGGTTTCAGAACGCCTCAAGTGCATTAATTACATTTATCGTGCACTCTTTTTCTATGATTATTACATCAGCTCCACCTCAGATCATCAGGCATTAGATTCCGGAGGCTGGGGCCCCCTGCTTTGCAGATGTCTTTGTACCTCACCATCTCGGAGAGTATCTGGCATGTTAGCAAAAATTCAAAACCTGCTTACTGAGCAAACGGAACATATCAGTTTCAAAGACCATCTCTAAAGTAGCTCCTTTCGTCGTCTTCCCTCTTCCATGCTGGCCTTTACCATCATCCATTTTTGTTTATCCATCTTTAAGTTTACAGTTTCATATTAGGTTCCTTATTTGGCATTCTGTTCTGATCCAGGTAGGCTATTGCCAGATAACCAGAGAAATGGCCCTGACATGACACTCTTCTTCCCTAGAAGAGAGCATCTGCCTCCTAGCCCTTATGGTGCCCTCCGCCACACACCTCTTTCTACCACTTTCATTCCATAGCAAATCCAAGTAACTTGTTCTGGAGTTAAGTACTCACCCTACCCCATCTGATACATGCAAAGGATTCTTCTACTTTATACCTTTATACTTTCTACTTTTTTCATTTTGTTCATTGTAAAATGGCTCCTTTAAAATCCTGGGCCCCTCCCCAAAAAAATAAAATAAAAAAATAAATAAATAAAATAAAATAAAATCCTGGGCCCATACTCTGGTTTCTGAGAAGATTTTATATGCCCTCAGGCCACTAAGCCTATGTGCCACAATCACTGAGCCCGCCTAGAGCCTGTGCTCTGCAACAGGAAGAGCCACCACAATAAGAATCTCCTGCTCTCCAAAACTATAGAAAGACTGCGCAACCAAAAATAGTTTTAATAACTTTGACCTATCTTAAGTTGAAGAAATCAATGATTAAATCAAGATGAAGAAATGAGGTACAAAGCTCTGAATTGCAGGCATTAGGAAACTTTGTGTTTGATAAAGATTTATTTTGATGACTTTAGCTGCACAACAGTTTGGAATAAATCTGATTTCTCAGGCTAACAAATTATTTCATTTATAGGTACACTCAGTGGGCACTTACATCCTATTTTCCACACTCTTTCACACAAAGCAAGTATTAAAAGGGTTCTTTCTGAGATCTGTCAGAAAAGGTAAACTTGGGTGAATGAATTTACCTTCTCCTCTCTCAGGTATTAATAAGTCATACACGATAAGAAATATCTCATGTAAAAAGGTATCAACAGCAAACTGATCAAAATTAACACTCTTCATTGACTGGGATTGGTTCCAATAACCCATATTTGTTAGAACCTAAGGATGGTATTGTAGGAAAAATTTAGCAGGGTTTAACAAAGACTATCTTCTTAAAATGAGAGATGCTAAGGAGGGAACTGGATGGCTAGTGCCAAGGATGGAAAGACTAATTTTTCACTGTATATCGTTTCCAAACTTTGGAATTTTTTTTTAAACATGTGTATATGTTATCTGTTTGAAAAAACTAAAAAACAACCAACCCTTGCCTAACATCAAAAAACCTGGGAGGCAGCCTAAAATTTTTTTAATATTGAGGTTACATATGACTGTAAAGCTGTGACAGGGAAAGAAGCAAAGAGATGAAAACTTTCAGTTTGGGTGGGGAGATGCCAGTCACTCCCCACTGCACTAAAGATGCCGCTTTCTAAAAGAAAGGCAGTGTAGACTGACTCCAGTTCCTCCAGCAACTCCTAAGCCCTGCTGATGACAGGATTGCCATTCAGGTGTTCTGAAGCAATATAAGACAGACAAAATCCTGTAAGGCCTTTGGAGAAAAGCTTATTTACTTCATAGGTCAATCCTGCTAGCCTCATCAATCAGATGCATGGAGTCACCTGGGAAAGGATCTTAAATAGCTGCTTCAAAACCTTCCACCACCACCCAGTTCTCATGTTTGAAACCAATTCTCTGCTATAATCTCTAGATTAGGCAGCTTGACAGTTGCAGAATTTAGGAGGTAATTTCAACTGCAAGCTGAGTCACACAAAGCAAAATGGCAAAGCAATCAAACGTTGCTTTTAATCATGCCTCCTCTCCCAAAGTTCTGGAGCGTTAGGCCTGATCCCTCTCTCTCTCACTTTACTCAACAAATGTTTGCTGAGAATGTACTATATAAAGGACACTGTGCAGTTACAAATTGGAACCAGACACGGTGTGAACCCTAGCGCTTCTCCCTAACTATCCTGAATTTTAAATGACTCTCTTCTCTCCTCCCTGACAACAAACCCAGTCCCTCAGGACAGCCCAAGTCTGGAAATTAAACAGATAAGTATAAAAGGGATCCCTAGCTTACTGCGAATAATATTGTAGAATAGTCAGCAACTTGAATCTAATTGGTGAATGCAACAGAGTTCGGTTTGAAGAAACAGGGGGGTGGAGCAAGCCTAAATTTCTATCTTACTGCTCTTCCCCTAACTCCCATTAGAAACTAGACAGCCCGGTTCTAGGGAAGTTAGTAAGCTGTCAAAGCCGGTAGAATGCCCTTCCTTGCCGGTGCCACCCATCCCCCAAAACAGACTTGACGCCTCCAGACTCCTGGCCCGACCACCCTAGGGCCGGTTCGCAGTGCCAGGGGGTAAGGGCCCCGTGGACACCCACCTGCGGGCAGGCCGCTGCTCAGCACACAGGAGGGCTGCAGAGTGTACACTGTCTTAACCACGCTGGTCATCGTAACGAGGCGGCACGGCTGGGGCCTAGAAGTTACAAGGTGAATGGTTACCCAGGGCTGGGCCAAGGAGACCAAGCAGGCGGAGGCCCCAGGAGAGCACGACTCAAGAGAGCGAAAATCCTCCATTCCCAGCCCATCCCATCGACTTCCCACTGCCAGCACAGTTTCCTGCCCCAGAAGAGCCGAACCCAGGTGCCTGCTGCTCCTGCCCGCACGCCTCGTCGCGCTGGTTCAAAAGATGCTCCGCAGTAACTGCCGTACCACGGACCGCGTCTGCCGCCAGGGTTTCAAAGGGAAACTTCCGGCGACCGGGCGGAAGCGGGTGTGGTGCGCTCTCTGTAGGAGGCCATGTTGTACGGCAGTCACTGGAGTGGGCGATGCCCTCGGCGGCTGCCATGCTGTACGGAAGATCTGAGTCCATGCCGGAGTTTGAGCTTCCTGGCGCTGGGTATAAGAGTCCCCAGGTCTGGGCGGGGGAAGAGAAGTGGTGCACTTTGCAGTCTTTAATGGAGCTATGAGCCACTAGCGTCATATTCTGGCCTTGGGACGGAAACGCAGTCACGTTTAGGGTCCTTGTCACAATCCTTCTCTTTATTTGGTCTGTGATTGTTAGGGATGGTGCATGACGCCGGAAAGCCAGGAGCACAGAGAGGGATTGGTAGGAAAAGAAAAAAAAAAAAAATTACACGGTGGAGAGTGGCAGGTGAGATTTGGAGAGGGCTTGTGAGCTGAAATACCTGAGACACCTATCCTCAGTCCTAACTTTTAAAACACTTATCCAGAATTTAAGCCGAGGTTCAAAGCTACTCCTAGCCAATGGGGCAGAGTTCTCTAACATTTAGCGTGCTAATTTATTTCATTCAACAAATATTCATGAGCACCTGCTTTGTGTCAGACAATGGGCAGGTGGGATGAGGACAACAAATATCGAGACTCACTTGGGCTGTGCCCTCCTGGAGTTTACAACCCAGTGACCAGCAAATAATCATACAAACCTGTCAATTATATCTCAATTAAACTGGAAAAAAATATATATTTATCAACTGTAGTAAAACTATTAGGGGAGAGTACAACATGCTACGAGAGAAAAGCAGGGAAACCTAGTTTAAATTGCAGAGTCAGGGAAGATATCTTAAGTGATGTTTGACTAAAAGGGGGAGTAGGAGTTAACCTGATGAGGAATTCGTAATCGTAAGAATGGGCTTTTCTTCAGTTCAGTTCAGTCACTCATTCATGTCTGACTCTTTGTGACCCCATGGACTGCAGCACACCAGGCCTCCCTGTCCATCACCAACTCCCAGAGCTTGCTCAAACTTATGTCCATCAAGTCGGTGATGCCATTCAACCATCTCATCCTCTGTCGTCCCCTTCTTCTGCCTTCAATCGTTCCCAGCATCGGGGTCTTTTCAAATGAGTCAGTTCTTTGCATCAGGTGGCCAAAGTATTGGAGTTTCAGCTTCAACATCAGCCCTTCAAATGAATATTCAGGACTGATTTCCTTTAGATTGACTGGTTTGATCTCCTTGCTGTCTAAGGGATTCTCAAGAGTCTTCTCCAACACCATAGTTCAAAACCATCAATTCTTGGGTGCTCAGCTTTCTTTATAGTCCAACTCTGACATCCATACATGACTACTGGCAAAACCATAGCCTTGGCTAGACGGACCTTTGTTGGCAAAGTAACGTCTCTGCTTTTTAATGTGCTGTCTAGGTTGGCCATAGCTTTTCTTCCAAGGAACAAGCATCTTTTAATTTCATGGCTTCAGTCACCATATGCAGTGATTTTGGAGCCCCCCAAAATAAAGTCTGTCACTGTTTCCATTGTTTCCCCATCTATTTGCCATGAAGTGATGGGACTGGCTCAGAAAGCTGAGCGCCGAAGAATTGACGCTTTTGAAATGTGGTGTTGGAGACTCTTGACAGCCCCTTGGACTGCAAGGAGATCCTAAGGAAATCAGTCCTGAATATTCATTGGAAGGACTGATGCTGAAGTGGAAACTCCAATACTTTGGCCACCTGAGGCAAAGAACTGACTCATTGGAGGGCTGATGCCATTCACAGGCAGTGATGGACATTAAAGCCCTTGGCGCATCACAGCTCTCGGGTCTTGGACACATCTCCCTGAGGTCTTTACTCCGGTCCTCCGACCTTCCTTTGACCTTCCTTTGTTCTATTTTCGTGGGCTTTTCCCTTCCTTGTCTTTTAGCCACCGCCATTTTGGACTCCTTTTCCCTATTCTACCTAGCAGTTTTCCTGGGTTCCCTTACCCTACTGCTCTCCACCCGGGTGCCCTATCCCAATAAAATCTCTTGCTTTGTCAGCAGATGTGCCTCCTCAGACAATTCATTTCCGAGTGTTAGACAAGAGCCCAGTTTCCGCCTTCCTGCAACAAATGGCGACTCTGGCGGGACTCTTCTTCGCTGAGACTGACATCCTGACCACTCGGGGTACTCAGGGGCCAGCTTGCCTGCCAATGGACCAGACCCAATGGCCGCAACTGGGTCCCTTTTGTCCCTGGTCTCCTCCAGACACGGACAACTGGCCAGAGTGCCCCGACCAGTAAGGAACAAGAGACTTTATTGACCTCTCTCCCTTTCCCTCTCTCTTTCCTCTCCTTAACCCTTCCTATCCTTCCCCATTTTTCTAGTCCCCTGGTCCTGGATGCAGGAATCTGGTCGAAGGGCCCTCAGCCTGAGCTGAGGATTGGCGACTGATCACCCTCTTGGCAGAGAACTTGAATTCTGGTTCTGGTCTGGTCTGATTTCTGGTAGGGCTGAGGTCCAGTCCTCCCTTCTCTGGAGGCCCAGGGAAAAGTCCCATAATGCCTGGGTATCTGTAGGTGGCAGGAGACGTCTGTAAGGCCACCCCTTTTGCCCCCCTCTCCTGCCTCCTCCCCCTTCTTCTTTCAACCTGGCTTCCTTTCCTCCCTTGAAATCTTTGATGTTAGTACTTAGATCTGAAGTTCTGTGTCTCTATAGGATGTTTTCTGAGAGACTGTATTCTTATATTTAAGGGCTTCCCTGGTGGCGCAGAGGTTAAAACATCTGCCTGCAATGTGGGAGACCTGGGTTTGATCCCTGGGTTGGGAAGATCCCCTGGAGAAGGAAATGGCAACCCACTCCAGTATTCTTGCCTGGAGAATCCCATGGACGGAGGAGCTTTGCAACCCGTGCAGTCCACGGGTGGCAAAGAGTCGGACACAACTGAGTGACTTCACTTTCACTTTCAGCAGTTTTAAGCAACTTTTTCACTCTCCTCTTCACTTTCATCAAGAGGCTCTTTAGTTCTAATTCACTTTCTACCATAAGGGTGGTGTCATCTGCATATATGAAATTATTGATATTTCTCCTTGCAATCTTGATTCCAGCTTGTGCTTCATCCAGCCTGGCATTTTGCATGTTGTACTCTGTATATAAGTTAAATAAGTAGAGTGACAATATACAGCCTTTACGTACTCCTTTCCCGATTTGGAACCAGTCTGTTGTTCCATGTCCAATTCTTTTTTTTTTTTTAATATATTTTTTATGTATTTATTTATTTTTTTTCATGTCCAATTCTAACTGTTGCTTCTTGACCTGCATACAGATTTCCCAGGAGGCGGTAAGATGGTCTGGTATTCCCATGTCTTGAAGAATTCTCCACAGTTTATTGTGATCCACATAGTCAAAGACTTTGGTGTAATCAATAAAGCAGAAGTAGATGTTTTTCTGGAACTTTCTTACTTTTTCTGTGATCCAACAGATGTTGGCAATTTGATCTCGGGTTCCTCTGCCTTTTCTAAATCCAGCTTGAACATCTGGAAGTTCTCGGTTCCCATACTCTTGAAGCCTGGCTTGGAGAATTTTGAGCATTACTTTGCTAGCATGTGAGATGAGTGCAATTGTGTGGTAGTTTGAGCATTCTTTGGCATTGCCTTTCTTTGGGATTGGAATGAAAACTGATCTTTTCCAGTCCTGTGGCCACTGCTGAGTTTTCCAAATTTGCTGGCATACTGAGTGCAGCATTTCACAACATCATCTTTTAGGATTTGAAATAGCTCACCTGGAATTCCATCACCTCTACTAGCATTGTTCATAGTGATGCTTCCTAAGGCCCACTTGACTTCACATTCCAGGATGTCTGGCTCTAGGTAAGTGATCACACCATTGTGATTATCTGGGTCATAAAGACCTTTTTTGTATAGTTCTTCTTGCCACCTCTTCTTAATATCTTCTGCTTCTGTTAGGGTCATACCATTTCTGTCCTTTATTGTGCCCATATTTGCATGGAATGTTCCCTTTGTATCTCTAATTTTCTTGAAGAGATCTCTAGTCTTTCCCATTCTATTGTTTTCCTCTATTTCTTTGTATTGATCATTGAGGAAGGCTTTCTTATCTCTCCTTGCTATTCTTTGGAATTCTGCATTCAAATGGGTATATCTTTCCTTTTCTCCTTTGCCTTTAACTACTCTTCTTTTCTTAGATATTTGTAAGTCCTCCTCAGAAAACCATTTTGCCTTTTTACATTTATTTTTTCTTGGGGATAAAGCTGGAGAGATAGGAAATCAAATGGAAATCAAAGTCTTTGTAGACCAAAAGTAGAGAGATTTCTTAAGACTAATTAGAAGTCATTGAAATATTAGAGGAGAGTGTCATTCAATATATAAATATTTTTGGCACACTGTGTGGCTTGTGGGATCTTAGTTCCCCAACCAGGGGTCAAACCTGAGCTGCTGGCAGTAGGAGCTCAGAGTCCTAACCACTGGACTGCCAGGGAATCCCCCAATTTATATTTTAAAATATAATATTTTAAATATATTTATATTTTTTAAAGTTTCCTCTGGTTACTCAATGGACAATGGATTGAAGGGGAACAAGAGAGGAATTGGAGAGACAGTTGGGAGGCTACTCTAGTCATTCAATTGAGAGATAATGGTGGCTTAGATGGCGAGAGGCAGACATATTTAAGACCATTTTTGGAGGCAGAATCTCAGGACTCAGTGCTAGATTGCATGTGGGAGAAGGAGGGCTGATGGGTAGAGAGATCTTAAGGATGACTCCCAGGCTTGAATAATCTTGTGGGTAGAGTTGAGCGAGTTAATTCTTAGGTAGGTTGATAAAGAGTCCAAGGTCCTCAAGGAAGAAGGGGTCTGGGGCCCTCAAGGAGGAGAAAGGTGTCCAGGGCTCTGGAGGAGGAGAAAGCCACAAACTTTTTTTTTAACATTGCTTTATCTTTGTCACATAATACATTTTTTTCTTGAACTCTGAGTTGTTATGACAACAATCTTTAAGACTAACTTTCTTGAAGCTCAGAGCTAATGATTATTAGCTTATGATTAAAGCTAATGGTTATTAGCTTCCTTGATAACTCAGTTGGTAAAGAATCCACCTGCAATGCAAAAGAGCCCAGTTTGATTCCTGGGTCAGGAAGATCCACTGGAGAAGGAATAGGCTAGCCACTCCAGTATTCTTGGTCTTCCCTTATGGCTCAGCTGGTAAGGAATCCACCTGCAATGCTGGAGACCTGGGTTCTGTCAACTACAAATTGGCACTTACCAAGAGCATCGCCAATGACTGAACAACAAAGGCATTTGCCATCTGCCTCTATGGAGAGTGAACCCCATGCTGCTATAGCTGTTGACCTTCAAAAACCCCTGAGGGAATTCAGGGTGGAGTGAGGCACTCTGTGCTCCAGGGAATCTGCTGGGACAGGTCTTTAGATAGTTGGATGTTTTTAGGAACAGATTTTATGATCTCAATCCTCAATCTCCTCATATCTAGAAATGCACTAAATCCCTTCATGGTGACATCAGATCCTCATGGATAACAAAAAACCTTTTGTAAAAATGGTATTGAACTCCTCCTTCACCAAAACCTTATATATTGACCTCCCCCCTCTGCCACTTTGGAGCAGTCTCCTGGATGCTGCCTCCTGGGCTGCAGTCCTCATTTTGCCCCAAGTAAAACTTAACTTGCAACTCTCAAGTTGTACATCTTTTTTGATCCCTGGGTTGGAAAGATCCCCTGGAGAAGGGAAAGTGAAAGTGAAAGTGGAGTTGCGCAGTCGTGTCCAACTCTTTGTGACCCCATGGGCTGTAGCCTACCAGGCTCCTGTCTGTGGGATTTTCCAGGCAAGAATACTGGAGTGGGTTGCCATTTCCTTCTTCAGGAGATCTTCCCGACCCAGGGATCAACGCGACCCAGGTCTCCCGCGTTGTAGGCAGACGCTTTACCGTCTGAGCCACCAGGGAAGTCAGAGAAGGGAAAGGCTACCTATTTCAGTATTCTGGCCTGGAGAATTCCATGGACTGTATAGTCCATGGGGTCGCAAAGAGTTGGACAGGACTGAACGACTTTCACTGTCACTTCAGTGATTAAATAACAAAGCAACTCATCCTGTTCAAAGGTATGTTTTTCCTTAAGCTCTGTACTAATGATTATATGATTTAGAAAAGACAGAGGAACCAGAGATCAAATGGCCAACATCCAGTGGATCATCAAAAAAACGAGAGTTCCAGAAAAACATGTATTTCTGCTTTATTGACTATGCCAAAGCCTTTGACTGTGTGGAGCACAAAAAACTGTGGGAAATTCTGAAAGAGATGGGATATCAGACGACCTGACCTGCCTCCTGAGAAATCTGTATGCAGGTCAGGAAGCAATAGTTAGAAGTGGACGTGGAACAACAGACTGGTTCCAAATTGGAAAAGGAGTATGTCAAGGCTGTGTGTTTTCACCCTGCTTATTTAACTTATATGCAGAGGACATCATGAAAAATGCTGGGCTGGATGAAGCACAAGCTGGAATCAAGATTGCTGGGAGAAATATCAGTAATCTCATATATGCAAATGACACCACCCTTATGGCAGAAAGTGAAGAACTAAAGAGCCTCTTGATGAAATTGAAAGAGGAGAGTGAAAAAGTTGACTTAAAACTCAACATTCAGAAAACAAAGATCATGGCATCTGGTCCCATCACTTCATGTTAAATAGATGGAGAAACAGTGGGAACAGTGGCAGATTTTATTTCTTTGGGCTCCAAAATCACTATAGATGGTGACTGCAGCCATGAAATTAAAAGATACTCACTGGGAGAAAAGTTATGACCAATATTAACAAGCAGAGACGTTACTTTGCCAACAAAGGTTCGTCTAGCCAAGGCTATGGCTTTTCCAGTAGTCATGTATGGATGTAAGGGTTGGACTATAAAGAAAGCTGAGCACTGAAGAATTGATGCTTTTGAACTATGGTGTTGGAGAAGACTCTTGAGAGTCCCTTGGACTGCAAGATCTAACCAGTCTGTCCTAAAGGAAATCAGTCCTGAATATTCATTGAAAGGACTGATGTTGAAGCTGAAACTTCAATACTTTGGCCACCTGATGTGAAGAGCTGACTCATTTGAAAAGACCCTGATGCTGGGAAAGATTGAGAGCAGAAGGGGACAATAGAGGATGAGATGGTTGGATGGCATCACTGACTCAATGGACATGAGTCTGAGTAAACTCTGGGAGTTGGTGATGGACAGGGAGGCCTGGTGTTCTGCAGTCCATGGGATCGCAAAGAGTCGGACACGACTGAGCAACTGAACTGAACTGAACTGAACTGAATGATTATGAAACATGAAGAGTACATCATGAGAAACGCTGGACTGGAAGAAACACAAGCTGGAATCAAGATTGCCAGGAGAAATATCAATAACCTCAGATATGCAGATGACACCACCCTTATGGCAGAAAGTGAAGAGAAGCTAAAAAGCCTCTTGATGAAAGTGAAAGAGGAGAGCAAAAAAGTTGGCTTAAAGCTCAACATTCAGAAAACGAAGATCATGGCATCCAGTCCCATCACTTCATGGGAAATAGATGGGGAAACAGTGGAAACAGTGCCAGACTTTATTTTTTTAGGCTCCAAAATCACTGCTGATGGTGACTGCAGCCATGAAATTAGAAGACGCTTACTCCTTGGAAGAAAAGTTATGGCCAACCTAGATAGCATTTTCAAAAGCAGAGACATTACTTTGCCGACTAAGGTCCGTTTAGTCAAGGCTATGGTTTTTCCTGTGGTCATGTATGGATGTGAGAGTTGGACTGTGAAGAAGGCTGATCGCCGAAGAATTGATGCTTTTGAACTGTGGTGTTGGAGAAGACTCTTGAGAGTCCCTTGGACTGCAAGGAGATCCAACCAGTCCATTCTGAAGGAGATCAACCCTGGGATTTCTTTGGAAGGAATGATGCTAAAGCTGAAACTCCAGTACTTTGGCCACCTCATGCGAAGAGTTGACTCATTGGAAAAGACTCTGATGCTGGGAGGGATTGGGGGCAGGAGGAGAAGGAGACGACCGAGGATAAAATGGCTGGATGGCATTACTGACTCGATGGATGTGAGTCTGAGTGAACTCCGAGAGATGGTGATGAACAGGGAGGCCTGGCGTGCTGCGATTCATGGTGTCGCAAAGAGTCGGACACGATTGAGCGACTGAACTGAACTGAACTGAAGAATCGACTGATTATGCTATAATATCTTTTTTTTAATTACTTCTTATTGTTTTACAGAAAAAGAGTTTTCTATATTCTTTCTAAGGTCTATTACATTCTGTTTAAAGGTATTTTATATAAAGTAATTGTGTGTCATTAGCCCAACAGCCTTGATTACCCCATTATTCTCATTTTCAGTGAGCATCCTAACGCTTAGGGTATGCTGATGACTTGTCCCACGTTACTAAATCAGTGTTTGAGAAGCCCCAGGGTCTGTTTTTCTTTTAGGTTTAGGACATTTATGACAAATTATAGGAAATGCTACTTAATCAGTAAGCACCTAAGGTCTAGAAATAAATGGAGATGAGAACCTGCCTGAAGCAATTTAAACACTCTCAGGGAAATCACTGACTGGAAAATGTAGTAACAGAGCTGTTCTGATGAGCAAACTCATCCCTTTATTTCCCCATACCCTCTTTGCAGAAAATGTCTAAACATTCTAAACATGGAGGAATTGTGGAGGCATATTCAGTGACTGACATGTAGGAGTGTGAATCCGTTCACCTGTGCCACTCAAGCACAATCTCTTCCAAACTTCTGGGCATTCAGGGTCACTTCTATTCAGGAAGTTATAAAATCTCTGTCTTTCAGCTATTTAAAGCAAGCCTTCTACCGATGACCATTGGCTAGTGAATTTCCTACTAGAAACAGCTCTAATCAGTTTGGCCACGCACCCAGACCAAGCAGATTGGACACCATGAAAGCTCTGCAGCAGATGGACTATCCAATGACCCTCCAGCCATTCCATTAAGAGAGCCCCTACCTATCTCCACCCCATACTGCTGCTGCTGCTGCTAAGTCACTTCAGTCGTGTCCGACTCTGTGTGACCCCATAGACGGCAGCTATGGGGCTCCCTCGTCCCTGGGATTCTCCAGGCAAGAACACTGGAGTGGGTTGCCATTTCCTTCTTCAATGCATGAAAGTGAAAAGTGAAAGGGAAGTTGCTCAGTCGTGTCTGACTCTTGGCGACCCCATGGACCGCAGCCTACCAGGCTCCTCTGTCCATGGGATTTTCCAGGCAAGAGTACTGGAGTGGGGTGCCATCGCCTTCTCCGCCATCCCATACACTATATCATTATTCTAGTCTGCACCTCTGTGTCCAATAAAAGGTTGTTGTTTGACAACCAATATCAATTTTATTCACACGGCTTAAACAAGAGGCTACATACAGAATGTGAAGGCTGAAACTTAGTATCTTGGCCATCACACCCACGAAGGTATTCTGAGGCCCCGTGCAGAAAGCAATGGCTGATAAGGAAATCTTGTGCCCCTCCTTTGCCATAGAGCACATGGAACACCATTAGACATCAGGCTGAGACTGAAAGCATTGTCAATTTCAACCACAACACCCTCTGCATCTCTATTTGTGGAGCAAGGCCTGGCTCCCTGACTCCAGCCAGCAGGCTCCAAATTGTCTAAAAATCCAGAGCACATGAGAAGCACAACCCTGAAATTAGCTTCTTCTGTCCTCCCTCTTGCTAGAGGTACAGGATGTATACAGTGCTCAGAGAGACTATTTAAAGAAATGATTCAAAGTGCTTTAAAGGCAATGCTTTCTTGGAATCAGGAGATAGTCAGTAGTTACCTCTTCTAGGAGAGCAAATAATACAAGATACTTCCCATAAGAGCTTTTAGGCAGAAAAACATGAGTTATGGACAGGCTTAACAAAGATTCCACGTGTAAAATAGAGAATTATGGAATGGTTCGATCCCCATGTTTGGAATATATTTATCTTCCCAGACCAGGGATGGAAACCATGGCCTCTGCACCAGCAGGCAGACTCTTTACCCCTGGGTCACCAAGGAAGTCCCTTTATTAACTATTTAAATGAATGTTTTAATTTATAGAAAAAAAAACATATTTAAATGCAACTGGGTAATATATTGGGCTTTCCCAGTGGTGCTAGTGGTAAAGAATCTGCCTGCTAATGCTGGGACTTAAGAGACGCAGATTTGATCCCTAAGTTGAGAGGATCCCCTGGAGAAAGGCATGACAATCCACTCCAGTATTCTCGCCTGGAGAATCCCACGGACAGAGGAGCCTGGTGGGCTACATTCCATAGGGTCACAAAGAGTCGGACATGACTGAAGCAACTTAGCATGCATGCACAGGTAATATATTCCTTAAAATTTTCATGCTTATGGAATATGGATTTTACAAAGCACAACTATAATACACAAGTACATTTTATTCAAGATTTATGTGTGGAAAGCAAGGGGAAATAAGATTGCTTTTTATATTCTGACTTTGTTAGCAGAAGCTTATAAAGTGAAATGAAATTTCCATAACTGCAATTCCAGACTCAATAAATACAATCTCACTCTACTTAATAGACAAGTAAGTTGGAAAGCATTAAAAATGATAGTATTTCCTTCTGAAAATTTGGAGAGTTGCTGTCAGTAAATATTTCTTAGTTATAATACTAGTTATATGAAGCATTTTGGTGTAAATATCCTCTGACTTGGTAATGCATAGATTAAAACATAGCTTCAAATCTGCCCTGTAAAATGCCACTAAGTAACTGAAATGTAATTAAAGTTTAAGATGTTATAGAAACGCTACAAGATTCATTGACCCACCAAATCACCTCCAGTGTTTTTTTTATTTTGTAAGAAACCAATGTTAGATTAAACTCAGAAGATATCCTTGAAGGTGACCTCAAAGTTCTAGTTTGGAACCTCAAGGTATAAAACCCAGGAGTTTTATTTTTTATTTATTTTGATTCGTAACTTTGCTTATAATACAGACAGAACAGAGCCTGGGTTTATTTGCTTGTACACATGCCAGAATTTCACTTCCAGGTCCATAACTGTATGCTAGAATGGTGGATTCTTGTTGTATCAGTTAGGATAAACTAGCTTGTGTGCGGTGGTAACAAACAACCTCCAAACTTTGATGGATTATTTTTCTCTCATGTTTCAAGTGCACTGCAGATTTGCAGGGAGCTCTGCTCCTTGTCTTCTTAATCCAGGCCTGATGTTTTCAGAGCAGCCATCATCTCAAATATTACTGTTGCTATGACAAAGGGAGAGAGTTTCAGAGGACCTTGCACTGGTAGTTAAATGCTCTGTTGTAAAAGCAAGTCATCACTCCCACCCATAGCTTATTTGCCAGATCAGTCACATGAACCCACCCGACCCCAAGGTGACCGAGAAGTACATCCACACATGGATTCTGAGAGCAGAAAGCCAAACATTTTCAGAGCCAGAATTAAATTCTAATCTCCTGACATCTCCTGAAACACTCTTTTCTCTGTACTGCAACCCAAACCAAACATATCAAATAGCCCAAAGCATTCTTCTAAATTACCTTGGACCGCCAGTTTACCTGGCACGGAGCACAGATGACTGTGGCATTTATGTCTGTGATGCAGAAATGCTCCTTTTTCCCATAGCAATTCACTTAGTCATTATGCTTTCATGGCTAATGATAAATGTTTTTCTTCAACTATATGAATGCTTTCTTTTTTGTTTTAAAGAGGATTACTAAAATAAATATTAAAAGTAAAAACTACCTTTTTTTTTTTTCTCTACATACTGAATACATCTGATATCAATTGTATGGATTTTCCCCCACACACTAACCAATTCTCTGACAGCTGCTGGGTTTCCTACAATTAAATTCAGTTCTGACACTATCTACCTAGAGTTAGAATAATATCTCACAGGCTAAAGGGCTCAGTTCCACAAGGCTGTACCCTCACCTTACTTCAGACTCAGATTGCCAGTTCCAAGTTGTCATAGTTTAACCAACTTGTTATAAATTGGAGGTGCCCATGACACTCCTCTTAGATTCAGAAACTGCTAGAATGGCTTAGGAACTCAGGAAAGCACTTTACTTATTATTACCAACTTACTACAAAGATATTTTAAGGAACACAAATATGAATACATAGAATCATAGTTGAAGAAGGGCCCATGGAGCAGAAGCTATGGTCCCCACGGAGTATGGGGTGCACAGCCTTCCTGCCATATAGATGTGTTCACCAACCCAGAATTCTCCAAACCCCATACTTTAGGGATTTTTATAGAGGCTTCATCATGTTGGCATGATTGACAATTAATCTTCAATTCTATCCTCTCCCTAGAGGATGGGGGAATGGGTTGAGGCTAAAAGTTCCAAGCTTCTAATCATGGCTTGATCTTTCCAGTGACCAAACCTCATCCTGAAGCTATACAGGAGCTTTTCAAGTATTGCCTCATTAGGATAAAAGGCACTTCCATCACCTAGGCAAATCCAGGGGTTTTAGTTACTCTGTGTAAGAAACCAGAGTCAAAGATCTGAGATGGCTCCTAGGTCCTTGAGAAAGACATTCCTGGGTCATAAGACTGACAGACTGGGGCATATTTCAAAAGAGTTTATATAACTTTCAAAGAGAGGAGAAAGTACTTACACCGTGACAAATATCTTCCTTATTTTCAACAGGGAGAATTAAGCCTCCTATTTTTAATGTATGTGTATCCTTACAAAATGAAGATATCTCTACCATCTAGACTGTATTTTATCCTAGAAGGTCAGCATATCTGTTGCCTCAATTACTAGTGTCAGTTTCTCTAAATGTTACTTAGTGTAGGATTTTTACCATAAAATAAGATTGGGAAAAGCCTAAATGCACTATCATTTATATATTTTTTAAATTTTAATTATTTATTTTTGTTACAGTGGGTCTTCACTGCTGCATGAGGGCTTTCTCTAGTTGTGGTGAACAGGGGGTTACTCTAGTTGCTGTAGGTGGGCTTCTCATTGCGGTGGCTTCTCTTGTTGCAGAGCAGTTGCCCCAAGGCATGTGGGATCATTCCAGACCAGGGAGCAAACCCACATCCCCTGCATTGGCAGGCAGATTCCTAACCACTAGACCACCAGGGAAGTCCTGATCATTTATTCTTAATAAAAATAAAATTTGCCTTGATGAACATCTGCCTCTGTGTGTGTAATTATGTTAACATTTATTAATGGATCTTTAATACTCTTCCAGGATAAAGCCAGGATGTTCAAAGCAACTAAAATAGTGTTGGAAAGAAACAGATTAAATTACAGGAGGTATGTGAAAGTCAGTCTCTTTTTATCCTTTAACATTAGATTAATCACAGAACAAAAATGCTATTTTAATTGAGCTAAAAAAGACTTTGATTAGAATTATCTTAATGATGATTCCAGTTCACTTTTCATGTGTAATCAAACTACAGGGTGCACAGAAAATATTAATTGGTTATGAGATTAATCATTCCTGTGGGTTCAATTTACTACTAACAAGGAATGATGCTGAAGCTGAAACTCCAGTACTTTGGCCACCTCATACTAAGAGCTGACTCATTGGAAAAGACTTTGATGCTGGGAGGGATTGGGGGCAGGAGGAGAAGGGGACGACAGAGGATGAGATGGCTGGATGGCATCACTGACTCGATGGACGTGAGTCTGAGTGAACTCCGGGAGTTGGTGATGGACAGGGAAGCCTGGCGTGCTGCGATCCATGGGATTGCAAAGAGTCGGACACGACTGAGTGATTGAACTGAACTGAACCCCTGTCCTTCCCCAAGATACTGAAGAGAAAGAGATTCTATTTCTTCCCTTATCACCAAGCATCTGAGATGGAGCCCTGAGAGATCCATCTTAAGCACCACAAATTGAAAACAATGATGAAATAAAGATTTTAATGCCCTATAGTAAAGAATTTTTCTCTTTACCATTGTATATTTCTCAGGTGTAAAAATGGATTAGCTTGCACTGAGTTTGAGTGTTTCTTGGATATAAATGGCAGGTACTCAAGCATCAGAAGAACTCCTAGAATTTCTGAGTTCTCAGGATTTTATCAACCTAGATCCATCCACTGATCTCATCTATAACTTGGTCAAAAGAGTCTAATCTTCCCATTGGGATGCCTATCACTGAATGCCATATGTGCTAGGCACTGTGTCTGGAGTATATAGAAATTATCTTATGTTATCCTCACATAAATCTTTTAAAATTTTTTATTTTTTTGCATATTTATTTTTGGCCATGCCGGGTCTTTGTTGCTGTGTGTGGGCTTTCTCTAGTTACAGAGAATGGAGCTGCTCTCTAGTTGTGGTGTGAGGGTTTCTCACTGCAGTGGCTTCACTTGTTGGGGAGCGCAGGCTCTAGGCACTCAGGCTACAATGGCTGTGGCACACACGCTGAGATGCTCTGTGGCATGTGGGATCTTCCCAAATCAGGGATTGAATCTGTGTCTCCTGCATTGGCAGGCAGATTCTTTACCACTGAGCCACCTTGGAAGCCCTTGTGCATGCATACTGTCACCCATTGGTTCCAATTCTTTGTGACCCCAGGGACTGTAGCGCACCAGGCTCCTCTCTCCATGGGGTTTTTCAAGCAAGAATACTGGAGTGGGTGGCCTTTTCCTCCTGCAGGGGCTCTAACTGACCCAGGGTTTGAACTCATGCCTCCTGTGTCTTCTGCATTAGGCAGGCAGATTCTTTACTGCCTAAGCCTCCATGGAAGCCCTCACAAAAATCTTATAAGTAGATTTTCACAGTTTAGAAAAGTGAGGATCAGGTGTTGAATAATTTGCCCTAAGTCAAGCTTATAAACAGAGGATGGAAGTTAAACCCAGATCCATTCAACTTCAAAGCACATGCTTGATAAGGTACTTCTCTTTCATAAAAAGCAATGATCAATTAATATAAGCTTAACTAAACACTAGTTTGGGTTCTTAAGCTAGGACCACCTTAAGGAAATCTCAAATCATTAAATATTAATAACAAAAGCAAAAGATTAGCTCCATTAGGGCCAAATGAGAGCTCCAGATAATTAAAGATGATTAGTTGTCTGCCAAGATCCCAGGTTTTCATTTGTGAGTTTAGAGGTTTCCTACTTCAGGCAATATTGTTGGGCAGCTTATCAGATGTGAAGCCTCTTCTAATCACAACTACTCTGACTCACAGATCACAACTTACTTTGTAAATATTAAAAAATGGAGAGGGAGGGCATTCCACTTTTATGAACAAATGTCTCTCGAGTAACAGAATGTGGTAGTTTTTTTTTTTTTTTTTAAGTGAGAATAACGACTTGTTATTGTCCAATTTTCAGTAAAATAAGACCGGGAGCTGACTGTGGCTCAGATCATGAACTCCTTATTGCCAAATTCAGACTTAAATTGAAGAAAGTAGGGAAAACCACTAGACCATTCAGGTATGACCTAAATCAAATCAAATCCCTTATGACTATACTATAGATTTAAGGGACTAGATCTGATAGAGTGCCTGATGAACTATGGATGGAGGTTCATGACATTGTACAGGAGACAGGGATCAAGACCATCCCCATGGAAAAGAAATGCAAAAATGCAAATGGCTATCTAAGGAGGCCTTACAAATAGCTGTGAAAAGAAGGGAAGGGAAAAGCAAAGGGGAAAAGGAAAGATATACCCATTTGAATGCAGAGTTCCAAAGAATAGCAAGGAGAGATAAGAAAGGCTTCCTAAGCAATCAGTGCAAAGAAATAGAGGAAAACAATAGAATGGGAAAGACTAGGGATCTCTTCAAGAAAATTAGAGATACCAAGGAAACATTTCATGCAAAGATGGGCTCAATAAAGGACAGAAATTGTAGGGACCTAACAGAAGCAGAAGATATTAAGAAGAGGTGGCAAGAATACACAGAAGAACTGTACCAAAAAAATCTTCACATCCCAGATAATCACAATGGTGTGATCACTCACCTAGAGCCAGACATCCTGGAATGTGAAGTCAAGTGGGCCTTAGAAAGCATCACTGCAAACAAAGCTAGTGGAGGTGATGGAATTCCAGTGGAGCTATTTCAAATCCTGAAAGATGATGCTGTGAAAGTGTTGCACTCAATCTGCCAGCAAATTTGGAAAACTCAGCAGTGGCCACAAGACTGGAAAAGGTCAGTTTTCATTCCAATCCCAAAGGAAGGCAATGCCAAAGAATGTTCAAACTACCACACAATTGCACCCATCTCACACACTAGTAAAGTAATGCTCAAAATTCTCCAAGCCAGGCTTCAGCAATATGTGAACTGTGAACTTCCAGACGTTCAAGCTGGTTTTAGAAAAGACAGAGGAACCAGAGATCAAATTGCCAACATCTGCTGGATCATCAAAAAAGCAAGAAAGTTCCAAAAACATCTATTTCTGCTTTATTTACTATGCCAAAGCCTTTGACTGTGTGGATCACAATAAACTGTGGAAAATTCTGAGAGGGATGGGAATACCAGACCACCTGACCTGCCTCTTGAGAAACCAATATGCAGGTCAGGAAGCAACAGTTAGAACTGGACATTGAACAGACTGGTTCCAACTCAGGAAAGGAGTACGTCAAGACGGTATACTGTCACCCTGCTTATTTAACTTACATGCAGAATACATCATGAGAAATGCTGGGCTGGAATAAGCACAAGTTGGAATCTAGATTGCCGGGAGAAATATCAATAGCCTCAGATATGCAAATGACACCACCCTTATGGCAGAAAGTGAAGAGGAACTAAAAAGCTTCTTGATGATGAAAGTGAAAGAGGAGAGTGAAACAGCTGGCTTAAAGCTCGACATTCAGAAAACGAAGATCATGGCATCTGGTCCCATCATTTCATGGTACATATATGGGGAAACAATGGAAACAGTGGCTGACTTTATTTTTCTGGGCTCCAAGATTGCTGCAGATGGTGATTGCAGCCATGAAATTAAAAGACACTTACTCATTGGAAGGAAAGTTATGACTAGCCTAGACAGCATATTAAAAAGCAGAGACATTACTTTGCCAACAAAGGTCCCTCTAGTCAAGGCTATGGTTTTTCCTGTGGTCATGTATGGATGTGAGAGTTGGACTGTGAAGAAAGCTGAGCGCCGAAGAATTGATGCTTTTGAACTGTGGTGTTGGAGAAGACTCTTGAGAGTCCCTTGGACTGCAAGGAGATCCAACCAGTCCATCCTAAAGATCAGTCCTGGGTGCTCATTGGTAGGACTGATGTTGAAGCTGAAATTCCAGTACTTTGGCCACCTAATGCAAAGAGCTGACTCATTTGAAAAGACCCTAATGCTAGGAAAGATTGATGGCAGGAAGAGAAGGGGATGAGAGAGGATGAGATAGTTGGATGGCATCACTGACTCAATGGACATGGGTTTGGATGAACTCTAGGAGTTGGTGATCGACAGGGAGGCCTGGCGTGCTGTGGTTCATGGCGTCGCAAAGAGTCAGACATGACTGAGCGACTGAACTGAACTGAACTGAACTGAATTTTCCATTAAGTCATCTTAAAAAGAAATGAAAAAGGAAGGTGCTTTCTTTCTCAATGTAAATGTTTGTTACAATAAGGTCTACGTCCAGTTAAATAATCTGAAATCAGACCCAACGAATCCCATCAAGCTCCTCTCACGGAGCCATAGACTGGCCCACTGCCAAGCAGTTATGTGGACAAGAAGACCCCCAGTGCCAACCTTTTGTTCCTTAGCAAAACTTTAGTAGAAAACATTCATGACCCTATGGTAAGTTCACAACCAAAGACAGACGATGCAACAGAGCAGAAGGGCCCTGCATAAAAGCTGAATGTGGCCATGTTTAAGAGACCTTCAAAAGGGCCAAAATGCAGAAACCAATATTTCCTATGTTCAAGTTCTTTTTTCAGTGGAAAACCTAAATGTCATGACAGAGATTTCAGAAATCAGAAATACTTCTCATAGAAAATGTGTGCTTTATAATGTTATTGATAAAACTGAAACAACTGAGACAAATAAATATAGAGCTAACAAGTTGATCAAAATAAAATATCTTTTAATAAGATGTATTGATTAACTAAATCTACTATCTTGAAAGTGAAAGTGTTAGTAGCTCAGTCATGTCTGACTCTTTGAGAGCCCATGGACTGCAGCCGGCCAGGCCCCTCTACCATGGAGTTCTCCAGGTGAGAATGCTGGAGTGGGTTGCCATTCCCTTCCCCAGAAGATCTTCCTGACCTAGGGATTGAACCCAGCTCTCTTGTATTGCAGGCAGATTCTTTACTATCTGAGCCACCATTCAGGAAAGCCCAAAATGTTTTCCTGAATTCTGTCAGCCATTCTGCTTGCATGCTAAGTCGCTTCAGTCGTATCTGACCCTTTGCAACCCTATGGACTGTAGCCCGCCAGGCTCCTCTGTCCATGGGATTCTCCAGGCAAGAATACTGGAGTGGATTGCCATGCCCTTCTCCAGGGGATCTTCCAGACCTAGAGACTGAGCTTGTGTCTCTTATGTCTCCTGTACTGGCAAGCAGGTTCTTTACCGCTAGGGCCACCTGGGAAGCGAGATGCTATCCTAATTAATTATGAATAAGATTCTTGTACCCTCAGGGGATACACTGAGACCAATATTTTCCATCAGAATTTATTAACATTATACTACGTAAATATGCCCTTAAAGTGTCACATCAGAGTTGTCTGGTTTTGTCAGCCAAGTTTCATCTGGAAAGTCAAAATGAATAGATGCAGTACAAAAAACTTAAATTGGAAATGTGTCATGGCTTTTATCAGCTTAAAAAAAATTTATTATTCTAATAAGTTTAAAAACCACATTATACAGATGTTTTTTGTATGTAAATATGAAAAGTCAATGAAAACAAAGGACCAGAGAAGGCTCCCAACTTACTAGACAGATGGAGTCATAAATTCAGAAGAAAAAAACTACTATTTTGGGGGGAATGTACTCTTTAGTTACAGACAATGCTGTTACTATACTGCACCATAAGCAGTGATGACTAATTAGAAAAACTGTGAAAGAAAAAAATGTGTGGCAAGTAAAAATAAGTATATTTGAGAATAATAATCAGGTCCAAATAAGAAAAGTACATAGGATTCCTGCATCATGATGAAACTATGAGAATTCCACATAAACATTATTTAATTTGAATCCCCTTCAGTTCAGTTCAGTCACTCAGTCGTGTCCGACTCTTTGCGACCCCATGAATCGCAGCACGCCAGGCCTCCCTGTTCATCACCATCTCTCGGAGTTCATTCAGACTCACATCCATCCAAGTCCGTGATGCCATCCAGCCATCTCATCCTCGGCCGTCCCCTTCTCCTCCTGCCCCCAATCCCTCCCAGCATCAGAGTCTTTTCCAATGAGTCAACTCTTCGCATGAGGTGGCCAAAGTACTGGAGTTTCAGCTTTAGCATCATTCCTTCCAAAGAAATCCCAGGCCCCTAAAAACATTAACCTTAAGTTGGCTGCTTTATCTCTAATCAAGGAACAATATTACATCTTATCTGAGCCAATTTGCCTGCTGAAAATTTGGAAGCTCCTTGCATGATTCATTCTGTATAAAATCATTTGAATTTTGCTTGCTGTAGATAATTGGCTCTTGGCACCAGAACATAAACTATTTACAGTCCAAGTCTGTTAAAATGACACTGAGATTTAGCTTAAACAAACAGAATTGAAGTCACTGGCATGTTTTTCTTAATGCTCTTGGTTGTACCTGCTGTAATTGAATTTCAAAATGCTTACAAAGACCTATGGTAGAAATGCAAATGAGAAATTCCAACTTCTAATCTAATGATACATTTGATGGGGTGTGTACAGAAAGAAAGGAGAAAACTGAGAGTCAGAAAGGAGTCTTTCTTTTTGGGGAAGCATCAAAAAGGGTGAGACTTTTCTTTTGAGCCGGTAGCACATAGTGTAATCCAAGGGCACACAAACCCTAAAATCACACTTTAGACTTTAAGACATTAAAGACTCCCTAAATGTGAAAAATTACTTGGGAGGCAATGTGCTAAGCAGTTATGCTATAACAATGTAATATATTTTATTGATCTAAGTAATATAGAAAGAACTCTAGCAACTGGGAGATTGGGACCTTAGACAGTGGCTTTATGGTCCTGGAGGGTGGAAGTGAAAACTTTCTCAACTAAAAAGTGAGTATTTAAAATTACTATATTAACTAATACTTATTAAATGTAAATATATGCTAGACATTGTACTGAATTATGAGGAGTAGATAAATTAATACATATAAAACACTTAGGGCCTTGACTGGCTTGTTTAAAAACTCAATATATTATTAATATTAAATTATTAGTGATATTATTAGAAAAAATCTTGGAAGTTCTCATTGCTGTGTGCATTTTGAAGTCCAATATAGTACTTATTGAGCTCCAACTCAATAACAATGAATTATTTAAGTTAATCCTTCTAAAAATAATTATGTATAATTTCTTATAGCAAACAATCATCAACATCTTAAAATGCTTATGAGCTTGGAGAGTTTAAAAGACAGAGGAGATTTCCCAGGCTAATTAATTTTTGACTAAAAGCTTTTAATTGGGAAACAAGAAGATATCAAATCTCCAAAACTGCACATATCCTGAGTTCATTTGCTGATGCAACAAATATAGGATCTGGTTCCTAGAGTATGCAGGCAAGGGCAGAGGCCAAGGCCAGAGATTACCAAAGGAAAAGGGACTAGAACCCCTCAGAGTAAGAAAAAACCATACATATATCACCCCCAAGCCCCAAAGAACAGCAGATAAGGGCATGATGGGGCTGAGCAAAGTGAAAGATGAGGGAAAAGAAAAAAGATGATTTTTGAGTTGCATGTCTTCAGGTCTCTGTCCTCGCAGAGTTGTATAAGGCAGTAATAATAATGTATAATTAAAAGACAACAATAAAAATAGATAGATTAGGAATATTAGCCATAAATAAATTGAGGAAGGTAAAAGAATTAAAATATTTTTTTTAATTTCTTTTTTCTCACTTATCATTTATTTCAATAATATCTAATTTGTCGTTGCTGTTATTTAGTCTCTAAGTTGTCTCTGACTCTTTGTGACCCCATAGACTGTAGCCTACCAGTCTCCTCTGTCCATGTAATTTTCCAGGCAAGAAATCTGGAATGGATTGCCATTTCCTACTAAAGGGGATCTTCCCGACCCATGGATCGAACCCAAGAATTAATATATTCTAAGGACTTGCATTACCTCAAAGGAGAGTAAAGATCTGGATTAATTTCAGATTGAGATAAATAAGTAAGAATATTGTTATTCCTAGAGTAACCACTAAAATAAATAAAAACAGGATAAGACTTCCAAGCTGATGGAAGCAAAAATCAAAAGATGAATCATGCTTAGTTAATTTTTAAAAAATGGCAGAAAGGATAGTTAAGGAAACACCAAACATATGGAACAAATAGAAATTATGAAATAAAATAGCAAAATAAATTCAAATATACAGGTCAATAATTATATATAAACAGAATGTTGAATTAAAATACTATTTCTTGTCAGTATTTTAATAGAAAACACAAGATAATAAAATTTGACAGGAAACTATTTATTTTCAAAAAAGACAATTCTAAATACATTCACAAAGGTTAAATGTAAAAACATAGAAATTGCATTAATGAAGAATCAGTGAAACTAAACTTGAAGTCGAAAAGCATTCCTACTGACAAAGAGATTCACTTCAAAAAGGTAAAGTTTACTTTTACTTTGAAGATATAATTGGTTTGAATTCATAAACACCAAGTATTAAAAATATACCTTCAAAATAGAAAAAGAAAAACAAGCAGAACTAAAAGCAAGCATTAAAGAAATCTACAACCACAGTAGTAAAGTACACATCTTCTAGTGCTTTATAGCATAGACAGGAAACATATCACTAATTTAGAGAATATGTGAACAACATCATTAACACACTGGTCTAATGCACATGTATAAAACACTGCAACATACACAATGTGAGAAACTAATGCTTTTTTTTGGCATTCTGATTTTGGTTTTCCTAATAGTCAAAAATAGATATTTTTATATGGCAGGCATATATAATTTGCATATAGTTACAGAACAAATAGAAAACAACATTTTGAAAATATATAATAGAAATACATCAAATAAAATAAAACAAATTTCTCTTTTTCCATCTACCTCAAGCCCTGTTCAATTTCCTCATGGGCTGATGAGATCAGTAACTCAAAGCACAATGAACTAATTCAGGGGTTGCCTGTGTATACAGCACAGTTGGGAAGCCACAGCATAGAGGATTCTTGGGGGTTTTAAGTGTGGAGAGCGAGCTCAGGGCTTTATGCCAGAGAGTGATCACTGCTTACCAAAAATTCATATACTGTATTCCATCCAGAAAGCCCTTAAATGAGTTGCTGAGCTATAATCCCTCTTTGTTTCTCTGTTTTTTTTTTTTTGTCCTGGTGGCTCAGATAGTAAAGAATCTGCCTGCAATGCGGGAGACAGGGATTAGATCCCTGGGTTGGGAAGATCCCCTGGAGAAGGAAATGGCCACCCACTCCAGTGTTCTTGCCTGGAGAATTCTAGAGATAAAGGAGACTGACAGCTACAGTCCATGGGGTTGCAAAGAGTTGGACACGACTGTGTGACTTTCATTCACTCACTCATCTCTCTTTTTGTGGTAACCAGACTCCAATATGGCCCTGGTGATGCTCCTCTTCTGATATTTACTCCCCTGTATAAGTTCCTCCTACAAAAACAGGGTTGAGCTATGTAACCAAAGGCTACTGCAGTAATGATGAAGTGTGACCTCTGGGGCACTGCACCTCTCACCATGCTCTCTTTGGGATTATTCACCTAAGAGCCAGCCAACATGTGACAATACTCCAGCAATTCCTTGGGGAGGGCCGCGTGGTAAATATTTGAGGCTTTCTATCAACAGTCAGGCCTTCTTCGGTGGATCGGCAGTAAAGAATCCCCCTCCAATGCAGGAGACAAGGATTCACTCACCGAGTTTGAAAGATCATCTGAAGGAAGAAATGGCATCCCACTCCAGTATTCTTGCCTGAAAAATCCCATAGATAGAGGATCCTGGTGGGCTACAGTTCATGGGGTCACAAAGAGTCTCAAAGAGCACAGCTGAGCACACACGCACCAGGAGCCAGCGCTTTCCAGGTGGCTCAGTGGTAAAGAACCTGCCTTCCAGTGCAAGGAGCCACAGGAGATTCCAGTTTGATCTCTGAGTGAGGAAGATCCTTTGGAGGAGGAAATGGCAACCCACGCCGGAATTCTTGCCTGGAAAATTCCAAGGGCAGAGGAGCCGGGCAGGCTATAGTCCATAAGGTCGCAAGGAGTCTGCCATTTTTGAGCATACACGCAACAATGTTAGTTACCATTACCATTTTATCCAACACAAGGATGATAAGCCAAAATCTACATCTGTAACTTGCAACAACTTGTATGTGCCTGCCCTCTGGAGGTACACACAGTCAAATCTCTCTTTCACAGACTGCCCCTTCAGATGTGTCTCCCTGCACTGTATTGCACCCAATGAGGGACATTTCCTCCAATAATTCATTGATCAGACACTATGCTAGGTCCTGAGAGCACAAAGATGAATGAAAACAGTCTCTGCTCATAGAAGTCCAGGAGAGTGGTTTGCGATGAGGCTGATGATTCAGGATGCTGAACACAGGCGACGGCAGAGGGTAGCACAAGCTGTCAGGAGAGCGTATGGAAAGGCTCCTGATCCAGATGAAAGGGACCCGAGAGACTTTCCTCTAGGGAAACGACTGCTAAGTGGTGTATTGAGAGAGGAGCAGGAACAAGCTGTGGGGCATGCATTTTAGGCAGACACGGTTTCATGTATAACCCAGAGACAGTCGTCTGTGTGTTTTGAGTGAAGATGTGGCAAAGACAATAGCGGTAAAGCTAAAAATACGGATAAAGCAGCTGCATGCTAGACTGCCCAGGAGTTGTGAATGGGGAGTTACTGAAGGGGTAAGCAGAGGTGCAGTGCGACCTGACCTGACAGTGGCTTAGAAACACTACTTACACTTCAGTGTGGAGAATGGGTTGAGGAGGTCAGTTTGGAAGTAGGCCAACTTGTTTAGAGGTAGCATCCACAAGAACATAAGAAGGCTTATCCCAGAGGGGTGGCAGTGATACTGGAGAAAAACAGCATCTTTTCTCATATGTTCTTCTCTAGATGAGGCCTGTGCTGGCCATCTATTTACCATACAAACTGCTTCTTCCCCTTGCACTCCCGGTCCTCCTGACTCTGCTCAACTTTCTCCGTGAAACTATGATCACTCTTACCCATTATATAAGCTATTTATTTTGCATTTTATCCTCCTTACACTAGGATTACTTTAGATAGGAATGTGGCCAGTTTTTTCAACCAGTGTATCCCAAGCACCCAGAAGAGCCCTAGGCACATTATAGGCACTTAATTTATATGAGTCAACATCATTTGAATAAATGAAAGTTTGAAGACTTAGGACAAAGCCTATAAATTTTGGAGGTTTGCCAAGAAGTTGAAAGATGTCAGCAATGAAAAAGAATGCTATATCAAGTAAATTGGTATAATCACTGTGGAGAACAGTATGGAGGTTTCTCAAAAAACTAAAAATAGAACTACTATATGCCCTGGAAATTCCTATCCTGGATATATACCTAAAAAAAAAAAAAAACACACACTAATTTGAAAAGATACATGCACTCCAATGTTCATAGAAGCATTATTTACAATTGCCGAGATGTGGAAGCAACCTAAGGGTCCATCCACAGATGAACTGGACAAAGAAGATGTGGTATCCACATGTGTGGGTGTGTGCTCAGTTGCTCAGTCGTGTCCAATTCTTTGTGACCCACGGACTGTAGTCTGCCAGGCTCCTCTGTCCATGGAATTCTGAGTGGCTTGCCATTTCCTACTCCAGGGGATATTCCTGACCCATGGATTGAACCTGTGTCTCTTGAGTCTCCTGCATTGGCAGGTGGATTCTTTATCTCTGCACCACCTGGAAGTCAAAGATCTATCAGTTCAGTTCAGCTCAGTCACTCAGTCATGTCCAATACTTTGTGACCCCATGGACTGCAGCGTATCAGGCTTCCCTGTCCATCACCAACTTCCAGAGCTTACTCAAATTCATGTCCATTGAGTTGGTGATGCCATCCAGCCATCTCATCCTCTGTCGACCCCTTCTCTTCCTGCCCTCAATCTTTCTCAGCATCAGGGTCTTTTCCAATGAGTCAGCTCTTCACGTCAGGTGGCCAAAGTATTGGAACTTCAGCTTCAACATCAGTCATTCCAATGAATATTCAGGACCGATTTCCTTTAGGATGGACCGGTTGGATCTCCTTGCAGTTCAATGTACTCTCAAGAGTCTTCTCCAACACCACAGTTCAAAAGCATCAATTCCTCAGTGCTCAGCTTTCTTTATAGTCCAACTCTCACATCCATACATGACTACTGGAAAAACCATAGCTTTGACTAGATGGACCTTTATTGGCAAAGCAGTGTCTCTGCTTTTTAATATGCTGTCTATATCTATATATCTATATCTATACAAAGGACTACTACTCAGCCATAAAAAAGAATGAAATGCTGCCATTTGTAACAACATGGAAGGTATTATGCTAAGTGAAATAAGACAAAGACAAATGCTATGTATGATATTGCTTATATGTAGAATCTGAAAAATACAACATACTCATGAATATAACAAAAAAGAAGCAGACTCACAGATACAGAGAACAAACTAGTGGTTACCAGTGGGAAAAGGGAAGGGGAAGGGGAAAGGATAAGGATAGGGAATTAGGAGGCACAAGCTATTATATATAAAATAATCTACAAGGATATGTTGAAAACATGGGGAATATAGACAATATTTTATAATAACTATAAATGGAGTAAAACCTTTAAAAACTGTGAATCACTATATTGTACATTTCTAACTTATACATCAATTTTACTTCAGTAAAAAAAGAGCTTATTTGGGACTTGGGAGAATAACCAGCAGCCTCTTGAGAGAGAGAACAGTAAGTGCTGGGGGAACAGGTTTATTTTGAGCCCCAGGGGTGAAAAAAGAATACCACAAGGAAGTTGAGGATGTAGGGGAGGTTGTTTTTCATGGATAGGAATTCCAACACTTTGGGGTGGTTTCTGGGAAACAGTGGTCTTATATCTCCCTTGTGATTCTAAGGCACAGCCCAGAGTGTGTACAATGGCCCTTTCATCAGGGTCAGAGAGGCACTGAGCCTCCTGGGGTTGGCGGAGCCACTGTCACCATATATGGTTGTTGACCTCAGAGAAGTGCCCTGTGCCTTTTTCTTGAGTGGGATCATGCCACATAGATAGCAAGTGTAAGCCAGTCTTTAGGGTGGAAGGACTGTGACCCAGTTCTGTGCCCCCAAACATCTAACACAGTGTTTTATGCACAGTGTATAATCAACAAATAGTCTTTGAATGGATAGATGGATGTTTTTTTATCATAGAAGTATGTGCATGCTTCATAATCTAAAGAAGGTCACAAAGAAACTCCAAAGCAGACATCTCTAATGGTGGAAATGCAGACACTGTGCAACCTGAGAGGCAGAGATACTCTAGGGGGCAAAGGAGGCTTTCTGAGGGTCTTTGAATTTGTTCATTCCACCAGTATTTTGAGTTTGTTTATTCCACAAATATTTATTGAGGGATTGCTACATACCAGTGCTGCTCTAGGCACCGAGGCTATGTCAATGACCAAGACAAAAGATTTGCGCCCTTCTAGAAGATACCTTTTAGGGGATACAATGGCAGTAGATATAATAAGTGGTTAAATTATATACCGTTTTAAAGGACATAAATTCTCTAGAGGAAAATAGAAGTAGAGCCAGTGAAGGAGATCAGGAATGCAGGGAATGGGGTGGTATGGGTGTTGCAGTGTTTAGTTCAATGGTCAGGGTGGCCATACACGACTGCAGCCTCTGTCTAGAAAGACCAAGTTAACCTGGGTAGTTGGATTTCCTCAAGGAAAGCTTGTATATATTTCAAATATGTAGCTCAAATCTATAGAACCAAAACATACATTCCAGACTGAAGAGAAAGACAGACAATACACTACTTCAAAGAGTTTTAATGAGCTCTGCTTACAAATGCTTAAGAAAGTAGAACAGAGCAGGAAGAAAGAGTAATTTATTTGATTTGATGCATTCTTTCTGTAAACTTTAATGTGCATTTTGGGTAGCTAAATATTGCCTTCACCATAAGTGATATTCATTGTCGTTGAATGAAAAGATGAATAATGGGAAGGTGGAAGCCCCCATCCATCACTCTTTCCATTTTCAGAAGTAGTATCATCAGTATCAGAGAGGCCCTGAGCCTCTTGGGAATGGAGATAACCCCTCCCCAGTCACTGACCTCAGGGAAGAGCTCTGTGCATCCCTTTTGAGGGTAAACTGTGGACTCACCATGACTGGTTACCAGGCATAAGGATGCCAGGATTATAAGGAGAAAAGCCACATGTAAATGAAAAAAATAATCCTTTGAGCTGTGTTTTAACCAGATGGACATTGGAAGAAGGTTTGTTGGGAGTTTGGAAGAAATGTATGGAATAGAAGAAGACTGAGATCATTTAGGCTTTGTCTAAGAAATCTGCAGCTTCATAGACAAATTTTTCTCTCATTTGCCAGACAAATAAGATGCAACAAGAAATGATCTTAACTTTGTAAACTTGTCCTCTTTTTTTCATTATTTGTTATTATTTGTGCATACTTCTTTGATGGTATTTTAAAACATACAACTTATATACATACTTTTGTGAGAAGAATGAAAATGTAGAAAGGCAAAATTAAAAAAATAAATATCACTGATAATTCTACCATTCAGAGATGAACACTTCCATTTTGATGTACGTTTTTCTGGATTGTTTATTCAATAATCTTATCTTAACACATATATTATTTTAAAATCTTGACAACTATAAAACAAATAACAAATTCTTTCCCTATATGGTTGTACAATATGGTTTTTGATAATTTAAAATAGGCATATACACATCTAGATGTGTATAAGAGACAGCTATACTTAAAAACTGAAGATAGATAAATCAAAGTAACCATTAAAAAGAAGACTATTGTTTGACTAAAACTTTTATTGTTTGACTAAAACTTTTCATAATATTTTTAGAAGAAATATTTGTGGGAATATTTGTAGAGTATTTCAGGAAAAATATTTGTAATCTAGCTTAGGCAAAGGTTTCTTGACCAAGACACAGAAAGCATAAATCAAACCAAACAACAACAAGATGAACTTCATTGAAATTGAGAACTTCTGCAAAACAGATATCTGACAAAGGGCTTTTATCCAAAATATATTTTTAAAGCCAGTCAATTACAGAAAGATAAACAACCTCTCTACCTCACCAAGAAATGGATAAAATATTTGAACAGACATTTCACACAAGAAAATATATGTGTGAAGTACATGAAACATCATTAGTCATTAGGGAAATACAAATTAAAACCCCTGTAGCCTTACTAGAATAACCTAAGTCAAAAATTCTGAGCACAGAAAGTGTTGACAAGGATGTGGAGCAACTTGAACTCTTAACACTGCTGCTGATAATGTAAAATGATATGATATGACACTTTGGAAAACAATTTGGCAATATTTTACAAAGTTAAGTATATAGTAATCATATAGCTATTTCACTCACTCTGGTATTTATCCAAGAAAAATGAACATATATGTTCTCAAAAAAGACTTGTACACAAGTGTTCATAGTAGTACTATTCATCATAGGCAGAAAATGAAAATAACCTAAATGTTTATCAACTGTCAGATGGATAAACAAATTGTGGAGTAGTTACACAGCAAAGGAATAAGATGTTAAACACACAACATGAACTAACCTGAAAAAACTTTGTGCTGAGTGAAAGAAGTGAAACACCAAAAGGACGTTGTATGGTTGTATTTATATGAGATACTACGTTAGTGGGTGCTTAGGGAGAGTGGTTGTAAAAGAGGATGATGGTTACATGACTGTGGACAAACTGTACATTTTAAAAGAATGAATTTTATTGTATATAAGTTATGCCTGAATAAGCTGGGGAAAAGTGAATAGATGAAAATTACTATAAAGGAAAAAAGCTGTTGTTGGAGGCCTTGACTATGCCAAAATCATAGAATCAAGAGTTTCATCAACTTTTTCCTTCAGTATCAATATTATCTGATATGACATTCAGGAAAGGTACTTCTTTGATTTAATCAGTCATTATTGATTTGTCATTTGAAATTATGTAGCCTATATTCTATAGAGCACTGAAGTTTAATTCATGGAATCTGAACTTTGTCTATTTAATATTTGTGAAGCAAAAATAACAAAATAAAGGTGGAAATAAAAGAGTGTGAAGACCCACGGTAAACATTACAAAATCAAAGGAGTTCACAACAATAAGCAAAACTGCAATCAAATTAACAACTATCTTATAGTTGTAGACCTTTAAGGTATTATATGCCTCAAAGATGTACCAATTGTTACTTATATAATATGTACAAATATGCAATTCAGTTCAACCAACATCTACAGAGTCTTTACAGAAAGGAGATCTTTGGCTAGTTCAAAGGTACTAGATGTTTAGCTAGGGGTTCTAAGACATATGATCCTTGTCTTCCAAAAGCCTAGTGAAGAAACAAGCACTCTGATAAATATATACAATTGAAAGATATTATAACAAAGTTGTATATCAAATGTAATCGCAACAAGACATAGGAGTGATCAATTCCGTCTAGAAATTTCACTGATGGCGTCACAAGTGTGATATTTGAGTTGTGGCTTTTCAGAAAAATAAGAAGGGAATTCCAAATAAAGGAAACAGCAGGGACAAAAGAAGAACAGTATGAATACAAATAGTATTAATAGATTTTAGCCTACAGGGAAAATTCAAATGAGAATTACAGAGAGGATATAATGGTAAGATATAAGACTGGCAAGGTTAAGCAGAGAAGGGTCATGCTGAGTGTTTTTTTTTTCTTCTACTTGAACAGAGAGCTAAAATACTTCTTCAACTACTGTAGAGTAGCTGCTTTGGGTTCCCTCTACTGAACCAGCACTCACTTCCTCCAGCTGCTGTACATGTCACTGCTGGACGCTTACAACTGCCTCTCTTCTTTGGATAATTGTCCTCAGCTGACAAGTCACTTTGGCTTGGAAATCACTCCTCTTTCCCTACCAACATCTCAGGCAATCCACAGCCAAAGATGGAGTTAACGGAGGATACAAGAGGCTAGCCTCTTTACCCTAAGAAGGAACAACTCTGGGCTGTGGTTTATGCTTAGGAGCCCTTCCCCTGTGGATGAGACCAAGGCTAGACTTCTTGCGACAACACCCCCTTTTCTCTTCCTTACCTTCTTCACTCCTTCCCTTACAAGTTTTTCCTGGGAGGACCCTTCAGTAAATCACAAGCACCTCACCTCATGTTTCAGGCTCCGCTTCTAGAGAACCTGACTAAAGACACCAGGGAATGAGGTGATCAGATATGTGTTTTAGAAGGAGATCTCAGGCATGTGGAAGTTGGACAAATTTTAGCAGAGGGAAATGTTCAAGTTTCAACTGGGCAGTTATGAGGGCCAGCATGAGAGCATCAACAGCATAGGGACTGAAAGGGGGAAGTGACTCCATTATCTCCTGGCTCAGGAAGAAAAGTCTAGGATGACTCTCAATTTTAGAGAGCAATTAAGCGGATGCTGATATCATTTACTTCCCCAGACAATGAAAGAGAGGAAACACATCTGGGAGGCATGATGCGGACAGAGTTGACCTTCAGTTCAGTTCAGTTCAGTCGCTCAGTCGTGTCTGACTCTTTGCGACCCCATGAATCGCAGCATGCCAGGCCTTCCTGTCCATCACCAACTCCCGGAGTTCACTCCAACTCATGTCCATTGAGTCAGTGATGCCATCCAGCCATCTCATCCTCGGTCATCCCCTTTTACTCCTGCCCCCAATCCCTCCCAGCATCAGAGTCTTTTCCAATGAGTCAACTCTTCGCATGAGGTGGCCAAAGTACTGGAGTTTCAGCTTTAGCATCATTCCTTCCAAAGGACACCTAGGACTGATCTCCCTTAGAATGGACTGGTTGGATCTCCTTGCAGTCCAAGGGACTCTCAAGAGTCTTCTCCAACACCACAGTTCAAAAGCATCAATTCTTCAGTGCTCAGCCTTCTTCACAGTCCAACTCTCACATCCATACATGACTACTGGAAAAAACATAGTTTTGACTAGACGGACCTTTGTTGTTGTTCAGAATGAACCAGTCCATTCTGAAGGAGATCAACCCTGGGATTTCCTTGGAATGAATGATGCTAAAGCTGAAACTCCAGTACTTTGGCCACCTCATGCGAAGAGCTGACTCATTGGAAAAGACTCTGATGCTGGGAGGGATTGGGGGCGGGAGGAGAAGGGGATGACAGAGGATGAGATGGCTGGATGGCATCACTGACTCAATGGACATGAGTTGGAGTGAACTCCGGGAGTTGGTGATGGACAGGGAGGCCTGGTGTGCTGCGATTCATGGGGTCGCAAAGAGTCAGACACGACTGAGTGACTGAACTGAACTGAATGGGGCTTCCAGGAGATAATGTCCAGTTGATAGTGAGACACAAGATTCCAGAGCTCAAGAGAAAAGGCTGAGATAGGAAAGCAGATGTAGGAGTTACTGACATTCATTTAGTCGTTGAAGTTATAACCACGGTTAAAGAAAAGTGAGCCATAGACCATTCCTGAGAACTAACACCTGAAAAGCTATTGGGAGAAGAGAAATCAGCTGAAGAGATAATGAAAGACTCCAAGGGGAGAGAGGAGAATCTGGAAAAAGAGATAATGTCCAAACAAGAGAGGATACATTTCTGAAAAGCATAGAGATATTAAGGATCATGAAGAGTTGGAGGAGATGAGTACTAAGAAGCCAACTGAGTTGGGAACCTGGAGGCTCCAAATGATTCTGTCAGAACTATTTCTGTGAGTGATAAGGACAGAGCTAAATGACACTGAGTTGAGGGGTGAATGAAAACTGAGACTGAAGAGGCCCGAAGCTTGCAATGCAGGGATTTACTCTGTCATTTCTCTGCACTAAATGGAGTTATTTTTACTCCTCACTTCTAGCCAATTTTTTGTTTGGGCTGTGGAAGAGAATTGCTCAACTGTCAGAAAGCAGAAACATCTCTGAACTGGGAGGCACAAGAGGCTCAGAAGTTTTTTTAAACTGTAAGATATTAGCCAGTCAGCCAACTGGCCACCCAGTCCTGCCCACCCACAGCTCTGCAACAGCAGCCTAAACGGTCCCTGAAGAAGCCCTCGGAGTCCCAGCCTACTTCCGGCATGGGGATCCCATGCTGTGATCCTAGTGGAAGCCTGGAGGTGCTGCCCTCCAGCACCAGGAGCTAAAGGTCACCGGCATCCTGGTATACAAAAATGCATTTCCTGTGGAACTGTGACAGCCACGGGAGGATAGGGAAGAATCAGATAAAACTGCACTTCCAAAACTGGCTGTTTTGTTTGTTTTTAATTTTTTTTTGTTTCTATTTTATAAAAACCTTTCTATTCAGTATTTCCTTCTTTGTGTTTGATTAATTCATGTTGTTTTTCTCATTTCTGCTCCCATCTCTACAACACTGTGTTTAAGTTTTAATGCAGAGAAAGAAGATCGAACTCAGGAGAGAGTCGGCATTGGAAACAGGTATTGAATCACAAGATATGTTGCTTAATCCAGGTTATGTGCCTCTTCAGGTTTGCTCAGCTCCATTGGTTGACCATTTGCTCAATGGAGAGCTCTGATTGAGGCTCCCTAGCCTGGTCTCCTAACACCTCAGGCTCTTTCAGCTTCTCTTGGAGATGAGGGCCAGGAAAGGCAAAGTTTCCATCTCACCTGACCTCACCCCACCAGACAGACTATGGCTCCTCTAACAACTTCTAGATACAGAGAAAGAACCACACTAGTTTTTTTAGCAACTATTATGAAGGGCCAGGCAATGCAACCTAGATGTGCAGGAGGATCAATATTCTATGGGACAAACTTTGATCAGTAAAATCTAGGACATGGGAAGAAGCCTGTCTCTTCTTACTCTGCATCAGAGTGAAACAAGGTGTTTCTGTCAAGCATTTCTGGAAGACATCTGTGTTTCCTCTGAAGATGTGGCCAGTTGAGTAGGCAAAACCTTGCATTTGCTTTTCCCTCTTTCTTGAATTACATCCCTTTTCCCCTCTCACAGATGGTCCCGGAAATGCACCTTCCAATGTTGTTTAGCCGCTAAGTGGTGGCCGACTCTTTGTGACCCCGTGGACTGTAGTCCGCCAGGCTCCTTTGTCCATGGGATTTCCCAGGCAAGAATACTGGGGTGGGTTGCCAGTTCCTTCTCCAGGGGATCTTCCCAACCCAGGGATCTAACCCAAGTCTCCAGCATTGGCAGGTGGATTGTTTACCACTGAGCCACCAGTGAAGTCCACCTCTTCCAATAAAGTCTTATAAAGAAGCTTCATCTCAGCCTTTGTTTTCTATGGAACCCAGGTGAAGCCAGAGACCTAAACTTAGATAAGACAACTGTTTATAGAACTTAGAGTTGAGAGGGTCTTCAAAGACAATCAAGCTCAAACTCCCAAACTTTCCAGCAGGGGAAACTTTCCTTCACATGTTTGGGCATGTCTAAATACAGGGAATATTTCCTGGAAAGTCCATCCACTCTATTATGGAGAACACAGTCTATGGAAATGTCTTTCTTATATTAGGACAAATATCTGCTGTTTTTTGTACCTTCTATCCATTAGTATTAGAGTTGACTTCTACCTGGGTGTCAAGCTTTAAAGAAAATCATGATCCCAGAATTACTCATTTGAATATACTAATCCTGAAAAAGGAGACAAAGAAATTACTCTTAATTCAAAGAAAACATATACAAGTAAGAAAATGTGTTTTATCCTTTTCTAACCTATTACAATAAATATAGCTGGTATAATAAAAATAAATTAGATTACTTAACTCTTTCCCTGGACTTCCCTGGTGGTTCAGGGGTAAAGAACCTGCCTGCCAATGTAGGGGATATGGGTTTGGTCCTTGAATCAGGAAGATCCCCTGGAGAAGAAAATGGCAACCCACTCCAGTATTCTTGCCTGGGAAATCTCAGGGACAGAGGAGCCTGGTGGGTTACAGTCCACAGGGTTGCAAAACAGCCAGACATGACTTAGTGACTAAACACAAAAGCCCTTTCCCTGGTTAACATACTGCCAAGCATGTGCTGGTTAGGTCTTGCCAAATTTGCATCAGCTTCCTTCTTAAAGCTCTAAATGAAATTTAAGTGGAACAAAATGCAGTCAAACTCTAGGTTGTGCATCAATCCTGGTTGGTCACTGAAGCACTCCAGTCATTTTCTAGAGACTTCCTGTTCCTCCCCTGTATTGTCATTCATATTCTACCTGTCTTTATCATGACATTCACCTCATGGTGTTAGAACTCTTTGTTTTTGTCTATCTCTCTCTTCTCACTGTCTTGAAAAGTGAAAATTGTCTTCTTCATATTTCTAGTCAACCCCCTGACACAGCCAACCATCCTCTACATTCGGTTCGGTTCAGTCGCTCAGTCGTGTCTGACTCTTTGGGACCCCATGAATCGCAGCACGCCAGGCTTCCCTGTTCATCACCATCTCCCAGAGTTCACTCAAACTCACGTCCATCGAGTCCGTGATGCATCCAGCCATCTCATCCTCTGTTTTCCCCTTATCCTCCTGCCCCTAATCCCTCCCAGCATCAGAGTCTTTTCCAATGAGTCATTCCACCTCTTCGCATGAGGTTTCTAAAGTACTGGAGTTTCAGCTTTAGCATCATTCCTTCCAAAGAAATCCCAGGATTGATCTCGTTCAGAATGGACTGGTTGAATCTCCTTGCAGTCCAAGGGACTCTCAAGAGTCTTCTCCAACACCACAGTTCAAAAGCATCGATTCTTCGGAGCCCAGCCTTCTTCGTAGTCCAACTCTCACATCCATCCATGACCACAGGAAAAACCATAGCCTTGACTAGACGGACCTTAGTCAGCAAAGTAATGTCTCTGCTTTTGAATATACTATCTAGGTTGGTCATAACTTTTCTTCCAAGGAGTAAGCGTCTTCTGATTTCATGGCTGCAGTCACCATTTGCAGTGATTTTGGAGCCCCCAAAAATAAAGTCTGATACTGTTTCCACTGTTTCCCCATCTATTTCCCATGAAGTGATGGGACCGGATGCCATGATCTTCGTTTTCTGAACGTTGAGCTTTAAGCCAACTTTTTCGCTCTCCTCTTTCACTTTCATCAAGAGGCTTTTTAGCTCCTCTTCACTTTCTGCCATAAGGGTGGTGTCATCTGCATATCTGAGGTGATTGATATTTCTCCCAGCAATCTTGATTCCAGCTTGTGTTTCTTCCAGTCCAGCGTTTCTCATGATGTACTCTGCATAAAAGTTAAATAAGCAGGGTGACAATATACAGCCTTGACGTACTCCTTTTCCTATTTGGAACCAGTCTGTTGTTCCATGTCCAGTTCTAACTGTTGCTTCCTGACCTGCATTACAGATTTCTCAAGAGGCTGGTTAGGTGGTCTGGTATTCCCATCTCTTTCAGAATTTTCCTCAGTTTATTGTGATCCACACAGTCAAAGGCTTTGGCATAGTCAATAAAGCAGAAGTAGATGTTTTTCTGGAACTCTCTTGCTTTTCCCATGATCCAGCGGATGTTGGCAATTTGATCTCTGGTTCCTCTGCCTTTTCAGGCATCAAATGGGTGATTCCTCGATTAATTAATATTCCTTTATCTTAATCTCTAAGCTAAAAATATAAATGCAGGTGGATCTGCTTCTCTGTCAAGTTAGGGTAATTGTTGCTGAACAGGTGAGATAAAACATCTGAAAGTTATACAATTTTTTTTCTAGACTAGTAAAAGGAAATATAAAGCACAAATATTTTGAAACTCCCACTGGTATTTTGGGTAAGCGGCTCAAACTAAATTTGAGGAAGGAATGGTACTCCTTAATTTTCCTCTTTTGAATCTTAATTCTGTGCCTCTTTTTCATTTTCTTGACAATAAAGTTCTTTTTCTTCCCAACCGGGCTCTTAGATTCTTTTCCCAGCACCCTAAAAAAGTCCTGAGAGCCAGAATGTATATATGACACTGTAACACATTACCTGTGCAAATTTTGCTTTTTAGAAATAGCCGCCAAGCAATGCAAGCACAATGATAATTTTCTTTTCAACATGGCTTATTTTGACATTTTCTCAGAACTAAAATTTGGCACTTTTATTATTTTCCTCCTATTTCTTGCAAATACTAAGTGAAGAGACACATTGACATCTGAAGGTCATGCCAGTAACTTGTTTACAGCGGAGTTTGTGCTTCAGTTTTATATTTTCCTCAGTGGTAATGGATTGGTGTCTCATTTGTCAAAAAGCTAGCTTAATGTAAAACTGTGGCCTGTGGCCTCACAGCCAAGTTGAGGTGCTGACCTACTCCAAGATACCTTTCTCCTGCCTGGTATGAGGACACCTGCTCAGTATGAACGTTAGAAGTTCTTCCTGAGGAACATTCCCCCCCCCCCCATACAGAAGCACATTTCAGTAGTGCACTTTTCTCACTGATAAAAGCAATAAGCCTCCTTTTAAATTGCATAAAATTACCTGAAAAGGTTAATTTAGGTCATCTCCAGCCATTAATACTTCTATTTACTCTCTCAAATTGATTAGGCTGGAATGCAGTAAGTCAGAAGGAGAAGAATTTGATGGGGTAGGGGGGAAAAATGTCAACATTCTCTCTTGAGCCTGGCATAATTTTAAGTAATTAAAGCCCAATAGAGCTCTACACTAAGGGCTTGTGGTTATAAAATAACAGAAGACTTGGTATTAAACTAATAGAGGATTCAGAGCTTTGAAGGGAAGCTTGGGGCCTCTGAAGGAATTTCACATTTAGCCTGCTTTACAATTTTGCCCAGAGTTAGTCCTACCTGAAAACAACAGCAGCTGCCCCACTACACTGCTTAAAAACAAACATCAGGAAATAAGGACTGGAATAAGGAGAGCTAAGTGCAATGTGAGTGCTAAGTCATTTCAGTCATGTTCAATTCTGTGTAACCCTATGGATTGTAGTCTGCCAGGCTCCTCGGTCCACGGGATTCTCCAGGCAAGAATACTGGAGTGGATTGCCGTGCGGATCTTGCTAAGTGCAATACTGACTTTAGAACTATAGCCTCTTTCTCTTCATTAGATAGGGTGACTGTTAGAATACTTTGGCATATACCTTGGAAACACACACGACATGAAACAAAACTCACGAAATCATGTACTTAATATTTAATGCGATCTGCAGTGGACAGTCTTATTTACATTGGAGTTAGCTGGACTAAAGCAATAGTTTCCCTTGTTTGGATAGATTTGTTTTCAATGAAAAAATGTTGCCTGTCACATCAGTAAATAAAGGATGTTACAGACCTCAAGCCACTATAGCCACTGCTGATGGTGAGCCCCGAGGGAACTCAGGATGGAGATAAGCCAGCTGCTGGCTGCCAAGCCCTTTGCCACACTTCCAACAGAACAGCCTGATGAGACTCAGGATGGACAAAAGTAGGATACTGGCCCCAGAGAGCTGAGGTGCATATCAAAGGAAAGACTTCAGTGAGCCCAGAATCTTGCATCTTCCCATACATAGAAAAGCACTTAATTCCTTAACTTCAGATATCTGATTTTCTTTAATTAATGGCAATCTTTTTAAGTTCTGACCTACCTGGTCTTTGTTGCAAAAACTCCTGCGTATCCTGGCTCCTCCCTTATATCTCTTTGGAGCAGTTTCTCAGAGCTACATGAAAGACTATGTCTCAGGCTTAAGTCCTCAGTTTTTTCCACCATATAAAACATTCTCAACTTTTAGGTTATACACTTCTTTTTTTTTTTTTTTTTTCAGTTGGCAACAGCCACCAAACAAAGGCATAATTTAGCCATCAACTTAAGTTAAGATCTGCTCCTCAAAGCAACTTTTTCATGTACCCTTTGCAAAAAGCAGTAGATACTCTGGATAGACAGCACTGGGAAGGATCAAGTGGAAACCAGCCTTCTGCCTTTTATATAGATGATCAGAAGACTCTTTATGGTAGCTCCTGATGCTCTTTAGGATTATTCTAAAGAGTTATAACATAATTTGAGAGTTGACTGCAATCAATGTTCATTAAAGACACAACATTAAATGATAAAACTGGGTGTACATGCCACAAGAATATTGATGGTTCTACTGTAGATTTATTAATGTCTTCATCATCATTATCATCATCAACAATAACAACAATGTATTTGAGTATCATGACACTTAGGACACTGATAGTCACTTGGGCTATTAAAAATAATAATAAAAATATTAATATCCCACTTTAAAAAGAAAATACCCAGAGGAACATATTTATAGGTAATTAACTAGAATGGATTCTTTTGCATTGCCTTTCTTTGGAATTGGAATGAAAACTGACCTTTTCCAGTCCTGTGGCCACTGCTGAGTTTTCCAAATTTGCTGGCAGATTGAGTGCAGCACTTTCACAGCATCATCTTTCAGGAGTTGAAACAGCTCAACTGGAATTCCATCACCTCCACTAGCTTTGTTCATAGTGATGCTTTCTAAGGCCCACTTGACTTCACATTCCAAGATGTCTGGCTCTAGATGAGTGATCACATCATCATGATTATCTGGGTCATGAAGATCTTTTTTGTACAGTTCTTCCATGTATTCTTGCCACCTCTTCTTAATATCTTCTGCTTCTGTTGGGTCCATACCATTTCTGTCCTTTATCGAGCCCATCTTTGCATGAAATATTCCCTTGGTATCTCTAATTTTCTTGAAGAGATCTCTAGTCTTTCCCATTCTGTTGTTTTCCTCTACTTCTTTGCATGGATCACTGAAGAAGGCTTTCTTATCTCTTCTTGCTATTCTTTGGAACTCCACATTCAGATGCTTATATCTTTCCTTTTCTCCTTTGCTTTTCGCCTCTCTTCTTTTCACAGCTATTTGTAAGGCCTCCCCAGACAACCATTTTGCTTTTTTGCATTTCCTTTCCTTGGGGATGGTCTCGATCCCTGTCTCCTGTACAATGTCACGAACCTCATTCCATAGTTCATCAGGCACTCTATCTATCAGATCTAGGCCCTTAAATCTATTTCTCATGTATGGATGTGAGAGTTGGACTGTGAAGAAGGCTGAGCGCTGAAGAATTGATGCTTTTGAACTGTGGTGTTGGAGAAGACTCTTGATTCCCTTGTACTGCAAGGAGATCCAACCAGTCCATTCTAAAGGAGATCAGCCCTGGGTGTTCTTTGGAAGGAATGATGCTAAAGCTGAAACTCCAGTAGTTTGGCCACTTCATGAGAAGAGTTGGCTCACTGGAAAAGACTCTGATGCTGGGAGGGATTGGGGGCAGGAGGAGAAGGGGACGACCGAGGATGAGATGGCTGGACGGCATCAGGGACTCGCTGGACGTGAGTCTGAGTGAACTCCGGGAGATGGTGATGAACAGGGAGGCCTGGGGTGCTGCAATTCATGGGGTTGCAAAGAGTCAGACACGACTGAGTGACTGAACTGAACTGAACTAGAATGGATATCTGTATATGTATGTATGTGTACATATATATTAATTTTTAAAAAATCTATTATACCATGGAATTGTTCTAGGATTAAATTAGAAGATTCACTTGAAACACTTTGTGCCTATTATATAGTGTTCAATAAATGCTCATTTCCCCCACCCCACCCCCACCCCCATAAGCATCACTGAAGGAAGTGGAGCAGTTTAATCAGGAGAAGGAAAATGAATAGAAAGATTTTCCCATCTAATTGTAACCAAGCAGAGTCCTGTGGAGCCTACCTGGGAGAGACCCCACTTAACCATGCTGCTGCTGCTGCTGCTAAGTAGCTTCAGTCGTGTCCAACTCTGTGCGACCCCACAGACGGCAGCCCACCAGGCTCCCCCGTCCCTGGGATTCTCCAGGCAAGAACACTGGCATGGGTTGCCATTTCCTTCTCTAATGCATGAAAGTAAAAAGTGAAAGTGAAGCCGCTCAGTCGTGTCCGACTCTTCGCGACCCCATGGACTGCAGCCTACCAGGCTCTTCTGTCCATGGGATTTTCCAGGCAAGAGTACTGGAGTGCGGTGCCATTGCCTTCTTCGCCACTTCCGCATACCCTCTGCTTTAGCTCTTCTCTGAAATACCTGGGCTTCCCTGGAGGCTCAGTGGTAAAGAATCTACCTGCAACTCAGGACATGTGAGCTCAGTCCCTGCGTCAAGAGGATCACCTGGAGAAGGAAATGTCTACCCACTCCAGTATTCTTACTTGGGAAATCCCATGAACAGAAGAGCCTTGTGGACTACAGTTCATGGGGTTGCAAAACAGTTGGACACAGCTTAGCAACTAAACAACAACAACTGAAATACCTAGATAACAGTATCAGATGTATATTTCTTGAGTTGTTTTGCAGATGTTAAAACTCCCATCAAACGGAAGGCATTAATCTAATGACCACACGCACATAGACCCTAGACCTACTGGAGCCTGAAGGTTGATAATGTGACCCTGCCTTTTTTCTTCACCATCAATCAGTCAGAGAATTGTGCAGGAGCTGGTCTTATACCCCAAGATTCCCCTCCCTCGCTTTGCCTTTAAAAATTATTTCTTAAAACTCATCAAGGAGTTCAGGTGTTTTTTTTTTTTTTTTTCTAAAATTTGAAAAAAAATTTTTTTTTAATTTTATTTTTACTTTATTTTACTTTACAATACCGTATTGGTTTTGCCATACATTGACATGAATCCACCATGGGTGTATATTAGCTCCCAATCACGAATCCCCCTCCCACCTCCCACTCCACATCATCTCTCTGGCTCATCCCTGTGCACCAGCCCCAAGCATCCTGTATCCTGTATCGAACATAGGCTTGTGCTTCGTTCTTACATGATAGTTTACATGTTTCAATGCCATTCTCCCAAATCATCCCACCCTCTCCCTCTCCCATAGAGTCCAAAAGTCCTTTCTATACATTTGTGTCTCTTTTGCTGTCTCACATATAGGGTCATCACTGCCATCTTTCTAAATTCCATATATGTGTGTCAGTATACTGTATTGGTGTTTTTCTTTCTGGCTTACTTCACTCTGTATAATAGGTTCCAATTTCATCCATCTCATTAGAACTGATTCAAATGAATTCTTTTTAATGGCTGAGTAATACTCCATTGTGTATATGTACCACAGCTTTCTTATCCATTCATCGGCTGATGGACATCTAGGTTGTTTCCATGTTCTGGCTATTATAAACAGTGCTGCAATGAACATTGGGGTACATGTGTCTCTTTCGATTCTGGTTTCCTCGGTGTGTATGCCCAGCAGTGGGATTGCTGGGTCATAAGGCAGATCTATTTGCAGTTTTTTAAGGAATCTCCACACTGTTCTCCATAGTGGCTGTACTAGTTTGCATTCCCACCAGCAGTGTAAGAGGGTTCCCTTTTCTCCACACCCTCTCCAGCATTTATTGCTTGTAGACTTTTGGATCGCAGCCATTCTGACTGGTGTGAAATGGTACCTCATTGTGGTCTTGATTTGCATTTCCCTGATAATGAGTGATGTTGAGCAAGATGGCGGAGGAATAGGACGGGGAGATCACTTTCTCCCTCACAATTTCATCAAAAGAACATTTCAACGCGGAGTTCAGGTGTTTTGAGCACTAGCTGCCCTGAGTTCCTTACTTTGGTACCCTGTAATAAACACTGCACTTTCCTTCACCACAACCCACTGTCAGTAGACTGACTTTACTGTGTCCAGGCAAGTGGACCCAAGTTTGGTTTGGTAACACAAATAACACAAATAAAGAAGGTTTGGTAACCTTCTTTAGATGCCACATTCTCCTGAGGAGTAAATTATTGGTATCCTGGGCCACTGAGAGGGAAGTAACAATAGGATGGTTTAGATGATTCTCAGCAACATATTTGGAGAAGGTGATGGCACCCCACTCCAGTTGTCTTGCCTGGCAAATCCTATGGACAGAGGAGCCTGGTGGGCTGCAGTCCATAGGGTCGCGAAGAGTCTGACACGACTGAGCGACTTCCCTTTCACTTTTCCCTTTCACGCATTGGAGAAGGAAATGGCAACCCACTCCAATGTTCTTGCCTGGAGAATCCCAGGGACGGCGGAGCCTGGTGGACTGCCGTCTATGGGGTCACACAGAGTCGGACACGACTGAAGTGACTTAACAGCAGCAACATATTTGGACAATGGTGTGGGGCATCTCCTAGCCATGCACACACATCTGTCAGTGGGAGATTCTTACCTTGTAGGGACCAAAATTAGCTCCTTATCATAAGGGTGCTTCATCCAATGGCAATGAGCAGACTTCAAGTATTAACTCGATTTTCCTATAACGATAGTTTGTCGCTCATGGTGCTCAGCTGACACTCAATACTGTCTTCATTTCTTTCTGTGGGGTCCCCCCAAATCTGTTTCTCTTATCTTTGCCCCCTCCAACCTCCTCCAAGAATATATGCCATCTCCACATCATTTTCCCATATGATATTTACTGCATAAACTTTGTTTCATGATTCTTTCAGAACCTCCCATTTTGAGTTTTAAGAATCAGTTCTGGAGGTCAGAAAAGCAGAACAATAGTTTTGATTTTACTTTTGTATTACATCTTTAACAATGATGATTCTCCTCAAGGTTATACGTCCTCTTCTACCTGACTGGGAAGTTAGGAAAACAAAGGGTGAAAAAAAAAATCCATAATGATGAATAATTCAGGGACTATCTGACTATTAAAATAGTTCCCAAACTGGACTTTCTATGGCTATACAACACAAGCCAGGTTCACAATCCCTCCAAAGAGACAGAGCTAACAAAAAGGGGAACAGCAAACATGAAGTCCTGGACAAAGGGCTTAAACAAAAATCCAGACACGCTGGAAAGTAGGAGAGACTGATGCGAGCTAAGCAGTCTCTTGCTTTTGATAAGGTTTCTGCAGAATAGAGGATCACTTGGATTTATACTTAATTCTATTTCTGCCACTGAAGGAGACTGACGAGAGATATTGAATAATTAAGGGAATTCTGACATGAAGTGAGCCTTGGAACCTAGTATGTATGGGTCCTGGGGTATTACTTACCACTAAGCAGTTTTATGCTGAGCCCAGTTTCCTTCTCTCATAACTCATTTGACTGGGATCCTGACAACTTGCCTGGAGTTTGTCTTACCCTTCCCACCTGTCAACCTCTGTCTAAAAACCTCTACTGAAAAGATGGATCCTCTCACTCATAAAACTGATGTCCACTCAGATGTAATATCATTGGCCACCTGGAACCTTCCACTGATATGAGCAATTTGGAAGAAGCACACCCCCCTTGCCACCAACCATCACACTGCACGTGGCTCCACTAGTCCTCAGTTTCTCCCACAGGCCAAGTCTTAACAATTCCTGGTTAGGAGTGCCTTACTTCTTACAGGAAGCTTGGCTTTCTCCTCTTCCCTATCAGTTCAAATAGTGTCATTAGCCTGACTTATGACCAGATATTTTTTACAGACAAAAAACTGGAATATTTAAGGAATTCATGCTGAGAATGAGTTATTCTGAACCCCATAGTTAAGTTCTCTACATTAAGCATATGCTGAATGAAGGAAAGGATGACTAAATTACATTTTGGTGAATTTATAAATATTCATCCAAAGATACTAAGTGGATAATAAGGAAATATTATAAATAACTATATTATAATTACTTTGACACCTTACATGAAAAAGACACATTTCTTGAAAGATATAAACTACCAAAGCTCACTCAAGAAGAGACAGAGTTTATGCTATAAGTATTTCATGGGAAAATAAGATGGTGATGGCACATATACAATTTCTGAATAGCTCTATATTTTTCAAGAAATTGAATTTTTAATGAAAACATTCCCCCATAGAAAACTTCAGACCTAGGAGTCTTCAAATAGTGAATTATGTCACACATTTAAGGTAAATATAATGCCAAATATAATAAAAATTCTTCCAGAAAACAGAAGAGAATAATTCCCAGTGCATTCTCTTGGTTGTGTTACCCTAATATTAAAACCTAGACAACAATATTACAAACAGATGAAACCAAAGATCAATACCCCTCATGAAAATATTTGCAAAAATTAAAATATATGTATTAAAATTATAAATATATCACATATATATAGTCATAGTGATCAAAGGAAGTAGTTCCAGGAATACGAGGTTGGTTTCATATACAAAAAAAAAAAAAATCACTGCAATAAACTATGTTAAAAGAATAAAAGAAAAAATATGTGATCACCTAAATATGAGGCTTCCTTGTTAGCTCAGCTGGTACAAAATAAGTTAGTAGACACTTCCTAAAAGCAAATAGACACATGAAGAGATGCTTATGGAACATGGAAATGAAAATTTAAATCATTAGAAGATACAGTCAGCCACTTTGGAAAACAGTTAAGAAGGAAGGGAAAAGAGAAAGGAGAGAGGGAGAGAAGGAGGGTAGGAAGGAAAAGGGGAAGGAAAAAAGAAGGAAGAAATTACTAGCTTTATCTTCTTAAAGCACAGGTTGGAGCCCCGAAGCCTTGCCCATTCAGATCTCTTCACTCCCCCTTCTTTTAACTTCCAACCTTGAGCCTCATTCAAGTGACCTCTAATTTGAAAACTGTCACTTCAGAGCAACTTTCTCAGCTCAGGAGCTAACTTTAGAATATGGGAAGAGAACAATCAAGGCATTTGAATTTTGCTTTAATATTTAATTTCTAATTCTTCTTAATCTAAACTCCTAGAAAGCCTGAAAGTGAAATACCTTTACTATTCTATTATAGCTAAGAACTCTAAGTACTTGTGAATAAAACACCTACGCAACATATCAAAGTTAACACAACTTACCAAAGCTTGTTCATGTCTAGATGATGTCTTTTTCACTAGATGATGTTGTTCATGGCTTGAGACTTGCTTTTACTGCTCAGCTGTCCATTACTTGAATGTATAGTAACTAAATTCTCAGAGTACATCTCCAGGGATATACAGGTAACTCTGAAAAGTCATGGGAAGGGTTGATTACTGTTGATTACTGAACCCAAAGTATAAGAGGCTAAAAATGGAAACAATCATACAGTGAAATGTCAAGAAGAAAGCACTGACCAATTAACTCTGTATGAAACTCTGTGTATGAAAGATCAAACCAGTCAATCCTAAAGGAAATCAACCCTGAATATTCATTAGAAGGACTGATGCTGAAGCTGAAGCTCCAATAGTTGGGCCACCTAATGCTAAGAACCAACTCATTGGAAAAGATCCTGATGCTAGGAAAGACTGAGGAGAAAGGGGCAATAGAGGATGAGATGGTTGGATAGCATCACCAACTCAACGAACATGAGTTTCAGCAAACTCAGGGAGATAGTGAAGGACAGGGAAGCCTGGCATGCTGCAGTCCATGGGGTCCCAAAGAAACAGAGACAACTTAGTGACTAGACAGCAATAACGACATGGAAGATGAAGCAGTTCTTATCATGCATGAAAATTAATCCTGCTGTTTTCAACTCTTTAAGATACTGACAGGTAAATGCCCCCGCCCCTAGATTATGGCACATAAACCTTAGTCTTTGCTAAAACTCCAGATGCACAAGGGACATTATCTTTATACAAGTAAAGTATTATTAATTTCTGTTTGTCTGAAGCTCTGTGGCAGATCTTGAAGTGGCAATAAAACTGATATATCTACCACTCATTTTCTTTCCCTCAACAAAGTGTTCCATAGCAGCAAGGCATTGAACTGGGAACAAAAGACAATGGTTTTATTTTCTTCTCCCACCTATTCTCACCATAGAATAATCTTGGGCAAGTCATGTGAAAACCCTGGCCTTTGGCAGTCTATATGTAAGATAAGCTTGTTAGACCAGAAAAACTCTCCCCTTATTACTCATACTAGAAATATCTGAAATGTTTGACAAGGTTGACACTGTCCATGACCACCTCCTCTTTGACACCTGCTTCATTTTGAAAATGAGAAAGATTATAAAACGAGGATGGGGAAAGAAGTGGAAGATGAAGTGAAGCTTATGCAAGTTTAAAATCAGCAAAAAAATTGGAACCACAACTGGTTTTTATTTCATGCTTCCTACCTTCCTGCTACAAGTCATATTAATATCCATGAGAAACATAGAAGAAGTATCTAGGGCAGAAGTCATTATTCCCAAACACCAGATGGCCTCCTATATGAAATGTATGTAATGGAGAAAGGAAACCTAGGAAAGTTGTCCCTATATTTTAAAGTCAGGAGGAAAGTGTTAAGAAAACCCATCAAATGCTGATGACTTTGAACTCAGCTCCTCAGGGTGAGGCTAAAGCTCCACAAACTAGGAAGTATGAAATATTTTATTGCAGGCTGGAATTTCACTGATTCTTTGAATAACCATGGGTAAGACTATTCTCTATATCCTGATTTGCTACCTACATATCAAGAGAAAATGCTAAAATTTCGACTCAGAAAATATTAATTCAGCATCTGCTTTGACCTAGGCACATAGACCCAGGTCTTAAGGAGCTCACAGTCTAGTGAGGGTGACAGATATGCACATGAATAAGCACTAAGACAGCCAGTAACAAAGGTTAAGTTAGAGGCACAGCAAACCACTGGGAGACAGAGGAAGAACAGATTATTTAGCACAACTTTTCTCTTCCTTCTGTGGCGGGATAGCTTTTCCCCATTATCTGCGAGATTTTAGGGAATAAAATATATCTATTCTGAGATTCGGGGTCACTTGCCTCTCTCTTTAAATACTTGGTCATTGGCAAGGAACTTGTTGATGATCAATAACAATGATGAGCAATGACAACTTAGAGGGGTGGGATGGAATAGGAGGTGGGAGGGAAGTTCAAGAGGGAAGGGATATATGTATACTTATGGCTGATTCATGTTGATGTATGGCAGAAACCAACACAATTCCATAAAGCAATTATCCTGTAAACTGTGGAAAATTCTTCAAGAGATGGGAATACCAGACCTCCTGATCTGCCTATTGAGAAACCTGTATGCAGGTCAGGAAGCAACAGTTAGAACTGGATATGAAACAACAGACTGGTTTTAGATTGGGAAAGGAGTACGTCAAAGCTGTATATTGTCACCCTGCTTATTTAACTTATATGCAGAATACATCACACAAAATGCTGGGCTGGATGAAACACAAGCTGGAATCAAGATTGCCAGGAGAAATATCAATAACCTCATATACACAGATGACACCACCCTTATGGTAGAAAGTGAAGAAGAACTAAAGAGTCCCTTGATGAAAGTAAAAGAGGAGAGTGAAGAAGCTGGCCTAAAACTCAACATTCAGAAAACTAAGATCATGGCATCTGGTCCTATAACTCCATGGCTAATAGATGGAGAAACAATGGACACAGTGAGAGACTATTTTCTTGGGCTCCAAAATCACTGCAGATGGTGACTGAAGCCATGAAATTAAAGGATGCTTGCTCCCTGAAAGAAAAGCTATGACCAACCTAGACAGGATATTAAAAACCAGAGACATTACTTTGCCCACAAAGGTCCATCTAGTCAAAGCTATGGTTTTTCCTGTAGTCATGTATGGTTGTGAGAGTTGGACTATAAAGAAAACTGAATGCCGAAGAATTGATGCTTTTGAACCGTGGTGTTGGAGAAGACTCTTGGGAGTCCCTTGGACTGCAAGGAGATCCAACCAGTCCATCCTAAAGGAAATCAGTCCTGAATATTCTTTGGAATGACTGATGCTGAAGCTGAAACTCCAATACTATGGCCACCTGATGCAAAGAACTGACTCATTGGAAAAGACCCTGATGTTGAGAAAGATTGAGGGCAGGAGGAGAAGGAGATGACAGAGGATGAGATGGTTGGATGGCATCACCGACTGGAAGGACATGAGTTTGAGCAATCTCGGGGAGCTGGTAATGGACAGGGAAGCCTGGCATGCTGCAGTCCATGGGGTTGAAAAGAGTTGGACATGACTGAGGGACTGAACTGAACTGAACTGAACAAGTTATTATCAAGGGAAACAATACATGAAATATAAGCCAAAGAGGTCAACAAGAGGAGACTAGAAAAAAACATTTTAAAGCATTTGAGTTTCTTTAATGGTGGGATTTCCCTACGTTGGAAAGATACCCTGAAGTAAGAAATAGCAATGTGCCCACCATTCCATATTCTTCTCTATCTCTCTCTTCTATTGGGCTATTTTGGAGTTGTATGCTTTACAATAAATTGGTGTTAAAAACAAAAATCAAATAAATTTTAAAAATCTAATTGACTTTATTGACTAATTCAAGATTGGACAGCGCTCCCTAACAAGTAATTGGGAGCTCTAAAAGACTAAAGAAAGGAAAAGGTTTGTAAAGACAGAATATAGAAAGAAAAAAATGATTAGGTTCTGGGAGCTATCATAGAAATTATCAAACTTGCAGGGGGATGGGGCATGGGACAAATCCCCCTTATACTTGTAGTTTGTTGGACAGAAGGATGGGTAGGCTGGGAAACCCATCTGCAGCTTGTCTCTGAAGTGGGGGCAGTTCTGTAGGACTGAGCTCTTTAAACTCATGGGATCTGAAACCAGTTCCATTTATATGGACATCCAGCTGGTATCAAAGAACTGGAATATTGGTTATTGATAAGGAAAGAAAATCACAGACTTTATTATGTTTCACTGTCCCCTCTTTTTAACTTTCAACACTTGGTTATTGAATAGACTTTATTTGATTCCAAGTCTAACAAAATTTGTTGGGTAAATGCATGTGTGTGTTTGGGGAGGAAATTTTCTATTTATTGTCTCAGCCATACAAAATTTTCTCCTTTAGAAGAATGCAAGACAGTTTCATAAGCTTGGTAATAGTGGCTGTTGAATATGGGTTTGATACTCACTTGATTGCTAGATGCTGCCACTTCTTCAGTAGCTAGAGTGCCCAGAGTATAAGAAGGAATTAACTTATTAAAGAGAAAAATTGTAATAACATCACAATGCACTTGAATGCTATACCATAATTTATAAAAAGCCTCATGTACACTAATTACAATTTTATTTTTATAATTCTGTGAATTATGCCTATATTATAATGGGGAAGTGAAAGTTTAGGTCACAAAGCTGTTAAAAGATAAGTTGAAACATATTAAAATTTTTAAGAATTTCTTTGGGCATGCTGCTGCTGCTGCTCCTAAGTCGCTTTAGTCGTTTCTGACTCTGTGCGATGCCATAGACGGCAGCCCACCAGGCTCCTCCGTCCCTGGGATTCTCCAGGCAAGAATACTGGAGCGGGTTGCCATTTCCTTCTCCAATGCATGAAAGTGAAAAGTGAAAGTGAAGTCACTCAGTCTTGTTGGACTCTTAGCGACTCCATGGACTGCAGCCTACCAGGCTCCTCTGTCCATGGAATTTTCTGGGCAAGAATACTGGAGTGGGGTGCATAAAGTGAATCAAATTGGGTATCACCAAACCAGAAATGATTCAGAGCTGATGGGAGTTCAGGGAAAGACTTTTATAGAGAAAAGGTAGAAACAAAGCAAGGAAATCATTTGATTAGTTATACCATAAGTGGTTGACTTATTTTTCGAAAGCCTCATTGGTTGTCTGTGATTGGTTGTTCTTAGGTTTCTCAACTACTTGAGGCGTTACAGACTTAGGTTTGAGTTTGCTTCCCAGGTGGCTCAGTGGTAAAGATTCTGCCTGCCAGTTCAGGAGACGTGCATTCAATCCTGGATCAAGACGATCTCCTGGAGGAGGAAATGGCAACCCATTCCAGTATTCTTGTCTGGACAATTCCATGGACAGAGGAACCTGGCAGGCTACAGTCCATGGAGTCACAAAAGAGTCATTCACAATTGAGTGACTGAGCAGACACACACACACACACACACACACACACACACAGGCTGCTGACACTGTAAAGCCACCTTGGTTTAATGGCCTCCTTGTTTAATTAACATAACAAAGCTAATAAGCTGCAAATCCATCATCCAAACTCAATTTTTACATGTCAGTTCTAATATTTTCTTCTAGTAGGTGACAGAAACCCCAAATTATCACGAATCAGAGTAGCCCACGTAAATCAAAAAAGGGGCATCATCTCTGCAGAAGTGTTGGGGGACATTTCCTGAGCATGAGTGAGTGGCACTGTGTGGGTGAAAGACCCCTTTCTAGGGCAGAATTAAGAATAGACTAGGGCTCAAGGTCCACCCATGGGCATGAAAAAAATTTTTTTCCAGAGAATATGATTGCAATGTATATACTCCAAAACTCCTCTTCCTCAGTCTTAAAGCAGTTTAGATGTCATTGGAAATGCAAAAGTGCAGTGTGGAGATTAAGAAAGTTTAATCCCTCCAGCTAATCTTGGTTGAATACCTGGATATAGAAAAGGCATATAAAAATATTTCTCCCTTTGATAAAAGACAAAGTTTTTCAAGAGTTTATAAGATATATATATATATTTCTTTATACATATATAAAGAACTATAGAATGTATTTCCATATGGAAATTCATCTGTTCCTTTCAAAGTCCATTAATGTATTCCTATGGTCTTCAAAAATGGATTTATCCTTATCTAGAATTCTCCTTTTCATACATAGTCTCCCCATTCTTCTAGATGGTATTCTAAAAGAATACAGTTGCCTTCTATTTTTTTATTTCTATTTTTTATGTTTCAACAAATAAACTGCTACTATTTCTTAAGGGTTTACTATATTCCAGGCACTGTGCTAAGTGATTTTTTAAATTGGAGGATAGTTGATTTACAATGCTGTGTTGGTTTCCACCATATGACAACGTGAATTAGCCACAAGTATACATATATCCCCTCCTTCTGAAGGGGATATATGTATATCCCTCCCACCTCCCCCATTCCACCCCTCTAAGTCGTCACAGAGCACCAGGCTTACTTCTCTGTTTTATCCAGTGCTTTTAACATATTTTCTCAATTTATTTTCCCAAAATCTATGAAGGAGGTATTACTATCGTTCAATTGGCCAATGAGAAAACTGAGCCTTGATGAGAATTAGAAGATGTGCTCTAGGTTGTCACTCTCCAAAGCCGTTCCTGATACAAGCCTCGAGCTCCAGTCCTTTTCACTCCTGTGTAGCTCTAGTTCTAAGTCCTAAGGAGCTCACTCGAGTCATCTTCCAGTTCTCTTTGATCCAGTCCCTTTAACACATTTCTCTCCATTAGAATGTCCCCCGATAAATTTAAAACCAATACATCCAAAATGATGCTCATTACTAATTCCTCCTTCCTAATTTCCCCATCACTGGATGACACTCTCACTTGCTGGGCTTCAAACCTGAGAATGACCCAGGACCCACAGTCAACCTGCCATGGCCTGGTGTCTTCCTCCTCTCCTGCAAATCATTAGATTGGCCAGAAACGTGGCAGCGGCAGAGAAACACAGCTTTTCCCAGCACCTGTCTATCTCTGCTGACTCCCCATGTGATTAAATGTTCCAAGTGTTTTCCACCAATTAAACATCTCTTCTGCAATCTGAAGACTGCTCTCCTGCAGCCATTTGTGGGGTGGCAGTCTCCTTTCATTCATCCCCATGAATACAACACTTTCTGTGAATAGCATTGGACAATTTATTACAAACGTGTGGTAGCAGTGTTACTGTTTACCTTCTGAATTTTGATGATTGCCCTGTGGTCACCAATTTGACTGCCAGTTTTACCCAGGCAAAGATGGACAGCAATACAAGCACAGGGCATGGACAACCTCAGCTCCAGCTGTGGGCTCCTTCTGCATTGCATTCACGCCCCAGCCACTAACTGCGTATGAGAGAGATTCCCTCTGTCGCTGTGGACAGCAGAGTAACGACTTGTCAGGCCTGGCTTCTGCTGCATGGCGACTCTGGGGACATTAGGCATTCTCATCACACTGACAACGTTTCCAGTTCTGTGTGCTGGTCACGGGTCATTTTCTGAATGCGATACAAAGCCCAGGCGTGGCCGCTCACCTGGGAATAGCTCCAAGAGAAAGCAGTAGTTCACCAAAAACTGTCCTCACACACACACACACACACACACACACACACCAGGAGTGCTAGGAGGTGGATGTCATTATAGCTTCCCATTTCCTCACATGCTCCATTTAGTGAGACCTTGAGAGAAAACATGAAAAGCACTTTATCTTTCAGAAGGTTCGCAAGTAATGCACTTGTGCTGAATATTTACCCACAGGGAAAGAAAAAAAGTCTTGCAAAATTGCACTCTCTCAAATGCAAATAGAGCTAAATCCCCCGAGGAAATTAAAATACTATTTGCTATATATGTAAAACCTAAAGATATCAAGGGCTTCCCTGGTAGCTCAGCTGGTAAAGAACCTGCCTGCAATGTGGGAGTCTTAGTTCGATCCCTGGTTTCGGAAGATCCCCTGGAGACGGGAACGGCTACTCACTCCAGTATTCTTGTATTCTGGCCTGGAGAATTCCATGGACTGAATAGTCCATGGGGTCGAAAAGAGTTGGACATGACTGAGTGACTAACTTCACTTTCAAAGAGATTTTACTTTGTGTTAACAACCAAAATTTACAGTCCTATAAAATCTCTAGGGTCTCTGTAAGCATTTTAAAGAAGGCCTCATCAGTTAAGTGTTTTAACTTGCCTCAAAATTCTCCTTTTGCTTAAAACTAAGCATTCACATGAAAGGACTCTAGACAAATGCTTCTCTCTCACCTTTTATCTTAAAATCATCCTATACTCCCAGGTTCCTAATGATAACACTTACTTTTCCCACAGATAATTCATGATCCAATCTACTTCTTATATGCCTCACCTCGGTGCCATCTGAACATCCATGTATGAACTTTGGGAAACTGATCTCTGACCTCTCTCAGAATCAAGAAGAAGCATGCATGTCTGCATGAATGAGCAAACACAAGCATAAACAAAAACGTCAACACAAATATCACAAGAACATAACTCTAATTCAGTAGATAGCATTTTCATTATTCAAGTAAAGGACAGAGTACTCCCTAAAAGGCAGAAAATGAAGTAAATGCTCTTCATGTATGTTTGTTCAAAAATATTCAGAAGTCATTTCCTCTGCAATTAATAGCCTTGTGCATACATTATTTCTCTTTTTTTGCTAGCATGACTGGGAAAGATTCTTAGAAATAGGATTGCTGAGTCAGAAGGCAAATGGATATAATTTTTGCTAGATATTGCTTAATTCCCATTGTGTGCAGTAAGAGCTTAAAGCTAATAACTCAGTGACTTAAGAGAAAGATGTTTGCTTTGAGGTTTAAGCTTCAGGTCCAAAACAGCTCAGTGGGAGGTGGGTGTGCTAAGCTGTGTTGTCACTCAGGGGCCTAGGCTGATGGGGGCTGTGTGCTCTGTGCTACTGCCATCTCAGCACTCAAGTTCACCAGATGGGCAAGAGCACCCGTGGAGAACCCAGCCAGTCTTCTGTGCTTTGTCCATGAAGGGACACGGCTCACATTTATAGGCTCACGGCCCATTGACCAGAACTTGTCACATGAACCTATTGAACAATATAGGGTGAGAATTTGGAGGACAACAGATCCCAGTTCTTTGTGGAGCAGTTGTTAGTCACATTTGAACTTTGAGGTCATGCCCCTAAGATTTTGCTATACAGATGCTCATCAAAGAGCTGTTTGTGAGAGAAAGGAGGGGAGGAGAGGAGAAAGACAGGGAAAGAAGAAAACAGGAAAAAAGGGAAATGATCTAAAAGTCTAACAATTGGAGATCTAGAGGTCTAACAATTAGAGAAGGGCGAATGTTGCAGATTGTGCATGCAAAGGAAAAGCTAATTGATATGATTCAGGGCATAAACTTTTGGAGTTAGAGTGCCCAGGTTTACATTTTGTTTCTCATAGTTTACTTTTTTTTAAGTCTTTATTGAATTAGTTACAGTATGGTTTCTGTTTTATGTTTTGGTTTTTCGGCCAAGAGGCTCATGGGATCTTCATGCCCCAACCAGGGATCAAACCTTCACCACCTGCATTGGAAGGCAAAGTCTTAACCACTAGACCACAGGGAAGTTCCCTCTCTTACTTTCTAGATATGTATACTTACTTATATACTTACTTAAGCTAGACTTATATATACTTACTTAAGCTAGACTTATATGTACTTACTTAAGCTAGACTTTGATTTCTTCAACTGTATAATGAAGATAATAATAATACTGACCTCTTAAGGTTGCTAGAAGGATTAAAATTTTAAAAGACAACTTAAAATACTCAGCACATGGCTTGCTCTAAAGCACATTTTGCTATTTTTTTAACCACTAAATCATGCATAAAATATATACTGATATTGAAGGATATATGCATTATCATTTTCAATGAAAAAGAAGCCTTGAAACTCTTTGCTTGGCATATAATAAAGGTTTATTATTTAAAAGTCACAAATAGATGTATAGGAAAATCTGGACGGTACAACAAAATGTAGACAATGATAACTTTCAATATACATTTTTCTGGATTCTTGTAAAATAAAATACAATTTTATTAAGAAAAGATAACAATCAAACTTAGATTAGGTGTACAGCATGAGCCAAATCACTTGAAGATTATGAATTTTGTCCTAGAGTTTCATGTTCCTGTAGCTCATCAGGGAGACTGAAACAATGTCTTCAGCTACACTTACAAAAATGAGATAGTCTGTATTTAAGAAATCAGCCTTCCATGCAACCAAATACACACTGCTTATGCCAAGAGGTCTTTGGCAAGTCTCATGGATTATTTCAAAAGGGAAAAAAAATGTACTTGTAAGGCAGATTTGCATCCATTTTTTAAAAAATTGCATGGTCATTCTGGAACTCTCTGGCCCCTTCTTCCTGCCAACAGTTTTCTCTGAACAGCTGCTTCAGATAGCTCCCATCACTGTGTGGTACTGGCTTCAGAGAATTTTCTGCCTCTAAGGAATCTAAGGGGGCTTCCCTGTGGTGCAGTGGTAAAGAATCTGCTTACCAAAGCAGGAGAGGTGGATTCTACCCATGGTTCAGGTAGATCCCCTGGAGAAGGAGATGGCAACCCACTCCGGTATTCTTTCCTTGAAAAGCCCATGGACAGAGGAGCCTGGCGGGCTACAGTCCAAGGGGTGATAAAGAGTCGGACATGACTGAGCACAGCAGACACACATACACACAAAGAAACTTAATTTTGGTGATCATAAAAAGTATCCATGGATCATGAGAAAGTCAGTCCACCTTTTAGAATTTCAAGATTGGAAAGACTCTTGAAAACTGTTTTTTGATTCTAGCTTTCAAGTCTGAAATAAAATTATCTTCCTTTTTTTTTTAATGTTATGATGTAGCAAACAGGACACTAAACTGAAAGTCAGTCTCCAACACTGTTTAAGAAATTACCTACGTTATCTCAGGGAAGTTGTCTGATATCTCTGTGTCTTGGGTTTTCTCATGATTAAAATTGGAGAAGTTATTAAAAAAAAAAAAGGCCACTAGGAATCTATCCAGTGTTTTTTAGAGTTTTATGGTTTTCCATGCATTTGTGATCTCAGCAATCAGCTACAAAAAATATGTATTCAAAGTTTTTGTAGTAAAATTCTATCTTTATTGATATAAACCAACTCACAGTCTAGGTAATATGCTTTACTGGAAAAATATCAATGTATTTAATTATAGCAGCTGATCAAGACACTACTGTGACAGTTATAAAATATACGGTATGTGTTCACTTCAGTTAAGTCGCTCAGCCGTGTCCAACTCTCTGCAACCCCATGGATGGCAGCAAGCCAGTCTTCCCTGTCCGTCACCAAGTCCTGGAGCTTACTCAAACTCATGTCCTTCAAGTCGGTGATGTCATCCAACTATCTCATCCTCTGCTGTCCTCTTCTCCTCCTGCCTTCAATCTTTCCCAGCATCAGGGACTTTTCTAATGAGAAAGTTCTTCACATCAGGTGGCTAAAGGATTGGAGTTTAAGCTTCAGCATCAGTCCTTCCAATGAATACTCAGGACTGATTTCCATTAGGATGGACTGGTTGGATCTCTTTGTAGTCCAAGGGACTCTCAAGACTCTTCCCTAACACCAGAGGTCAAAAACATCAATTCTTTGGTGCTCAGCTTTCTTTATGGTCCAACTCTCACATCCATACATGACTACTGGAAAAACCATAGTTTTGACTGGATAGACATCTGTTGGCAAAGTAATGTCTCTGCTTTTTAATATGCTGTCTAGGTTGGTCATAGCTTTTCTTCAAAGGAGTAATCATCTTTTAATTTCATGGCTGCAGTCTCCATTTGCAGTGATTTTGGAGCCCCAAAAAAGAAAGTCTTCCATTGTTTCTATTAGCCATGAAGTGATGGGATAGGATGCCATAATCTTAGTTTTCTGAATGTTGAGCTTTCAGTTCAGTTCAGTTCAGTCGCTCAGTCGTGTCCGACTCTCTGCGACCCCATGATAGCTCCCAGCACGCCAGGCCTCCCTGTCCATCACCACTCCCGGAGTTCACTCAGACTCACGTCCATCAAGTCAGTGATGCCATCTAGCCATCTCATCCTCTGTCGTCCCCTTCTCCTCCTCCTCCAATCCCTCCCAGCATCAGAGTCTTTTCCAATGAGTCAACTCTTCTCATGAGGTAGCCAAAGTACTGGAGTTTCAGCTTTAGCATCATTCCTTCCAAAGAACACCCAAGACTGATCTCCTTTAGAATGGACTGGTTGGATCTCCTTGAGTTCCAAGGGACTCTCAAGTGTCTTCTCCAACACCACAGTTCAAAAGCATCAGTTCTTTAGTGCTCAGCCTTCTTCACACTCCAACTCTCACATCCATACATGACTACAGGGTTGGCAAAGTAATGTCTCTGCTTTTTAATATGCTATCTAGGTTGGTCATAACTTTCCTTTCAAGGAGCAAGTGTCTTTTAATTTCATGGCTGCAATCACCATCTGCAATGATTGTGCAGCCCCCCAAAAATAAAGTTTGACAGTGCTTCCACTGTTTCCCCATCTATTTCCCATGAAGTGATGGGACCAGATGCCATGATCTTCGTTTTCTGAATGTTGAGCTTTAAGCCAACTTTTTCGCTCTCCTCTTTCACTTTCATCAAGAGGCTTTTTAGTTCCTCTTCACTTTCTGCCATGAGGGGGTGTGATCTACATATCTGAGGTTATTGATATTTCTCCCAACAATCTTGATTCCAGCTTGTGCTTCTTCCAACCCAGCGTTTCTCATGATGTACTCTGCATAAAAGTTAAATAAGCGGGGTGACAATATACAGCCTTGACATACTCCTTTTCCTATTTGGAACCAGTCTGTCATTCCATGTCCAGTTCTAACTGTTGCTTCCTGACCTGCATATATGTTTCTCAAGAGGCAGGTCAGGTGGTCTGGTATTCCCATCTCTTTCAGAATTTTCCACAGTTTATTGTGATCCACACAGTCAAAGGCTTTGTCATAGTCAAGAAAGTAGAAATAGATGTTTTTCTGGAACTCTCTTGCTTTTTCCATGATCCAACGGATGTTGGCAATTAGATCTCTGTGTTCCTCTGCCTTTTCTAAAAACAGCTTGTACATCTGGAAGTTCACGGTTCACGTATTGCTGAAGCCTGGCTTGGAGAATTTTGAGCATTACTTTACTAGCGTGTGAGATGAGTGCAATTGTGCAGTAGTTGGAGCATTCTTTGGCATTGCCTTTCTTTGGGATTGGAATGAAAACGGACCTTTTCCAGTCCTGTGGTCACTTTTGAGTTTTCCAAATTTGCTGGCATATTGATTGCAGCACTTTCACAGCATCATCTTTGAGGATTTGAAATAGCTCCACTGGAATTCCATCACCTCCACTAGCTTTGTTCGTAGTCATGCTTTCTAAGGCCCACTTGACTTCACATTCCAGCCTGTCTGGCTCTAAGCGAGTGATCACACGATTGTGATTATCTGTGTCATGAAAATCTTTTTTATACAGTTCTTCTGTGTATTCTTGCCACCTCTTCTTAATATCTTCTGCTTCTGTTAGGTCCATACCACTTATTTCCTTTATTGAGCCCATTTTTACATGAAATATTCCCTTGATATCTCTAATTTTCTTGAAGAGATCTCTAGTCTTTCCCATTCTATTGTTTTCCTCTATTTCTTTGCATTGATCGCTGAAGAAAGCTTTCTTATCTTTTCTTGCTGTTCTTTGGAACTCTGCATTCAGATGCTTATATCTTTCCTTTTCCCCTTTGCTTTTTGCTTCTCTTCTTTTCACAGCTATTTGTAAGGCCTCCTCAGACAGCCATTTTGCTTTTTTGCATTTCTTTTCCATGGGGATGATCTTGATCCCTGTCTCCTGTACAATATCATGAACCTCCGTCTATAGTTCATCAGGCACTCTGTCTATCAGATTTAGGCCTTTAAATCTATTTCTCACTTCCACTGTATAATCGTAAGGGATTTGATTTAGGTCATACCTGAATGGTCTAGTGGTTTTCTCCACTTTCTTCAATTTCAGTCTGAATTTGGCAATAAGGAGTTCATGGTCTGAGCCACAGTCAGCTCTCAGTCTTGTTTTTGTTGACTGTATAGAGCTTCTCCATCTTTGGCTGCAAAGAAGATAATCTGTCTGATTTCAGTGTTGACCATCTGGTGATGTCCATGTGTAGAGTCTTCTCTTGTGTTGTTGGAAGAGGGTGTTTGCTATGACCAGTGCGTTCTCTTGGCAAAACTCTATTAGCCTTTGCCCTGTTTCATTCCATATTCCAAGGCCAAATTTGCCTGTTACTCCAGGTGTTTCTTGACTTCCTACTTTTGCATTCCAGTCCCCTATAATGAAAAGGATATCTTTTGGGGGTGTTAGCTCTAAAAGGTCTTGTAGGTCTATCCTTGTATAATCTGCAGAAGCATGCCGGCTGCGACAGACCTCTCAGAAGAGTGGCCGAGAGGAGCTACCCAATGCCCAAGGTCAGGGGCAGCAGCCGAGAGGAGCAACCACATGTCCAAGGAGTGGTGGCTGCGTGGGGCACAGGAGTGCCGAGAGGAGTTCCTCCATGTTCAAGGTCAGGAGGGGCAGCGGTGAGGAGATACCCCTCATCCAAGGTAAGGAGCAGCGGATGCGCGTTGCTGGAGCAGCCGTGACGAGATACCCCATGTCCAAGGTAAGAGAAACCCAAGTAAGATGGTAGGTGTTGCGAGAGGGCATCAGAGGGCAGACATTGAAACCATAATCACAGAAAACTAGTCAATGTAATCCCATGGACCACAGCCTAATGAAACTAAGCCATGCCCTGTGGGGCCACCCAAGATGGATGGGTCATGGTGGAGAAGTCTGACAGAATGTGGTCCACTGGAGATGGGAATGGCAAACCACTTCAGTATTCTTGCCTTGAGAACCCCATGAACAGTATGAAAAGGCAAATGATAGGATACTGAAAGAGGAACTCCCCAGGTCGGTAAGTGCCCAATATGCTACTGGAGATCAGTGGAGAAATAACTCCAGAAAGAATGAAGGGATGGAGCCAAAGCAAAAACAATACACAGCTGTGGATGTGACTGGTGATGGAATCAAGGTCCGATGCTGTAAAGAGCAATATTGCATAGGAACCAGGAATATCAGGTCCATGAATCAAGGCAAATTGGAAGTGGTCATACAGGAGATGGTAGGAGTGAACGTCGACGTGCTAGGAATCAGTGAACTAAAATGGACTGGAATGGGTGAATTTAACTCAGATGACCATTATATCTACCACTGTGGGCAGTAATCCCTCAGAAGAAATGGAGTAGCCATCATGGTCAACAAAAGAGTCTGAAATGCAGTACTTGGATGCAATCTCAAAAACAACAGAATAATCTCTGTTCGTTTCCAAGGCAAGCCATTCAGTATCACAGTAATCCAAGTCTATGCCCCAACCAGTAATGCTGAAGAAGCTGAAGTTGAATGGTTCTATGAAGACCTACAAGACCTTTTAGAACTAACACCGCCCTCCCCCCAAAAAAAAGATGTTGAGCTTTAAGACAACTTTTTCACTCTCCTCTTTCACTTTCATCAAGAGGTTCTTTAGTTCTTCACTTTCTACCATAGTGTTGGTGTATCTCAGATTACTGATATTTCTCCCAGCAATCTTGATTCCAGCTTGTGATACATCCATCCTGGAATTTCACATGATGTACTCTGCAACTAAGTTAAATAAGCAGAGTGACAAATATAGCCTTGACTACTCCTTTCCCAATTTCGAACCAGTCTGTTGTTTCATGTCCAGTTCTATCTGTTGCTTCTTGACCTGCACCCGGATTTCTCAAGAGGCAGGTCAGGTGGTCTGGTATTCCCATCTTTTGAAGAATTTTCCACAGTTTGTTGTGATCCACATGGTCAAAGGCTTTGGTGTAGCCAATAAAGCAGAAGTAGATGTTTTTCTGGAACTCTCTTGCTTTTTTGATGATCCAGAGGATGTTGGTAATTTGATCTCTGGTTCCTCTGCCTTTTCTAAATCCAGCTTGAACATCTGGAAGTTCACAGTTCGCATACTTTGAAGCTGGGCTTGGAGAATTTTGAGCATTAATTTGCCAGCATGTGAGATGAGTGCAACTGTGCATTAGTTTGAACATTCTTTGGCATTGCCTTTCTTTAGGATTGGAATGAAAACTGACCTTTTCCAGTCCTGTGGTACCATATTGCCTTTCTAAAATATGGAAAATTCTGAATTCTGAAACATATTCAGCTTCATGATTTGCATAAGAGGTGAAGACTTAATTACTGCTCTTCTAAAGTTGAAGAAACCAAAGCAGAGATATTAGTTATCTTGTCCAAGGTCACACGGGTAATAAGTGGCAGAATAGGATTCAAACTCAGTATTTAAAGTCAGTATTGACTTTAACTGCTTTTCATTGCCATGTTATTATTCTTAAAATTTATTTATTTATTATTGAAGGATAATTCCTTTACAGAATTTTACTGTTTTCTGTCAAATCTCCACATGAATCAGACTTTGGTATACATATATGCCCTCCCTGTTGAAACTCCCTCCCATCTCCTTCTCTAACCCCTCTAGGTTGATACAGAGCCCCTGTTTGAGTTTCCTGAGCCATACAGGAAATTCCCATTGGCTATCCATTTCACCAGTTCACATATGGTAATGTAAGTTTCCATGTTACTCTTTCCATACATTTCACCCTCTCCTCCCCTCTCCCCATGTCCATAAGTCTATTCTCTATGTCTGTGTCTCCATTGTTGCCCTGTAAATAAATTCTTCAGTAACACTTTTCTAGATTCTGCATATATGTGTTAGAATACAGTATTTATCTTTCTCCTTCTGACTCACTTCACCCTGTATAATAGGTTCTAGGTTCATCCACTTCATTAGAACTGACTCAAATGTGTTCCTTGTCATGGCTGAGCAATATTCCATTTGTATATATGCCATTACCTCTTTATCCATTTATCTGTAGATGGACACCTAAGTTGCTTCCATGTTCTAGCTATTATAAATAGTGATGCAATGAACAATGGGATACATGTGTCTCTTTAAATTTTGATTTCCTCAGGGTATATGCCTAAGAGTGGGATTGCCGGGTCATATGGTGGTTTTATTCCTAGTTTTTTAAGGAATCTCCATACTGTCTTCCATAGTGGCTGTATCAATTTACACTCACCAACAGTGCGAGAGTGTTCCCTTTTCTCCACACCCTTTCCAGCATTTGTGGTTTGTAGACTTTTTGATGATGGCCATTCTGACTGATGTGAGATGATATCTCATTGTAGTTTTGATTTGCATTTCTCTAATAATGAGCGATATTGAGCATCTTTCCTGTGTTTGTTAGCAATCTGTATGCCTTCTTTGGAGAAATGTCTGTTTGAGTCTTTTTCCCACTTTTTGATTGGGTTGTTTGTTTTTCTGGTATTGAGTTGTATGAGCTGCTTGTATATTCTGGAAATTAATCCTTGGTCAATTGTTTCATTTGCTATTATTTCCCCCCACTCTGAGGGTTCTCTTTTCACCTTGCTTATAGTTTCTTTTGCTGTGCAAAAGCTTTTAAGTTTAATCAGGTCTCACTTGTTTACTTTTGTTTTTATTTCCATTACTCTAGGAGATGGGTCATAGAGGATCTGCTCTGATTTATATCATTCAGTATTCTGCCTATGTTTTCCTCTAAGAGTTGTACAGTTTCTGGTCTTACATTTAGGTCTTTAATCCATTTTGAGTTTATCTTTGTGTATGATATTAGGAAGTGTTTTAATTTCATTCATTTACATGTAGCTGTCCAGTTTTCTCAGCACCATTTATTGAAGATCCTGTCTTTGCCCCATTGCATATGCTTTCCTCCTTTGTCAAAAACAAGGTGGCCATAGGTGCATGGGTTTATTTCTGAGCTTTCTGTCTTGTTCCATTGGTCTATATTTCTGTTTTTGTGCCAGTACCATACTGTCTTGATGACTGTAGCTTTGTAGTATAACCTGAAGTCAGGAAGCTTGTCTCCTCCAGCTCCATTATTCTTTCTCAAGACTGCTTTGGCTATATTGGGTCTTTTGTGCTTCCATATGAATTTTAAAATATTTTGTTCTAGTTCTGTGAAAAATGCCATTGGTAATTTGATAGGGATTGCATTAAATCTGTAGATTGCATTTGGTAGACTATAGTCATTTTCACAATATTGATTCTTCCTACCCAGGAACATGGAATATCTCTCCATCTGTTTATGTCATCTTTGATTTCTTTCATTAGTGTCTTATAATTTTCTGCATACAGTTTTTTCATCTCCTTAGGTAAGTTTATTGCTAGATATTTAATTATTTTTGTTGCCTTGAATGGAATTGATTCCTTAATTGCTCTTTCTGATTTTTCATTGTTAGTATATAGAAATGCAAGTGATTTCTGTGTGCTGATTTTGTATCCTGCAACTTTGCTAAATTCACTGATTAGCTCTAGGAATTTTCTGATACTATCTTTAGGGTTTTCTATTTATAGTATCATGTCATCTGCAAACAGTGAGAGCTTTATTTATTCTTTTCCAATCTGGATTCCTTTAATTTCTTTTTCTTCTCTATTTGCTGTAGCTAGGACTTCCAGAACTATGTTGAATAATAGTTGTGAAAGTGGACATCCTTGTCTTGTTTCTGATCTTAAGGGGAATGCTTTCAGTTTTTTACCATTGAGAATAATCTTTGCTGTAGGCTTATCAAATTGGCCTTTACTATGTTGAGGTAGGTTCCTTCTATGCCCATTTTTTGAAGAGTTTAAACCATAAATGGGAGCTGAATTTTGTCAAAGTCTTTTTCTGCATCTATTGAGATTATCATATGCTTTTATCTTTCAATTTGTCAATATGGTGTTTCACATTGATTGATTTGTGTCTATTGAAGAATCCTTGTATTCCTGTAATAAACCCAACTTGATCATGGTATATGAGTTTTTTGATGTGTTGCTGAATTTTGTTTGCTAAAATTTTGTTGAGGATTTTTGCATCTATGTTCATCAGTGATATTGGCCTATAGTTTTCTTTTTTTATGTTGTCTTTGTCTGGTTTTAGTATCAGGGTGATGGTGGCCTCATAGAATGAATTTGGAAGTGTTCCTTCCTCTGCAGCTTTTTGAAAGAGTCTTAGAAGAAGAGGCATTAGCTCTTCTCTAAATGTTTGATAGAATTCTCCTGTGAAGCCATCTGGTCCTGAGCTTTTGTCTTTTGGGAGATTTTTGATCACAGCTTCAATTTCAGTGCTTGTAATTGTGTTGTTTATAATTTCTATTTCTTCCTGGTTCAGTCTTGGAAGATTGAACTTTTCTAAGAATCTTTCCATGTCTTCCAGGTTATCTATTTTATTGCCATATAGTTGTTCCTAATAGTCTCTTATAATCCTTTGTATTTCTGCTTTGTCTGTTGTAACCTCTCCTTTTTCATTTCTAATTTTGTTGATTTGATTCTTCTCTGTTTATTTCTTGATGAGTCTGGTTAAAGGTTTGTCAATTTTGTTTATCTTCTCAAAGAACCAGTTTTTGTTTTATTAATCTTTACTATTGTTTCTTTCATTTCTTTTCCATTTATTTCTGCCTGGTTCTTTATGGTTTCTTTCCTTCTACTAATTTTTTGTTGTTGTTGTTCTTCTTTTTCCAGTTGTTTTAGGTGTTAAGTTAGGTTGTCTATTTGATGTTTTTCTTGTTTCTTAAGGTAGGAATGTATTGCTATAAACTTTCCTCTTAGAACTGCTTTTGCTGCATCCCATAGGTTTTGAGTTGTCGTGTTTACATTGTCATTTGTTTCCAGACATTTTCTGATTTTGTCAGTAACCTGTTGGTTATTTAGAAAAGTGTTGTTTAATCCCCATGTGTTTGTATTTCTTATAGTCTTTTTCTTGTAATTGATATCTAGTCTCATAGCGTTGTGGTCAGAGAAGATGCGTGATACAATTTCAATTTACTTAAATTTACTGAGGTTTGATTTGTGACCCAAGATGTGGTCTATCCTGGAGAATGTTCCATGTGCACTTGAGAAGACGGTGTATTCTTCTGCATTTGGAAGGAATGTCCTGAAGATATCAATGAGATCCATCTCATCTAATGTATCATTTAAGTCTTGTGTTTCCTTATTAATTTTCTGTTTTGATGATCTATCCATTGGTGTGAGTGGAGTGTTTAAAGTCTCCTACTATTATTGTGTTACTGCTAATTTCTCTTTTTATGTCTGTTAGTGTTTGTCTTATGTATTGAGGTGCTCCTATGTTGGGCACATAGATATTTACAATTGTTGTCTTCCTCTTGGATTGATCCCTTGATCATTATGTAGTGTCTTTCCTTATCTCTTGTAATCTTATTTATTTTAAGGTCTATTTTGTCAGATATGAGGATTGCTACTTCAGGATTCTTTGCTTCCCATTTGCATGAAATATATTTTCTCACTTTCAGTTTATATGTGTCTTTAGAGGCCTGAAGTGGGTTTCTTGTAGACAGCATATATTTGAGTCTTGTTTTTGTATCCATTCAGCCAGTTTGTACCTTTTGGTTGGAGCATTTAATCCATATACATTTAAAGTAATTATTGATATATATGTTCCTATTGCCATTTTCTAATTGTTTGGGGTTGATTTTGTAGATCTTTTTTCTTCTCTTGTATTTCTTGACTATATAAGTCGCTTTAATATTTGTTGTAAAGCTGGTTTGGTGGTACTGAATTCTCTTAACTTTTGCTTGCCTGAAAAGCTTTTGATTTCTCCATCAATTTTGAATGAAATCCTTGCTAGTTACAATAATCTTGGTTGTAGAGTTTTCCCTTTCAGTACTTTAAATATATCGTCATTCCCTTCTGGCCTGTAGAGTTTCTGCTGAAAGATCAGCTGTTAAGCATATGGGGTTTCCCTTATGTGTTACTTGTTGCTCCTCCCTTGCTGCTTTTAGTATTCTTTCTTTGTGTTTAGTCTTTGTTAGTTTGATTAGTATATGTCTTGGTGTATTTCTCCTTGGGTTTATGCTGTATGGGACTCTTTGTGCCTCTTGGATTGATTGACTATTTCCTTTTCCATGTTGGGAAGATTTTCAACTATAATCTCTTCAAAAATTTTCTCATACCCTTTCTTTTTCTCTTCTTCTGGGACCCCTATAATTAGAATGTTGGTGCATTTGATATGGTCCCAGAGGTCTCTGAGACTTTCCTCAACTCTTTTCATTCTTTTTGCTTTATTCTGCTCTTCAGAAGTTATTTCCACCATTTTATCTTCCAGCTCACAGATTCATTGTTCTGCTTCAGATATTCTGCTATTGATTCCTTCTAGAGTGTTTTTAATTTCAGTAATTGTGTTGTCTCTGTATGCTTTTTCTTTGATTCTTCCAGGTCTTTGTTAATTGATTCTTGCATGTTCTCCATTTTGTTTTCAAGGTTTTTAATCATCTTTACTATCATTATTCTGAATTCCTTTTCAAGTTTTCCAGGAAATTTCAAGAAATTTTCCTATTTCCTCTTCATTTATTTAGACTTCTGTGTTTCTAGTTTGTTCCTTCATTTGTGCAGTATTTCTCTCTGCCTTTTAATTTTTTTTTAAGTTATTGTGTTTGTGGTCTCCTTTTCTCAGGCTTCAAGCAAAGTTGATATTTCCTTGAAGAAGGTTGAATTCTTTCTTCCATTTTGTGTCTGCCCTCCTAAGTTTGGTCCAGTGGTTTGTGTGAGCTTCGTAAAGGGTGAGATTTGTGCTAAGATTTTGTTTGTTTCTTTGTTTTTCCTCTGATGGGCAAGGCTCAGTGAGGTGATACTCCTGTCTGCTGATGATTGGGTTTGTACTTTTGTTTTCTTTGTTGTTTTATTTGAGGCATCCTGCACAGAATGCTGTAGTGGTTGGGTGATGCTGGGTCTTGTATTACAGTGGTTTCCTTTGTGTGAGTTCTCACTATTTGGTACTCCCTACAGTTGGTTCTCCAGATAAGGCAATGGCACCCCACTCTGGGACTTCTGCCTGGAAAATACCATGGATGGAGGAACCTGGTAGGCTGCAGTCCATGGGGTCACGAAGAGTCTAACATGACTGAGTGACTTCACTTTCACTTTTCAATTTCATGCATCAGAGAAGGAAATGGCAACCCACTCGTGTTCTTGCCTGGAGAATCCCAGGGACGGGGGAGCCTTGTGGGCTGCCATCTATGAGGTCACACAGAGTTGGACATGACTGAAGTGACTTAGCAGCAGCAGCAGCAGTAGCAGGGTTGGTTCTCTGGTGGTCTAGGGTCTTGGAGTCAGTTCTCCCACTCCAAAGGCTCAGGGTTTGATCTTAGAAATTAAGTTTGCCATCAACTTCCTTACAATGGGCTTTTAACTTCATAGAACCTTAAGAAAAGTGGTATGCATCCAAATTTTAAGCCTCTCTTTCCAGAAGTTCCTTAATTTCAGACAAATTTTTTAATTCGATGAATCACTCTCCAGGTGCTTCCTGGACTGGGTCTTTGCCCATGTTGCTATTTTAAACTGTAACACAACTATTATTGCTACTGCCACTACTACAACAAAAATGACAGAAACAATGATTACTTCTATTTTAAAATATATTCTAAGCACTTACTACAACCTTCATTAAAACCCTGCTTACTGAATTTTGAGTGAGGCTTCATGCTAGCTACTAGAGAAGCAGTCCCAGTTCTCAAAGTATATATTCTAGTGGTAGGGGAAAAAGAATAAAAAAGCAAATAATAATAACAACCAAATAACCACTGATGTTGGTAAATGTTTTCAAGAAAGCAAACCTAGTGATAGAAAATATTAAATTGAACAGTTTAGCTGGTCAGGTTTTCCCTTGAGGAAGTCATATTTCACTGGAAACTAAAAGATCAGTTAGCCACTCAAAGAGCCATGGGTGAGTGGAAACAAGAATAAGCTCCTTGAATTAGGAAAAACTAAAAAATGTAATGATGGTGAAGATGTTATCTTAACAACAGTTATCTTAACTACTATCTAAACAGAATTTAGATTTTATTCTACGCTCTATGGGAAGTCATTGAAAAGATTTAAAGCAGGAAGTGGTATATGCTCAGTTTTTATGGGCTCAGTCACTTAGTTATGTCTGCCTCTTTGCAATCCCATGGACTATAGCCCACAAGTCTTCTGTGTCTGTGGGATTCTCCAGGCAAGAATACTGGAGTGGATTGCCATTGCCTGCTCCAGGGAATCTTCCTGACCCAGAGATGAAATCTGCATCTCCTGCATTGGCAGGCAGATTCTTTAGCACTGAGCCACCAGGAATCCTTAACTAGGAACAGAATTTACATTTTATTCTACACTCCATGGGGAGTCATTGAAAAGATTTAAGTGAGGAAGTGGCATAATTTTATTTATATCTTTAAAAGATTAGCTCTTCCTTTTCCAGCAATAGTAGGCTAGGTAATTTAGACAAACTAACCAAACCTTCACATTTATCCTAGTCCTTAAATTTTTCTTACAAATAAAACTCCAGTAACTATAACTAGGACACAACAAAACAGAGCCAGGCACATTAAAAAACACACACACACACACCAGAAAAATCAAAACAGCTGGGGCTCCAGATTTTAGAACCATAGTTCACAGATTTCTAAACTATACTTACTATGTCCATATTTATTTTAGTCAAGAACTAAAAGCAATAAAAATGATATATATTTGAAAAAGAATCAAATAGAAACTTTGAAATTAAAAAATATGATAGAAGATACAACTTGAAAGGTGAGTTTAACTTCAGGTTACAATCTGTACATGGCTGAAGAGAGAATTAATAGGCTGGAAGTCAGGTCAGAGGAAAGTATCCAGAATGACTCATAGAGAGACAAAAAGAATTCACACATACACACACATAAGGCAAAGAGAGAGATATATATATATAGAGAGAATACTAATAATGGTAGAATTCAAAATAATACAAAATAATAGTTACTAAAAGAAATAAGACAAAGACTGGAGGAGAGGAAATATCTGAGAGTATTTTCCAAAATTATTAGAAGGCAAAAGGCCCAGCAACCCCTTGGCAAGATAAACACACACACACACACACACACACACACACACACACACAGACAATCTAGAAACATCATAGTAAAACTAAAGTACAACTAAAGTTAAAGATAAAATGTAAAAAGTAGCCAGAGGAAAAAATTCAGATTTCATGGAAAAGAATAAGAACTGTCATCATCTGACTTCTCAAGGAAAGAAAGTGAAGTCAAAGGATAATGAAGTGAAATTTTCAAAATGGTGGGAGAAAATAACTGTTAAGAGATACAACTATAGATCATGCAGTCACTGAAAAATAGAGGACAATATGAACAACTTTTATAAGAATGCATTAGAGACTTAAACATAACAAATATGTTTATTAAAGCATTAACTTAACAGAAGTAATATAAAAGGAAATAGAAAGTCCATGTTCCTATTTGATTAAAGACATTGCATGTCATAATTGAAATTTGGTCCAAATCATTTCACCTAGGGAATTCTACCAAACATTTCAGGATCGTATAGTACCAATAATACATGTTGTTGATGTATTGTTGTTGTTTGGTCACTAAGTCGTGTCCAACTCTTTTGCAACTCCATGAACTGTAGCTCGCCAGGCTCATCTATCCATGAGATTTCCCAGGCAGGAATACAGAAGTGGGTTGTCATTTCCTCCTCCAGAGGATCTTCCCAACCCAGGGATCAAACCTCCTGCTTGGCAGGATTATTTACCGCTGAGCCACCTGGGAAACCATCTAATAATACACAGACTTGCTGAGAAAATTTTTTTAAAGGGAGCACTCCCAAACTTGCATTTTGAAGCCAGCAGAACTCTGTTTCCAAAACCCAACAAGGACATTAAATGAATTAAAAAAAAAATCCATAAAAATTTTATTCATGAATAAAATGGAAAAATCAGCTAATAGAATTTAATAACATTATTAGATTTAATAATTTTAAATTAACATTATTTAACATTAACATAACTTACTAAGTCCTTATTTATTTTAGCCAAGAACTAAAAGCAAACTGTTTGTTCCATCAATGCATATGTTTTTGACACTAGAAAATCAATGTAATTAGCTACATTTACAAACTAAAGAGAACTATACAAATATCAGATGCAGACAAAGTAAAGAAAGCTCCACTTTGTTGACAAAATCTCCATTTTAAACAAACTGGGAAAAGAAGAAAAGTTTTCTAATATGATATAGGATGTCTTAATGGTGATATTGAAAACATCCACTTGAAGATCAGAAACAAAATACCAGTACCTACGGTTAGCATTACTGTTTTAGAATATGCTGGAATCCTGTGCAATGTATCAAGAAAAGGAAATAACATGAATAAAGATAAAGAAGAAAGAAAAAAATCACATAGAAGGGTTTGTCTTCCAAAGACAGGTCTGGCCTTTGCCCAGATGCTTGGGAGGTAACTTCTGTACACTAGGAGTTTCCTGAGTGTTAGAGGGTCTTTGTTATTCATGATGAGCCAGATGCCACCTCATAGTTTGTGCTAATGAGATGGTTCTCGCTGGGCTCACTGGGCCAAGTAATATCAACTGAATCTCTGGGGAAAGGAAGCTGAGGACTGAGTTCAACCACACGGTCAATGATTCAATCATGCTTAGGCAATGAAGTCTCAGCAAAAGTTTTGGACACAGAAGCTCAGGTGAGCTCCCTGGTTGGCAGGAATATGCTGTATGTGTTACCACTCATGGCCAGGGAGAGGTAATGTCATTCATGGCTCCACAGGGAGAGGACAACCAGAAGCTCCACACCTTCCTAGACCTTGACCCATTGTGTCTTTTCCTTTGAAGGGTTCTAATTTGTATTCCTAACTTTAAAAAATATGACTATCAGTGTCGTAGCTTTCAGGGGGATTTCCCCGATGGGAATCTACCTGCCGAGGCAGGAGACATGGGTTCAATCCCTGGGTCAGAAAGATCCCCTGGAAGAGGAAATGGCAATCCAGTCCACTATTTTTGCCTGGGAAATCCCATAGACATGGGAGCCTGGTGGGCTATAGTCTAAAAGGTTGCAAAGCGTTGGACATGACTGAGAGATTAAGCATGCACATAATAGCTTTCAGTGAGTTCTGAGTCCTTCTACCAAATTTTGAAACCTGTGGTTGGTTCTGGGAAACGCACTGGGTGTCAGAGATCTTGGTCAGACTTAGCAGTTTGGAGGACTGGTTAATTTGAAACTCGAGTGAGACTAACTCCATAGATAATTCACAAATGATATGATTGGACACAGAGAAAAACTATATAAACTGACAAATTATTATATAGGTCAGTTTAGCAAAATATATGGATTCATGATCAATGTAAAACTCAACTGTATTAGTACTATTGTTGTTGTTGTTCAGTGGGACTAAGTTTCGTCCCACTCTTTGTGACTCCACGGACTGCAGCACGCTAGGCTTCATCCATCACCAACTCCCAGAACTTGCTCAAACTCATGTTAACTGAGTCAGTGGTGCCGTCCAACCATTTCATCCTCTGTTGTCCCCTTCTCTTCCTGCCTTCAATCTTTCACAGCATCAGGGCCTATTAACAAATACAAAACTATTAAATATCATTTTCAAGAACATTGAGAATATTATATACCTATGAGTAAATTTTATAAAAGTTGGGCAGATTTTCTGTGTAGAAAATTATAAATGTTTTTAAGGAAAATTTTAAATGACCTAAATAAATTGAGAGATATGCAACCTTCCTGGACTGAAAGAGGAGTATTTTAGGGACATTAATTATCAACAAATTAACTATAACTTCAATGCAACCCCAACTAATATTTCAAATTTCTTTGTATATCTTGACCAACTAATAGAAAAGTACATGGGGAAATACACAGCCAAGAATAAATTAAGACAAAGAAAAACAGAATGAGAGAAATTGTTCCACTAGATAGCAGTGTTCTTTAAAAGTGGACCAATCTATTATTGGTGTATGGATAGACAAATAAAATAATAGAAAAGGGCAGAAGGCCCAAGTACAAGATCACTTAATATATGGACACTGAATTTATGACAAATGTGGGATGGCAGGGCAGTTGAGAGAGAATAATTCTCTTTAATAAATAGTGTTGAAATAGTCAATCATCCATGTAGGCCTCTACCTCACTCAAAAAAATCAATTCCAGAACCCAGGGTGAAAAGCAAAATAATTCAATTTTTCAAGAATAATATAGGAGAATATTTTTAGAATCTCATGATGAAGAGATATTGTTGAACAAAATTACTGAACAAAATGGGAAAATTAATCAAACACATTAAAATAAGGTGTTTCTATTAATCAAATTTAATTATCAAGACAGAGAAATGGCAAGCTTATTGAATTAGAAAAAGCATTTGCAGCATATATAACCAACCAAATAGCTGTGATCCTGAACATATAAACAATTGAAATTTAACAAGAGGATTTCCCTGTGGTTAGTAGTTAAGATTTTGCTTGCCAATGCAAGGGACATAGGTTCAGTCCCTGGTCTGAGCAGATCCTACATGCTGTTAAGTCGCTTCAGCCGTGTCCGACTCTATGCGACCCCATAGACAGCAGCCCACCAGGCTCCCCCGTCCCTGGGATTCTCCAGGCAAGAATACTGGAGTGGGTTGCCATTTCCTTCTCCAATGCATGAAAGTGAAAAGTGAAAGTGAAGTCGCTCAGTCATGTCTGACTCTGTGCAACCCCATGGACTGCAGCCCACCAGGCTCCTCCATCCGTGGGATTTTCCAAGCAAGGGTACTGGAGTGGGGTGCCATCACCTTCTCCGAGATCCTACATACTAAGAAGCAAATTAGCCTGTGTGCCACAGCTATTGAGCCAGCACTCTAGCCCCCATGAGCTGCAACTACTAAAGCCTGTGTGCCTAAAGCCCATACTAGAAATTAATATGCTTCTCATTGTAACTGCCACTAGGATAACGTCTATTGTTCTGTCATTATTCCTTAGTAAGTATTACCTGTGGGAGCCAGCTGTGCAAGTATACTACCAAAAGTGAAAACAACACATGGAAACACATATTTTCCCAAGAATGTTGTTGATGTTGTTTAGTTGCTAAGTCTTGTCTGACTCTTGGCGACTCCATGGACTATATCCCACCAGAATCCTCTGTCCATGGGATTTCTCAGGAAAGAATACTACAGTGGGTTGCCATTTCCTTCTCCAGGGGATATTCCCGACCCAGGGATTGAACCCATGTCTCCTGAATTGGCAGGTGGATTCTTTACTACTGAACCACCAGGGAAGTACTTACCAAGAATACTCCTGAATAATATTCAGTATATATAAATAGAGCTTATTGCAAAGAATATATTTTCTTCATTGAAGTTGAAGTGATATGTGACAGATATGTCAAAATTCTCATTCTACGTATTTTACTTCTTATAAATTCCTGACGTCAAAGGACAAGTTGGCTTAAACAAACAGGTGAAAAACTGGCTGATCAATTTTAATACTTACTTTTAAAAATGAGATGGATTAAATAGATAATAGATAAAATAGATTTATAAAATAAGAACACACACATGTGTCCCACCACTATTTTTTTATTCAAGAAGTTCCAAGCATTGCCTTGGAAATTTTCCTAGAAGAAATCTGTTTCTTGAATTCCCAAGAGCTGAAAATAAAGTGAATCTGTATGTGCTGATTCACCAACACATCTCTTTGAAGAAAATGGTCCCTTTGAGCATAATAAGAGAGCATCCAGGTAGAATTCATGCCTAAGTTTTCTAATCAGGGAAACACACATTTCACCAGGTAACAAGATACTGGTTGTCTTATAGTCTCCAGAGAATTTCCTTCAGTGTGGAAGTCCCTGTAGTGTCTGTTTCTTCCTCCCTCCTTTGCACCTTGGGCAGGATTTAGAAGAGAACAAAGCACAGAGCTTGTACGTAGTAGGTTCTCAGGGAATGTGCCTTCAGTGGATTATTAGCTGTGACCAAAAACACAAGCCAGCCAGTCACCAGCTTCTCAAAAGGACATTTCTCAATGCAGTGGTGCCAGCACAAAGATTGAGGGTTGCGGCAGCAAGCCACCTCTCCTAAGAGTTTCCCTTCATCCCCTGTGACATGCCCAAGGTCTACTATGAAGTGTTGGGAATGGGGTTCAATTAGGACTGTGTGAGAGGAGGTTTTCTTAGCCTAAAGATTGGGCTACAATCAGACAACTTCATGACAGGTTTGGGGTAACAATTTTGCTTGTTTCCAGTCATGATTCCCAATCATTCTGGTTGGCCAAAAATGAAACCTCTGAAATTGTGGCAAGCCAGATTGAGCTTTATCTTTTTGTGAGTCTGGCAGGCTACAGTCCATGGGGTCTCAAAGAGTTGACATGATTTAGTGACTAAACAGCAAACAATTATCTTACATGATATTAATAAGAAACATGGCAAACTATAAACCATAATCCTTATTTTGCATATACGACCTTGGGGCCCAGGAAAGTTAATAACTCATCCAGTGTAACAAACTAGTAACTGTCAGGCTATGCTCAGATATGAAACCATATCTGTCTAACGCCTGGCCGAGGCTTTTTCTACCACTGGACCTCACTGAGATGATTTCTTTTCTTCTAAAAAGACTTGAAACATCAATAACTTCTTCACAGAATTTTTAAGAACCAAATGGTATTATGTGTGCAACACCTCTTTGAAAACTTTAAGAGGAATGTACAAATATTAAATGTTATTGTTGACTCAGGTAATCCCTGACTGAGTTTTTTACTGCAAATTTAAATAAAAATCATGTTGTTTGAGAGCAACAGTCCCACTCTGGGCAAACCTAGGAACATCTTTACAGAAGATGTGTCAGTAATTCCAGATTTGAAATGACTCTTAAAAACTGCTCCTCCCACCTAAAGGTTTTATTAGGCGTGAAGCACTTACTGTGTGGGTGCTAGCCCACTGTCCTTAGTGCCGTCCCCTCTGGCCTCCTGGATCTCATTTTCTCATTTTGTACTCATGCCTTTACAGCCTGCTCTGTGATGTGAAAGTGAAGTGACGTGAAATGTTAGCCACTTAGTCGTAGCCTGCCAGGCTCCCCTGTACATTGAATTCTCCAGGCAAGAATACTGGAGTGAGTTGCCATTCCTTTCTTTGGGGATCTTACCAACCCAGGGATCAAACTCACGTCTCTGGTGTTGGAGGCAGATTCTTTACCATCTGAGCCACCAGGGAAGCCCCCATTCAATACCCCAGTATCTTAATATGATAGCACCGTCATGCACAATTTTACATTGTGAGTCACTACGAGACTAGATTCTGGAAGTCAGTCACACCTGCTTTAACTTGTGTGTCATCTCTTAGAAGCTGTGGCTCTGAGATTTGTTACTCAATCCTACTGTGTTTAGGAAGTAGTGCATATTACAGGCATGGTCTAAATGTTTCTTTGTTGCAGTTGTGGTACCAGTATAGCTAGTATTTGTGATCATTCTGTTTGTTTTTTGCATTACACTCTGCCCTGAGGACTTTCTGATACTTGGTCATTTCTCCTGAAATTTCTCTTCCTCTTGCTCTGCACTCCTTGGTCTGTGGTACATTCCCTCTAGCCTATTCACTCTTTTGCTTCTCTAAATTCATCCTTAGGGTGCAACACAAAAACTATGCTTTCTTTCTCTTCTGTATGCCCTGCTGCTGTTTACTCTACATCTGTATGTAAATCTGCATGTAAATCTCTCTCCTATGTCTCTGAAACTCCTGGCAGTGCTTCAGATCTCAGATAAAGCTCAGTTCACTCAATTCCAGAAAAATAAATGATCCAATCAAAAAATGGGCCAAAGAACTAAACAGACATTTCTCCAAAGGAGACATACAGATGGCTAACAAACACATGAAAAGATGAACATCACTCATTATCAGAGAAATGCAGATCAAAACCACAATGAGGTACCACTTCACGCCAGTCAGAATGGCGGCTATCCAAAAGTCTACAAGCAATAAATGCTGGAGAGGGTGTGGAGAAAAGGGAACCCTCTTACACTGTTGGTATGAATGCAAACTAGTACAGCCACTATGGAGAACAGGGTGGAGTTTCCTTAAAAAACTGCAAATAGAACTGCCATATGACCCAGCAATCGCACTGCTGGGCATACACACCGAGGAAACCAGAATTGAAAGAAATACATGCCAATGTTCATCGCAGCACTGTTTATAATAGCCAGGACATGGAAGCAACCTAGATGTCCATCAGCAGATGAATGGATGAGAAAGATGTGGTACATATACACAGCAGAATATTACTCAGCCTTTAAAAAGAATACATTACATTTGAATCAGTTCTAGTGAGGTGGATGAAACTGGAGCCTATTATACAGAGTGAGGTAAGCCAGAAGGAAAAACACCAATACAGTATATATTGGAATTTATAAAGATGTAACGATAACTCTGTATGTGAGACAGCAAAAGAGACACAGATGTATGAACAGTCTTTTGGACTCTGTGGGAAAGGGCAAGGGTGGGATGGTTTGAGAGAATGGCATTGAAACATGTGTATTATCATATGTGAAACGAATTGCCAGTTCAGGTTTGATGCATGATACAGGGTGTTCGGGACTGGTGCACTGGGATGACCCAGAGGGATGAGATGGGAAGGGAGGTGGGAGGGGGGTTCAAGATGGGGAACACATGTATACCCGTGGCGGATTCATGTCAATGTATGGCAAAACCAATACAATATTGTAAAGTAATTAGACTCCAATTAAAATAAATATATTTATATTAAAAATAATTTAAAAATTAAAAAAAATCAATGTTAGAGAAAAAAATACAAGAAAAAAGATAAAGCTCAATTCACTGAATTTTGGTGTTTGGGTTTTAGTTATTGCAGATTCACTTCACGGTATGAGGGGCTATTTATTTAATGTTTATTTGCTACAGTAAAATGGTGGAATATTTGTCTGCATGGGGTTTGGCATTGCAAGTTATGGTTTCAATGCCCATATCAGTCACAAATTGGGTGTGTTGAGCTCATAAATAAATGAGAGGTAAAGATCTTATTTACTTTAATAAGAATTAAAGGAGATAAATGTGTTAAAAATTCTTTGTAAACTAGGATAGGACCATATATAAATTTGTTATTATTGTCTTGAAGCAAACCATTATTTTGGAGAAAAGAAAACAATTCTAGGAGGAGCCACCAAAAAGAAACAAAACAAATACATCTCTTCCTCGTAATTTCCATGACCTAATTGTAAAGTGTTCTACAATTCACAGTAAAGCCTCAGTATTTTCTACTTCAAAGAATGTAAGCAGCTTCTTCCTGGGTTTTAATACTTTCCACTCACCTCCTTTTTTGAGATTATTCATCTAAAGTCTTAACTGGATCATAACATTTGTACATCTCTCTGCGGAACTAGTGTGCAAAAAAAAAAAAAAAACAAACCATATAATTTATGTTCACTTAATTTGGAATTTGTAATGAGTAACGCTTAGTTTACCTCTGCTTTAGTTTACCTTTACAGTTTATAGTTTGCTTATAAACTGTAGTGTACCTTTCCTCCATCTATGAGGAACAATGTTTTCTTAAAAAGTAATTTCATCATCAATATTTCTTAGCTATGGTTTAAAATATCTAAATGAAAGAATTAATTGTATATTTTTCACTGCTGCTGCTACGGCTAAGTCGCTTCAGTCGTGTCCGACTCTGTGCGACCCCATAGACGGCAGCCCACCAGGCTCCCCCGTCCCTGGGATTCTCCAGGCAAGAACACTGGAGTGGGTTGCCATTTCCTTCTCCAATGCGTGAAAGTGAAAAGTGAAAGTGAAGTCGCTCAGTCCTGTCTGACCCTCAGCGACCCCATGGACTGCAGCCTTCCAGGCTCCTCCATCCATGGGATTTTCCAGGCAAGAGTACTGGAGTGGGGTGCCATTGCCTTCTCCGAACCTAAAAACATATTTCTATAATAACAGCTGCTAATATGTGTCTAGCATACAACTAAATTCTTTGTATAAAACATTCAGAAAACTAAGATCATGGCATCTGGTCCCATCACTTCATGGGAAATAGATGGGGAAACAGTGGAAACAGTGTCAGACTTTATTTTGGGGGGCTCCAAAATCACTGCAGATGGTGATTGCAGCCATGAAATTAAAAGATGCTTACTTCTTGGAAGGAAAGTTATGACCAACCTAGATAGCATATTCAGAAGCAGAGACATTACTTTGCCAACAAAGAATGCCGTCTAGTTGAGGCTATGATTTTTCCTGTGGTCATGTATGGATGTAAGAGTTGGACTGTGAAGAAAGCTGAGCGCCAAAGAATTGATGCTTTTGAACTGTGGAGTTGGAAAAGACTCTTGGGAGTCCTTTGGACTGCAAGGAGATTCAACCAGTCCATTCTAAAGAAGATCAGCCCTGGGTATTCACTGGAAGGACTGATGCTAAAGCTGAAACTCCAATACTTTGGCCACCTGATGCGAAGAGTTGACTCACTGGAAAAGACTCTAATGCTGGGAGGGATTGGGGGCAGGAGGAGACGGGGACGACCAAGGATGAGATGGCTGGATGGCATCACCAACTCAATGGACATGAGTCTGAGTGAACTCCAGGAGTTGGTGATGGACAGGCAGGCCTGGCGTGCTGCAATTCATGGGGTCGCAGAGAGTCAGACACAACTGAGTGACTGAACTGAGCTGAACTGAACTATGTGTCTAGCATACTACTAAATTCTTTGTATAAAAATAATCGACATGACTATTTAAAGCATTCTTATCTAGTCATTTAATTGTAGGAGGAGCTTATCCAGGCAAGAAATTTATTCAGGAAATAATAAGAAACCTACAAATTGCTGCATCATAACTAAATTACTGAAAACAAAGATAAAGAAAATGTACTGAAATCATCCAGAGAAACAACAATGACTGCTGACTTCTGACCAGGAGGAATGGAGGACAGGGACAGGGGGATGACATCTTCTGATTCAAAGAAAAAGATTTCAACCACCAATTCTATGACTAACAATATTTTTCAAAATAAAGGTGATCATTGCTGTGAGAATGAAAAATTATGTAGCCACTTTGGACAACAGTTCGGCAATTCCCTATAAACTAAACACACTCTTACTGTATGATCCAGCAATCTCATTTCTTGGTATTTACCCAAAGGAGCCGGAAATGTTTGTCCACACAAAACCTACACACTGATTTATAGAAATATAACTCATATCTGTCAAACTTGAAAGCCACTAAAATGTGAATGGTACAACAATGGTACATTTGGATCACGGAATACTATTTAATGATAAAAAGAAATGAGCTGTCAAAAAGCCACAAATAGACAAAGAGAAATATTAAATATGTATTACTAAGTGAAAGAAGCCAATCTGAAAAGCCTATTTATATACATATATAAAAAGATTTTTTACAAGGAATTATGGCTCATGCAATTATGGAAGCTAACACGTTCCTAGATCTGCATTCAGCAAGCTGAAGACCCAGGAGAGATAATAATGTAAGTTCTAATCCAAGTTCAAAAGCAGGAGAAGAGCAAAGTCTCAGCTCAAAGACAGTAAGCAAAGAAAGAAAATTCTCCATCTCTCAGTCTTTTTGTTCTATTCAGACCTTCAGTGAATTAGATGAGGCCCACCCACACTGGTGAGAGCAATCTGCTTTATTTCATCTATCAACTCAAATATTATTTTTATCCAGAAACATCCTCACAAACATGCAGAATAATGTTTAATCAAATATCTTGATAACCCATAGCACAGTCAAGTTGACACATAAAGTTAACCATCACATATGATTTCCACAGGATGACACTGGAAAAGGCAAAAGTACAGACAGAGTAAAAAGATCAGCATTGTCAGGGGTTTTGGAGAATGGAGAGAGGAATGAAAAGGTAAAGCACAGGATATATTTAGAGCAGTGAAACTATTTTACATGATACATAACTTTGGACACAAACGTTCATATAATCATACAGGGACTTCCCAGGTAGTGTTAGTGGTAAAGAACTTGCCTGCCAAAGCAGGAGACTTAAGAGACGTGGGTTCCATCCCTGGGTTGGGAAGATCCCCTGGAGGAGGGCATGACAACCCACTCCAGTATTCTTGCCTGGAGAAGCCCACAGAGGAGCCTGGTGGGCTATAATCCATAGTGTCGCAAAGAGTCAGACATGACTGAAGCAACTAGCGCATCATACAGTTGTCAAAATCCATAGAATGAAGGACAAAGAGTGATCCCTAATGTAAACTATGAACTTAGTTAGCCATATTGTATCAATATTGGTTCATCAACTGTGACAAATCTTTAAACTAATGTAGGATGTTAACAACAGGCGACGGGAAAGAGGAGAGGGTATGTGGGAACTCTCAGTACTTCCTTTTCATTTTCTCTATAAACCTAGAAGTGCTCTAAAAATTCAAATTATTAATTTAGAAACAAGATGATGATGGAGTAAAACATGCTAAGATTAAAGAAGTTAAAATGAAGTTTTTCAGGCTGAACAGGAATGGCATGAAATAGATATTCAAATGGAAGGAAATGAAAAGTACTAGAATTCATAAACATGTGGTAAATGTAAAAGACTTAATTTTTTTCTTAAATTCTCTTAATCACCTCTATTAGTCAACATAATGTTACCCTGAGGCTTCTTAATGTGAATACCGAGAAAGATGCAAATTAATTTCTCAAAAAAGTTAATAATCTATATTTTTAATAATTAAAAGATCTTTTATTCCAATTAAGTTGAATTTATGGGAGAAGATTAGTGAATATGTATGATGACTAAAATTTAAAAAATTAGATGGTCAAATATCTGCTCTTTGAGTTTGATTAATTCAGCCTGGCCAATTCTGGCAGTCATGGGAATGAGCCACTCAGACCTTCTGCAAGAAAGGAACTGTTGAAAAGATCACAGTGTGCTAATAGCCTCTAACTGCAGCGACTTTGGGATTCACTGCAACTTTCAAGCTAGGGACATGAGAACATGCTCTCCTGGGCAGTGACAGCCAATGACAGAGGAGGAGGGGGTTGCAGGAAGCAGATTTGCAGGGTCTTGTAGGCCAGAGGAAAGATTTTGAATTTTATTGTGTATGAGATGCACCCAGGGGAAGGTTGTGAAGAAGTGAGAGATGATCTGCCTGACACTAACAGCATCTCCTTGGTTGCCCTGTTGAGAATGGCGTGTGAATAAGCAAGGCAGCTCAGTCTCAAGACCGTTTCTTCTGCTGAATGACCATCCTCCTGACAGCAGAGTCTCTAATCTCCATTTTTTAAAAGGCATTGATTCCAAGGTTGTTGATGTTTTAAATGAAGGTGCACTCTGCCCTCCGTGGGTTCCTTTTTATTTGGGATGTGGCACTCGCAATGTGTCCTCACATCGTATAAGTTCAGCAATGTATTAGACAGCCTCTGCTCCATATACCTACCTAGTGGCACTGCTTCAGAATTGACTGTGCCCCTAGACGCAGAATCCCCCTGCAATTTGTTCTTTCCAAATTCATCTACTGAAATAAATCATGAGAGGCAGAATCTAAGCCATAAATGGCCAGGGCTATCAGGAAATTGGAACCGGATGAGCAAGCTGAGATTGGGAATTGGAGAGGTTCTCCATTAAGCATTTACCAGGCTTGATGCAGATAATAAAACAGAAGGGTAGAGAGCAGAGCAGTTCAGAGTGCAGCTCCTGGAGCCAGAATTGCAGAATCCAAAATTACAGGCTATGTTATGACCCAGGACAAGTCACTTAACCTATCTGTGTTTCAGTTTCTTTATCTGTAAACCTGAGGTGATAACAATAGTAAATCCCAAGGATGAGAGGATGGAGTAACATGGTTTCAAGTACGTCCTTGAATGAACACAGTGACACACAGTGTAATTAATATGAATCTCTAATGATCTGTTTTCCTTTTTAAAGGTAAAATGTGTTCTCTCTTCTTTTATATGGTCATGCTTATACTTTAAGTAAATTACATTACTTATACATGTATATTATACATATTGTTTTTTTTTTTTTTTTTAGTAGCTCAGTCGTGTCTGACTCTTTTGAGACCCCATAGACTGTAGCCCGCTAGGCTTACCTGTCCAAGGGATTTCCCAGACAGGCATCCTGGAGTAGGTTGCCGCTTCCTTCTCCAGAGGATCTTCCCTATCCAGGTGTCTCCTGCATTGGCAGGCAGGTTCTTTACCACTGAGTCACTAGGGAAACCCATATTATACATACAAAAATATGTTAATTTTTATATTGCTACTGGCTTTCCTAAAGGCAATAAATCTTCCTTACCTTAGAGCAACCTCTTTACAGGGACAGCATAGTAAGCGGAAGACTGGTATCTGTCTTAATTTTAAGGGCCAGAGAAAAGGCTCCTGGGCTATCTATGCCTGCTGGGTCACCCCGAAGAGTCTTCCTTTCATTTCCCTGTGTTCGCCTGCATGCTGCTGCTACTGCTGCTAAGTCGCTTCAGTCGTGTCCGACTCTGTGCGACCCCAAAGACGGCAGCCCACCAGGATCCCCCGTCCCTGGGATTCTCCAGGCAAGAACACTGGAGTGGGATGCCATTTCCTTCTCCAATGCATGAAAGTGAAAAGTCAAAGTGAAGTCACTCAGTCATGTCTGACTCCTGCATGCCGAGATGGAATTAAACTGTGCAGGTGTGTTATTAAGGGAAATACCTGTGGGAAGGAAAACCAGAAGGGAGGGAACCTGGGAGAATTATCAGTCCGATCCCGAGTGAAGAGAAGGAGGAAGGCAGGGAGGCAGGAGTGCCCTGAGTGTTGCTTTGCTATTTGAGGAAGTCTTAGCAAAGCCCTGGGAAGCTGGGAAGCCAAATTGGTCATTGGAGGGGTCAGTATCTCTGGTCCAGGGTTTTCCCACTCTGAGTTCAGCTTCTGGAGCGCTCAGGCATTGGCTAGGAGCAGCGGGTGGTGGGGCGTGGCTCCCGGATTAGGTCAACCCAGGCGAGGCCCTGAGGGGTTTCTCCTGGCTGCCCCTAGAACGTGGGGGGCACGTCTGTGCGCCCGAGTTTGTCAGCCCTGTTTATCCTCGTTTTAAGTAGGAGATTTAACTCTCAAGATTAATACCTTTTATCTGCTTGTGTGGCGTTATTTCTAGTAAAGTGATAGCAGATCTATGAAAGTGAAATTGAAAGTCGCTCAGTCGTGTCTGACTCTTTGAGATTCCACGGACTATAGCTCATAGTTCATGGAATTGTCCGGGCCAGAATACTGAAGTGGGTAGCCTTTCCCTCCACCACGGGATCTTCCCAACCCAGGGATCGACCCAGGTCTCCCACCTTGCAGGCAGATTCTTTACCAACTGAGCTATGAGGGAAGCCCCAACCTAACAAAATGTTCCGCGCTTGAAGGACTTTTGGTGATTCATTAAGTCCTTGAGAAGGAAATGGCAACCCACTCCAGTACCCTTGCCTGGAGAATTCCATGGCTAGAGGAACCAGGCAGGCTACAGACCATGGCATCTGTAGAGTCAGACACAATTGTGTGATTTCATTTTCCTTTGAGTCCTTGAACTGGTTCATTTATTTAAAATCAGGCATCAAGTTCCCCCTGTGTGTAAGGGCAAATTAGACACTATAGCTCCTGCCCTCAAAACAGACAACATGTACATTGTACTGTTCTTGTCCTGGCCACATTTTTCCTCCTAGAATATGATTGACTGGGACCCCAAAGATGAGTCCCTCTAAAGGGAAGCTTGAAAAATTATAACTTTATACATTTTATATATTTAAGATTTTAAAAAATTCTCACACATGTAAAGATTTGGAGTGCTTTTTTCTCACTGAAACATCTTAGAGGTGAGAGTAATCTACCTGTTCTGAGTTTCATCAGCCTCAGTGGCCTTCCTCCGGCTTCTTCTCTGGTAGGAATCAGTTTCTCTGGATGTGGATTTCATTCGCCTGTAGGTTTGGTGTGACTTTGCAGTAACATTTACATCCCTTTTGTTGGGTCTTGTGCTGCCTGGTTGAAACTCTGATCAGTTTGATTCATGTTAGCCTTTATTCTGTGTTCTGGCAGTGGAATTAATAATTTCTGAGGCCCCAAACTCCAAGACTGGCAGCACAATTGATGGGCACTACCTGGAGTCATGCAGGAGTATTGCCTTCCTGTGGGCCATTTCTCTAGGGACATATTTGTCAACAATAATGGAAATTTCTCTACCGGATTTATACACAAGCGAGTCCTAGTGATGCAGAAAGTAGCAAGTGTATAAATCTTGGAAAACCTTAGTGTATATCTCTACCTTGAATCCTTTAATATCCTTATACCTTCCAACTCACAATGGTATCACTTCTAGAGGGAAAATTTGAATTATACTCTCAGAACCTCACAATGCTGATAAAGCAAGGCACATGGTTACCAATTTTAAATTTGGTAGTCAATCTAGTCTTAGAAACCTGGATTGCATTTGATACTGAAAGGAATTTATTTTTCTTCAATATAGACTTCAAAGTCACCTATTCTAAACATTGTAGAACTGAGACCTCATTAAGGCCAAATTCTGTTGAAACTTCCACACACTGGACATTTGACTAGAAGTACAGACCAAGTCAAGACCCCAAGAAAAGTTTCTTCCTCTAAGCAGATCCTACATACATCATTCTAAGTGCAAATTTTAACCCTTGACAAATTGCTATCACCCTAAAGTCGGTCTATGGATATATTTGCCACTGGTTAGAACCATGAGGAACTAAAAAGCCTCTTGATGAAAGTGAAAGAGGAGAGTGAAAAAGTTGGCTTAAAGCTCAACATTCAGAAAACGAAGATCATGGCATCTGGTCCCATCACTTCATGGCAAATAGTTGGGGAAACAGTGGAAGCAGTGTCAGACTTCATTTTGGGGGGCTCCAAAATCACTGCAGATGGTGATTGCAGCCATGAAATTAAAAGACGCTTACTCCTTGGAAGGAAAGTTATGATCAACCTAGACAGTATATTCAAAGGCAGAGACATTACTTTGCCAACAAAGGTCCATCTAGTCAAGGCTATGGTTTTTCCAGTAGTCATGTATGGCTGTGAGAGTTGGAGTGTGAAGAAAGCTGAGAGCTGAAGAATCGATGCTTTTGAACTGTGGTGTTGGAGAAGACTCTTGAGAGTCCTTTGGACTGCAAGGAGATCCAACCAGTCCATTCTAAAGGAGATCAGTCCTGGGATTTCTTTGGAAGGAATAATGCTAAAGCTGAAACTCCAGTACTTTGGCCACCTCATTCAAAGAATTGACTCATTGGAAAAGACTCTGATGCTGGGAGGGATTGGGGGCAGGAGGAGAAGGGGATGACCGAGGATGAGATGGCTGGATGGCATCACCGACTCAATGGACATGAGTTTTAGTGACCTCTGGGAGTTGGTGATGGACAGGGAGGACTGGCATGCTGCAATTCATGGGGTCGCAAAGAGTCAGACACGACTGAGTGACTGAACTGAACTGAGCTAGAACTATAATGTGGTCAAATGAATTATTTTAAGGGGCATTTATCTACCCTGCTCTCATTATAGGACTTTTAGCTTACTAGACATTCCATTTATATTATGTGTGAGAGTCCTTTGTCAAAAATGGAAGTCTGAACCTTTAGGGCTTCCTTGTTCATTAGGAACAGGTGGTTTTAGGTGATACTGATTCTCCATTAATCATAATTATATTTCATATTACTTTATGGGATCATATATGATAATTGACGGTTTTGTTCAACCTTTGCTCAGGACAGGAGTTAGTTATATGCTCTATATGGGCTCGATTATGGGTGTGTGTGTGTGTGTTCAGTCACTTCAGTCATGTCCAACTCTTTGCAACCCTCTGGACTATAGTCTGCCAGGCCCCTCTGTCCATGGGATTCTCCAGGCAAGAATATTTGAGTGGGTTGCCATGCCCTTCTCCAGGGGATTTCCCAACCCACATCTCTTATGTCTCCTGCATTGGCAGGTGTGTTCTTTATCACTAGCGCTACCCAAGAAGCCCTAGTTGTGGATGCCTGCCTCTAAATACAGATTCAGGATCACTAGGAATGTCTCTGATACATCTAATAACACTTTCAGACTTTCTTCTTTCAGGTGTAAGAAGAAAGTCTTAGAAGTACAATGTCTGGAATTTAAGTTGTCTCCTGGCCTGTGCTGTGTTTTTCTTACACCACTGCTCCATTTCCTAGGTGAGACCTCTAAACCTGAAGGAAGGTTCCAGCCAGTACAGCCCTGTGTTGGAAGGTGAAGAGAAGTTATGGGACAGGCAATAAAAGGAGGTAAATTTTTTCTGCATCACACAGCTGGTACGCCAAATTATCTCCTATATATCTGAGGAGTCCTGAGGCAGAAGAAGCATCCAGAATGGTGGCTCATTCTCTCCTTAGGAAGGACCAGAAAGTGTTAAGCCTGGAAGTGACCATTTGGGCCAATCCAGCTCCTCATATATATGGAAGGTCTTAGAGGCCGGGGGCCTTTGGTGAGACCTAAGTCAGTTGTCATATTCAAGCTCTGGCCAACACTGGTTGTGTTCCCTCCATGTCTGCAGCTAACAAAGGCTCTGTTTGCTCAGGTTGCACTCCCTACTCAGGCTCCTCTGAAGAAACTGGGCTCTGAGGTGTCAAGAATTATTCATTTGTAATCCACCCTCTCCATTTTCAATACTGCCTTGCCTCTCCCACTTACCTCTCTAAAGCCTAAAGGAAATCAACATTGTGAATTTAAGGACCTGTCTATGAAACCATACTCCTCTGAATAGGACTCCAACCCAGCTGCTCCTCACACTGGGACATGAACCCACAATCCCTGACTTAAGAGGGGACTCAAATGCACTGTCTTTTCATTAAAACCACTCACCTGGCCCCAGCACTTACTAAAGCTCAGATCTGATTGTCCTGATGCAAAAAGAATTCAGCGTGAGGCAAAGTGACAGGCAAAGAGTGATTTTATTAGCATTGTGAGAGGTACCAGGGGATTAACAAGGGGATGCAACCCCAGGAACAAAGAAGGCTACAGTTTTATAATCAAAGAGAAAGTGGGGAGGGGAGAATACCTTCTTTCTGTCTTGGGTAGATATCAAGGCTTACATCATTAGCTCCTCCTTTAACCCTAGATGGTCTCACCGGGACTATGGTAGCACTATTTAAATCATATATGTATTAGCACAAGGGTGATAGCATATACTAAAATACTGTAATTCATCTCAGTTTTTAGTATAACGTCTCCTTTCCTCCTAGTTTTGTCACCTTCCCAGATATTTCTGTCTTGACTACATGCAGAAATGCAGTTTTTTCAGGGTCTGTTAGCTTCCAGATCTCCTAAGGCCAAATGCAGCTGTTGTACCCATTTTCTGTGGTGGCCTAAGTAAGTCTGCTTGATTGTTGTTTAGTTGCTCAGTCTTGTCCGACTTTTTTGCAACCCCATGGACTGTAGCCCACCAGGCTCCTCTGTCCATGAAATTTCCCAGGCAAGAATATTGGAATGGGTTGCCATTTCTTTCTCCAGGCAATCTTCCTGACCCAAGGATCCAACTGGCATCTCCTGCATTGGCAGGTGGGTTCTTTACTGCTGAGCCACCAGGGAGGCCCAAGTAACTCTGCTTAATTTCCAAATGTTCTGATTGTTGCTTAGCTGCCAGATGTTCTGGACATTTTCTGGTTGGTGCTTAGCTTATGGTGATGTCCTAAAGTTTCTCTCTGTCTACCTCCAGGGGGACTCTTAGCTGTGTACCTATCTTATTCTTTCCCTGGCACCTACTCCCCTCAAGTCCTATTTGTTCACTGGTACTGATATTTCTAGGTGAGGGATAACAAATATTTGTTAAGGGGCTGTTGAAATCTACAGTTTGACAAATATAACTTAAAATGAAGGTGACTGTGGAGGTATCACATGGATCTTAAAGTGAATTTGGATGTGGATCTCGACAGCCATGACTGACAGATGTCAGGTCCCTGAGGATGTCTTGGCAGAGGAAGATGACGTGGAAGGGAGCTGCTGGCCTCTGATAAGATGAGGAAAAAGCAGCCAATACCAAACAGTGGCTTCTTTTCTAGGGGAAATTGAAATGGGTAAGGAAAGAACCAGGACCCTAAACACAAAGAAATGTCTACTAGGGAGTGGAAACATGGAACACCCTCCCCAGGCCTCTTTATTCTGCCCTTGCCTTCCACTGGCATACATCGGTGGAGCCTCTCTAGGAGGTATTTTTGTCCTTGAGTAGAACGTTGCCCAAATAATGGAGGAACTCTGCTCTATATGATTTTTGTTTTTGAAAGAAACTACAGCTGTTTATTTTCCTAAAATAAAAATTTGAAAGAAGTCTTTTCCCAGAATTCTAAATTTCCTCCTCTATTTTTTTCCCCTCTCCTTTTTCAATACTATTTTGCCATATGGAATAATTTTTTTTTTTTAACAGAGTCCATTCTGTAGAGTAGTATAAATGAACAAATGCATTTGTAACAATGCAATCTGTTTTTTTCTAGTATTACTTAATATGACTGATAAAATTAAATGAATATAGCACAAGGAATATGGTTAATATTATTGTAATCACTTTGTTTAAAGGCAGGTGGTTACTAGATTTATCACAGTCATCATTTTGTAATGTATTTAAATGTTATACACCCTAACCCAATCCAATATTGCAAGTCAATTACACATCAATTAAAAAATAAATTAAAAAACAAAATTAGTTGAAAACCAAAATAAATACATACATACATACACACATACACACAGTTAACTTTTGAACAACACAGGGTTTAGGAGCACCAACTTCGACACATCTGAAAGTCCACCTAACTTTACAGTTGGCCTCCCACATAGGTGCTTCCATATTCAAAGATTTAACCAATCAGTCAATCATCTTGTGGTATTGTAGCACATATTTATCAACAAAAAAATCTGTGGATCCCCACAGTACAACCCATGTTGTTTAAACATCAGTTGTACTTGCAAATTTTTAAAACTCCCCTCCTTTATATTTAGCTTTAATATTGTCCCTGATCATATTATCTGTGTCCTTTTCTGATCATCTTTTTCACTGACATCTTCATGTTGGGAATAGTGATGGTGAATGTGACAGTATAAACAACATTGAATATTTATATATCATTTTATATTTTAATAAGTTTTTTTCATGGATCACCACTTTTTGAAATATTTATCAAACTGTCATCACAGATATATGGATACATAAATGTTGGAGTTTATTCATTTTCTTTTTTCAAAATTTTTTCTCTAACAAAAAATGTCTCTTGTTTATATCATCACTTTTTATCTTTCCTGCAACTTAGAGGTATTTACTTATACCAACACATATTAAGAGGTCTGAAGAGGAGTTTTCACTTATCTGAAGTCATGTAGATAATCTTATGAATAGAAAGGTGAAGCTACTTTTCACACACATTAATTCTTTTTTACCCTGACAACATCCTTATGAAGAAGTGATTGCTTTAAAGTCAGTTTTATTACAAAACACCTTTGTAATCAGACTTGAGTTACCTTCATTCTTTAACTCCTTCATTGTTTTGTAGTCATTCTTACTTTTAAAAATTGTCCTTGATGATCCCTCTTTTCAAAATAATGGAAAGAATTTATACTTTGGAAATCAATTTGAGTTCTATAGTCTAAAGGCAATGGCACCCCACTCCAGTACTCTCGCCTGGAAAATCCCATGGATGGAGGAGCCTGGTGGACTGCAGTCCATGGGGTCGCTAAGAGTCGGACACGACTGAGCGACTTCACTTTCACTTTTCACTTTCATGCATTGGAGAAGGAAATGGCAACCCACTCCAGTGTTATTGCTTGGAGAATCCCAGGGATGGGGGAGCCTGGTGGGCTGCCATCTAAGGGGTCGCACAGAGTCGGACATGACTGAAGTGACTTAGCAGCAGCAGCAGTCTAAACTTCACATTACAGAAACAGCCTTTGATCTTAGTGTCTATCACCAAAGCTTAGACCAGGCTCACCATCTATTTTTGTAAATCAAATTTTATTGGAACACAGTTACATTCATTCCTTTCCTATTGTTTATGCTTGCTTCCTTGCTGCAAGATGAAGTTGAATACGTGCCCCCCAGGTTCTGTGGCTCATTGAGCCTTACTTACCAACTGGCCCTTTACAGAAAGACTTTGCAGACCCCTGGCTTAGAGCTATGCTAGGGCCAATCAGAACCTGGTTTAGTAACTTGGTTATTAATAATGTATTTATCCCCTATACTTACACAGTCCTACACTCATCCTTAGTATAAGATACATACGTTCATCCATTGATCAGCTTTACTTTTTTCCTTCTTTTTTCACTCAGGAAGGTGAGAGTTATTTTCAGAAGATGTTTATATAGCTACTTTTTATAAATAAAAATTGTTGAACAATATTTATAACGAAAATAATATGGAGAATTTATTTCTTCCTCAGAGAGGCAAGTTTTAACTACTTGGTTCTAAGCCAGAACTTACAGAGACTTCAGTGGAGTTGAATTTCTGATGTGTATGGCTGTGAATAGAGAAGATTCTCCGAGGAAGGGAGATTATAAAATTTTATGAATATTTTTCCCACCACTGTTGAGGTTTTATCTCGCAATAAGTTGCTTTTCTGTTGTTTATCACAAGTTGCTGAATCTGAATGAAAAAGAAGTCTTGGGAGCTGCTAGTCTTTCCTTCACGTCAGTATCAGTTCTCCTGCCCCTGGTGCTCCTATGTTCTCTCCAACATCGCAATCCATGCTGAGGTCTAGTTGTGCTGAACTCTAATCTAGACACTTTGTGAACACTGCAGTACTTACCCCTGACAACACCTGGGATTTATTTGCTTTATATATAATATATTTAATTTATATTTAATATATGTAAATGTGTGTGTGTGTGTGTGTGTGTGTATATATATATATATATAGAGAGAGAGAGAGAGAGTTTTATTCATTTATTTATTTAGGTTTTAGGTAAGAAAAGAAAAGTTCCTCAAAAGTTACAGAGCTGGTGGATGACAAAGCCACAATGTGCAGGAGGAATGGGTGTTCAACGCATTACACAGCTTGTAATCTTCTACCCATGTGCAAGACTACTAGAGATGATACCTCAAATAAAGGTCAGTGGTCACACCAAATTTGTACATCATTTTAGCAGTTTAGGTCTTACTTTTGTTCATTCTGATCAGTGAGTTATCTTATTTACTTATTAAAATTTTTTAAAAATTCTCTCCTTTAAAATTTTTAATTTTAAAATATATGTGATGATTTAATGTATATACATACTGTGAAATGATACCACAGTGAAATTAATCAAAATACATCCATCACCTCACATAATTACCATTTTTGTGTGTATGTGGTAAGAACACTTTAAATCCACTCTCAGTGACTAAACAACAGAGTATTATTAACTCTAATCACATACTATTCATTAGATTCCCAGAACTTATTCATCTTATACTTAATCAATATCTCTCCCCATAAACATACCCCCTCAACTCCTGGAAACTGCTGTTCTACTCTCTGATTAAATGAGTCTGACTTTTTAAATTTCACATATGAGTGAGATCATACAAGATCTGTCCTTCTGTGTCTGGCTTGATTCACTTAGCTTAGTCATCTGGCTTCATCTATTTGTCACAAATGGTGCAATTTCCTTTTTATGACTGACAGCCCATGGGGTCGCAAAGAGTCGGACACGACTGAGCAACTTCCCTTTCACTTTTCACTTTCATGCATTGGAGAAGGCAATGGCACCCCACTCCAGTACTCTTGCCTGGAAAATCCCATGGATGAAGGAGCCTGGTAGGCTGCAGTCCATGGGGTCGCTAAGAGTCGGATACGACTGAGCGACTTCACTTTGACTTTTCACTTTCATGCATTGGAGAAGGAAATGGCAACCCACTCCAGTGTTCTTGCCTGGAGAATCCCAGGGACCGGAGAGCCTGGTGAACTGCCGTCTATGGGGTCGCACAGAGTCGAACACGACTGAAGCGACTTAGCAGCAGCAACAGCAGCAGTATTCTATTATGTGTATGTATACCAGAGTTTTGTCATTTATTCATTCATCAGTGGACACTTAGATAGTGCACAGCAAAGGAAACCATCAGCAAAATGGAAAGACAGCATAAACCATCAGCAATATGGAATAGGAGGAAATATTTGCCAACCATATATCAAAAACACAAGAAACTCATACAACTCAACAGCAAAAAAGAAAAAAAAAATCAATTAAAAGTTGACAGAGAAGGTGGCTTCTCTGGTGGCTCAGTCTGTTAAAAAAATGACAGAGGAAATGAATAGGCATTTTTACAAAGAAGACATGAATGGCCAACAAGTATATGAAAAAGTTCTTAACCTCAGTAATCATCAGGGAAATAAAAATCATCAGGATATATATAGTGAGAGATCACTTCATACCTCTTAGAATGTCTATCATCAAAAAAAATAATAGATAACAAATGTTGGTGAAGATGTGGAGAAAAGGGAACCCTTGTGTACTGTTGAAAGCAATGTAAATTGGTTCAGCCATTATGGAAAATATATTATGGAGATTCCTCAAAAAGTTAAAAATAAAACTACCATATGATCCAGAATTCCACTTCTGGATATATATCCAAAAAAAGTGAAATCAGGATCTCTAAGAGTTATGTGCATTCCAATGTGTATTTCAACACCACTCATAGGAACGAAGATGGCTAAGGTACCCTGGGAAAGGTTCCTTAGAAATCGACTAGTGCAATCTTCTACATATCAAAAGGAAAGAAATGAGGCACAAAAAAGCTCATACCATGTAGCTTCTTACATAAGAAATTCAATAATAGGTGGAAGGAATCTTTGGTGATAGAAATCAGAACCCTGGTTGTCTCTAGGGAAAGAAAGTTTAACTGGAAAGAATTTTGAAGAGTGATGGAGAAATTGTATATCTTGATTGACTACCTAGGTAAATATATTCAACAAATATTTGTCTTTATGTACCTTATACTTTTATTTTTAAAAATGTTTTAAAAATTATGAAAGAAAAAAGAATAATAAGGAATTGGAGTCAATGAGTAGCAATGACTGTCGAAGTCTTGTTGAAATGGAGAATAAGGAAAGTAGAAAGTTGCTGGAACATGTCAGGGGGCCTAGTGAGGAATTTTTTAAATGTTTACAAATAGAGCAGCATATTTGTATGCTGATTGATTGCCATGCTCCAGGAGAGGGGGGAAATTGATAATGCAGGAGAGAAAGGGAGATCAGCTAGAATGATGTCCTTGAGTGCAGGAGAGAGAAAAAGATCTAATGCCCAAAGGGAAATTTGGATTTAGACAGAAACACAATTCATCCTTAGTAAGAAAGGAGAAGGCAAGGAGTATAATAAAGAGTGAAAGAGAGCAGTGTGGGGCACAGGGTGCTAGCTTTGGAGTCAATACTGTAGCACTTACTAGATGGACAAAGTGATTACTGCCCTACTTTCATCACAAGAATGTAGTAGGTATTTAATAAGACTAAGTTTGTGATGTAATAGTGCGTATACAAATAGTAAAGCTTGCTACAAATGTTATAATGAATAGTGAGATTTACACTGGAGTAGACAGGCTTATCAGGTCATGTGTCTCATTTCTTTCCCTAATATATGCTTTTGGGATTCATCCAAATATTTGCATGTATCAGTAGTATGTGACTTTTTTATAGCTGAGTAGTATTCACAATGTTTTAGATCCATTCTTTTAGTGATGGATATTCTTTCCAGGTTTTGTTATTATGAATAAACTTTATGAATATTTACATACAAATCTTTTTGTGGACAAATGTTTTCATTTCTCTTGGAAATATTTACCTAAGAGTGGAAGTGGCTGATCATAAAATAAATACTTGTTTAACTTATCAGAAACTGTGAAACCATTATCCAAAGTGGTGTAACATTTTATTTGCATACATTCCCAGTTAATCTACTTTTTTAAAAAATGGTGTTGTGTGGGCATATGGTGATATTTAATTGTCATTTTAATCTTAATTTCCCTGATGCCTAATGATATTGAACATCTTCTCATGTGCTTACTGGCCATTTGTAGGTCTTCTTTTGTGAAATACCTGTTCAATCTTTTGTTGATTTATTAAAAAGTGAATTGCATTATTATTGAATAATAATGTGCTATTTTTTGAATGCTACATGAAAAATTAACATAACATTTATTGGCTTAAACAACATATGTTCAGCATCTCACAGTTTCTGTGGATCAGGAGGCCATGCCTGGGTTAACTGTGTCCTCTGCCTAGGACAGGACTGCAGTCCAGGTGATGGTAGGGGCTAGTTTCTCATCTAGAGGTTAGTGTCCAGGCTCCTTCTGACTACTGGCAGAATTCAGTTCTTTGTGGTTATAGGATTGCGATCCTCAGCTCCTAGGGGCTTCCTTTGTCTACAGGTGAATCACAACATGACAGCTTCCTTCTTCAAGGCCTGTGGGAAAGGGTCTCTTTTGTTTTGAGTCTCTTTTGAAAAGCTCACCACAAAGATAGTTTCCCTATTGATTAAAGTCCACCAATTAATTGACTTTAATTATATCTGCAAAATCCTTTCACCTTTGCCATATATTGTAACTTAGTTACAACAGTTCAGTTCAGTTCAGTCGCTCAGTCGTGTCCGACTCTTTGCGACCCCATGAATCGCAGCACACCAGGCCTCCCTGTTCATTACCATCTCCCGGAGTTCACTCAGACTCACGTCCATCGAGTCAGTGATGCCATCCAGCCATCTCATCCTCGGTCGTCCCCTTCTCCTCCTGCCCCCAATCCCTCCCAGCATCAGAGTCTTTTCCAATGAGTCAACTCTTCACATGAGGTGGCCAAAGTACTGGAGTTTCAGCTTTAGCATCATTCCTTCCAAAGAAATCCCAGGGCTGATCTCCTTCAGAATGGACTGGTTAGATCTCCTTGCAGTCCAAGGGACTCTCAAGAGTCTTCTCCAACACCACAGTTCAAAAGCATCAATTCTTTGGCACTCAGCCTTCTTCACAGTCCAACTCTCACATCCATACATGACCACAGGAAAAACCATAGTCCTGACTAGACGGACCTTAGTCGGCAAAGTAGTCTCTGCTTTTGAAAATACTATCTAGGTTGGACATAACTTTTCTTTCAAGGAGTAAGCGTCTTCTAATTTCATGGCTGCAGTCACCATCAGCAGTGATTTTGGAGCCCCCAAAAATAAAGTCTGACACTGTTTCCACTGTTTCCCCATCTATTTCCCATGAAGTGATGGGACCGGATGCCATGATCTTCGTTTTCTGAATGTTGAGCTTTAAGCCAACTTTTTCACTCTCCTCTTTCACTTTCATCAAGAGGCTTTTTAGCTCCTCTTCACTTTCTGCCATAAAGGTGGTGTCATCTGCATATCAATAACCTCACATGCTCACATGTGAGGGGAGGGGATTATAGTAGGCATATACATTGGTGAGGGGCATTCCCAGGTGGCTCAGACAGTATTCTTCCCTGGAGAATTCCATGGACAAAGGAGCCTGGTGGGTTACAGCCCATGGGACTGCAAAGAGTCAGATACAACTAAACAACTAACACTTTCACTTCACATATATTGGGGGTGGAAATATTAGGGAACATATTAGAATTTTACCACATGAGAGTTTTTTTTAAATATATATCTTAGATACACCTTTTGCAGACATATGTATGTATTGCAATTATTTCCTTCAAAGGTTATTCAATTATTTAACTTTAAAAGTTAGTGTTTCTATAGTCTTCCACTATGATCATCTCTGCAAAATATATTTACTGACTATTAACTCCCTGGTTCAGTATGAAACTTACATTGACCAATATGAAATTGACAAGAAGAGAAATGAAAAGTTTATTTATGTCTCCTTGTCATCCACAGGGAAGATAATGAGGCCTCAGTTCTCTTCAGCTGTGGCATAAAGGGGATAATCAGAGTGTTGGATAAGGTTGCTAATTTTTCACTATGACATTTAGGGCCTGGATAACCTCATTATTTCTACCAGTATACCCAAGAAGGGGTGGAAAGATAAGAGAAAGAAAAAAAGTCACCTTTGGTCATTTCAATTCACAGGCTAACAAATTCATTTTAATAGAAACAAACCTAGAGATATTCCATGTAAGATTAGCAATCTATCATTTCTATAGCAGTGGGATGTAGTTTTCAATCTCAGTCCCTTATATCATTGAGTTTATATTATAGAAAATTGCCCTGCTGGCCCTGAATCAGCTACATTACTTAAATGATTTGATTAGCAGGAGGAGGAATCCTGAACTCAGTGCAGTATGACTTAAACTGTAATGCAATAACCTGGAGTAGGTGATCCTAGTACTCTTGGAGATCTATGGCTCCACCATTACCAAAGGGATTAGGCACAGGAGCCCAGTCTGTTATCAAATGATGATCAGTGTCTAGAGATACAACCTCCACTGACCTTGGCATGGGAGTAGGGACAGAGTTTACTGCAGAGTCCCCCTGGCTCCCCCACTGAGCTCCCCTGTGGAGCTTAATGCAGTCTTTGCCTCTGTACTTATGTTCAGTTCAGTTCAGTTCCTCAGTTGTGTCTTACTCTTTGCAACCCCACGGATGGCAGCACACCAGGTTTCCGTGTCCCTCACCAACTCCCGAAGCTTGCTCACACTCATGTCCATTGAGTTGATGATGCCATCCAGCCATCTCATCCTCTGTCGTCCCCTTCTCCTCCCATCTTCAATCTTTCTCAGCTTCAAGGTCTTTTCCAGTGAGTCAGTTCTTCATATCAGGTGGCCAAAGGATTGGAGTTTCAGCTTCACCATCAGTCCTTCCAATGAATATTCAAGACTGATTCCCTTTAGGATTGACTGGCTTGATCTCCTTGCAGTCCAAGGGACTCTCAAGAGTCTTCTCTAACACCACAGTTCAAAAGTGTTAATTCTTTGGCACTCAGCTTTCTTTATAGTCTAACTCTCACATCCACACATGACTACTGGAAAAACTGTAGCTTCGACTAGATGGACCTTTGTTGGCAAAGTAATGTCTCTGCTTTTTAATAGGCTGTCTAGGTTGGTCATAGCTTTTCTTTCAAAGAGCAAGTGTCTTTTAATTTTATGGCTGCAATCACCACCTGCAGTGAATTTGGATCCCAAGAAAAGAAAGTCTGTCAATGTTTCCATTGTTTCCCCATCTATTTGCCTTGAAGTGATGGGACCAGATGCCATGATCTTCGTTGTCTGAATGTTGAGTTTTAAGCTAACTTTTTCACTCTCCTCTGTTCACTTTCATCAAGAACCTCTTTAGTTCTTCTTCACTTTCTGCCATAAGGATGGTATCATCTGCGTATCTGAGGTTATTGATATTTCTCCCAGCAATCTTGATTCCAGCTTGTGCTCCAGCCCAGCATACATGATATACTCTGCGTGTAAGTTAAATAAGCAGGGTGACAGTATACAGCCTTGAAGTATTCCTTTCCTAATCTGGAACCAGTCTGTTGTTCCATGTCTAGTTCTAACTGCTGCGTTTTGACATGCATACAAATTTCTCAAGAGGCAGGTAAGGTTTTCTGGTATTCCCTTCTCTTGAAGAATTTTCCAGTTTGTTGTGATCTACACAGTCAAAGACATTAGTTTAGTCAATGAAGCTAAAGTAGATGTCTTTCTGGAATTCGTTTTTCCTATGATCCAAAAAGTGTTGGCAATTTGATGTCTGGTTCCTCTGCCTTTTCTAAATCTAGCTTGAACATCTGTTCATGTACTGTTGAAACCTCACTTGGAGAATTTTGAACATTACTTTGCTAGCATGTGAGATGAGTGCAGTTGTGCAGTAATTTGAATATTCTTTGGCATTGCCTTTCCTTGGGACTGGAATAAAAACTGACCTTTTCCAGTCCTGTGGCCACTGTTGACCAAAATTTGCTGGCATATTGAGTGCAGCACTTTCACAGCATCATATTTTAGGATTTGAAATAGCTTAACTGGAAGTCTGTCACCTCCACTAACTTTGTTTGTAGTGATGCTTCCTAGGGCCCACTTGACTTCACACTCCAGGATATCTGGCTCTAGGTGAGTGATCAAACCATCATGGTTATCTGGGTCATTAAGATCTCTTTTGTATAGTTCTGTGTATTCTTGCCACCTCTTCTTAATATCTTCTGCCTCTGTTAGGTCCATAAATTTCTGTTCATTATTGTGCCCTTCTTTACATGAACTGTTCCCTTGGTATGTCTAATTTTCTTGAAGAATTCTCTAGTCTTTCCCATTCTATTGTTTTTCTCTATTTCTTTACATTGAACACTTAAGAATGCTTTCTTATCTCTCCTTGCTATTCTTTGGAATTTTGCATTCAGATAGATATATATTTTCTTTTTTCCTTTGCCTTTAGCTTCTCTTCTTTTCTCAACTATTTGTAAGGCCTCCTCAGACAATCACCTTGCCTTTTTGCATTTCTTTTTCTTGGGGATGGTTTTGATCACCACCCACTTCAGTTCAGTTCAGTCACTCAGTCGTGTCCGACTCCTTGTGACCCCATGAGTTGAAGCACGCTAAAAACCTCAGTCCATAGTTCTTCAGGCACTCTATCAGATCTAATCCCTTGAATCTATTTGCCGCTTCTACTGTATAATCATAGGGGATTTGATTTAGGTCATACCTAAATGGTCTAGTGGTTTTCCCTACTTTCTTCAATTTAAGTCTGAATTTGGCAATAAGGAGTTCATGATCTGAGCCACAGTCAGCTCCTGGTCTTGTTTTTGCTGACTGTATAGAGCTTCAACATCTTTGGCTGCAAAGAATATAATCAATCTGATTTTGGTATTGGCCATCTGGTGATGTCCATGTGTAGAGTCTTCTCTTGTGTTGGAAGAGGATGTTTGCTATGACCAGTGTGTTCTCTTGGCAAAACTGTTAGCCTTTGCCCTGCTTCATTTTGTACTCCAAGGCCAAACTTGTCTATTACCCCAGGTATCTGTTGACTTCTTACTTTTGCATTCTAGTCCGCTAAAATGAAAAGGATATCTTTTATTGGTGTTAGTTCTAGAAGGTCTTGTAGGTCGTTATAGAACCATTCAGCATCTTAGGCATTAGTGGTTGGGGCATAGACTTGGATTACTGTGATACTGCATGGTTTGCCTTGGAAATGAACAGAAATATTCTGTCGTTTTTGAGGTTGCACCCAAGTACTTCATTTTGGACTCTCCTGTTGACTCTGAGGACTTCTCCATTTCTTCTAAGGGGTTCTTGCCCACAGCAGTAGATATAGTGGTTATCTGAGTTAGATTCGTCCATTCCAGTCCATTTTACTTCATTGATTCCTAAAACATTGATGTTCACTCTTGCCATCTCCTGTTTGACCACTTCTAATTTACCTTGATTCATGGACCTAACATTCCAGGTTCCTATCTGCACTTGGCTGAGAAGGTGCAGGAGGGCCTAGAGGATCTATCCCACCTTGAAGGTCAGGAACGGCGGCGGTAAGGAGATACCCCTCGTCCAAGGTAAGGAGCAGCGGCTGTGCTTTGCTGGAGCAGCCGTGAAGAGATACCCCACACCCAAGGTAAGAGAAACCCAAGTAAGATGATAGGTGGTGCAAGAGGGCATCAGAGGGCAGACATACTGAAACCATACTCACAGAAAACTAGTCAATCTAATCACACTAGGACCACAGCCTTGTCTAACTCAATGAAACCAAGCCATGCCTGCGGGGCAATCCAAGACGGGCAGGTCATGGTGGAGAGGGCTGACAGAACATGGTCCACTGGGGAAGGGAATGGCAAGCCACTTCAGTATTCTTGCCTTGAGAACCCCATGAACAGTATGAACAGGCAAAATGATAGGATATCAAAAGAGGAACTCCCCAGGTCATTAGGTGCCCAATATGCTACTGGAGATCAGTGGAGTTGTTTATTTTTGGATTGTTAATTCCTTGTTATTTTCGGCTGTGACTCCCTTTTTTTTTCCAATATGATTTAAAAGAGAAATGCCTGTGTTAATGGAACACAAAGTATAAAGATATAATTTGTTATAAAAAAAAAACAGTATAAGGAGGGGGGCAGCTATACAGGAGCTAATCTTTTGTATACTGAAATAAAGTCAATATTAAGTCAGAACAGACTGTCTAAAATTAAAACTGGAATCCCTCCCACAACCACTAAGAAAATAACTAAAATATACAAACAGAAACGAAAAGGGAATCAAAATGGTCCACTAGAAAATACCTAACACAAAAGTAAACAATAATAGAGGAACAAAAGTGATATAGAGCATACGGAAGACAACAGAATGACACAACTAAGTCCTTCTTACAAGGAATTCCATTAAAGGTCAATGGATTAATCTGGCACAATTAAAAGGCAGATTTTAGCAGAACAGATAGGAAATAATCAATGATATGTGATACATCTATAAGAGACTCACATTATATCAAAGACACTAACAGGTTGAAAATCAACAAATGGAAAAACAAATTCCATACCAACAAGGGATAAAAAAGAGAGAATGTTTTGCCTCATACTACTATGAGGCAAAATGGACTTTGAGACAAAAACTGTTACAAGACACAAAAAAAGATACTACAACATGATTAAGAGATCAATTAATCAAGAAGATATGATAATTACAGACATATACTACCTAACAACTAAGGTCTAAAATGTATCAATTAAAAACTCACAGAATTGAAGGGAGAAATAGATCTACAATAATAGTTGCAGACTTCAATGCCCCACTTTTAATAATGGATAATGGGTAGAACAACCCGTTAAAAGATCAATAAGGAAACACAGGACTTAAACAATCCTATAAACTTACTAGATCTCACAGACAGAAAATACTTTATTCAACAACAGTATATTCAACACAAGTACATGTGAAAGATTCTCTGTAACAAAGCGTACGTTAGTTCACAAAACAAGTCTACATAAATTTAAAAACAATAAAATCATATAAAGTGTCTACTGGATCATGACAGAAGCAAATTAAAAGTAAGTAATAGAGAATATATATTGAAAATTTTAGTATCAAGAGGACAATACTAGGGCTTCCCAGGTGGCACTAGTGGTCAAGAACCCATCTGCCACTGCAGAAGAAGAGAAGCGGGTTCGATCCCTGGGCTGGGAAGATCCTCTAGAGCAGGAGATGGAAACCTGCTCCAGCATATTGGCCTGGAAAATTCCATGGACAGAGGAGCCTGGCAGGCTATACAGTCCATAGGGTCGCAAAGAGTTGGACACAACTGAGTGAGCACACAACCAAGATGAAAATACTAACCAAAATCATCTACAGATTCAATGAAATCAGCATCAAATTTCTAATGGCCTTTAAAAAAATAAATAAATAAATGGACAAGCTGATCCTAAAATTCATACGGAATTGCCAAGGAATCCTGAATAGACAAAAAGCAATCTTGAAAAAGAACTAAATAGGAAGAATCCCATTTACTGACATTACCTCAAACTAACAGTAATGAAGACAATGTGGTACTGGCACAATGAGAGACCCATTAGGTTATGTCAGGTTTCCACAGGTTGATGGAAAATAACAGAGTACATAAGCTCACATGCTTATGGTCAAATAACTTTTGGCAACTGGGCCAAAACAGTTCAATGGGGGAGGGAATAGTTTCTGCTACAAAGGTGATGGGACAACTGAATTAATATACGCAAAAGAATTAAGCTGACAATTTCTCCAAGCCATATAAAACTTAACTCAAAATAGGTAAAAGATTTCATTGAAAAAGTAAAACTAGAACATTTTGGGGAAAAACACAGAGGCAAAATTTCAGGACCTTGGACTTGGCAATAACTAGGTATGATATCAAAAGCACAAGGGAAAAAGAAAAAAGTACATAAATTGGACTTCATCAAAATTAAAACTTTTGTGTATCAAAGGACACTATCAAGAAAATGAAAAGATATCACACAATGGGAGAAGCCATTTACAAATAGGGTCTAGCATTCAGAATATAATAAACTTCCAAAACACAAAACCAAAAAAAAACAACAATTAAAAAAATTGGCTTGAAAAGACATTTCTCCAAAAATGATATACAGTCAACAATTACATGAAAAAATGTTCTGTTTCATTAGTAATTAGAGAAATGCAAATCAAAACATGTAACAGGAAATGGCAACCAACTCCAGGGTTCTTGCCAAAATTCCATGGACAAAGGAGTCTGGCAGGCTACAGTTCATGGGAACACAAAGAATCACAGAACAGAGCAGGCACTCAAACCAAAACAGGTGAGACACCACATTATCCCCAAGATGATGGCTATCTTCAAAAAAGCAAATACTGGGGGAAGATACAGAGAAATTGGAACTCTCACAGTGGTGCAGCTGCTGTAAAAAACAGGTTGGTGGTTCCTCAGAAAACTAAACATAGTAATATAAAACCCCAAATTCCACTCCTAGATATACACCAAATAGGAACTGAAAATAGGTGTTTAGACAAACGCGTGCACACAGATATTCATAGCAGCATTATTTAAACTAGCCAGTAAGTGGAAACTACCCAAATGTCTATTAACCAATGAGTCAAAAAAACAAAATGTAGTATATCCATAAAGTGGATTATTCAGTCATAAAAAGGAATAAAGAACTTATAAATGCTACAACACAGCTAAACCTTTAAATATTAAGTTGCCTGAAAGAAATGGGAAAGATGACATATTTCATAATTCCATTGATATGAAAATATTCCAAATAGGCAAATCCACAGAAACAGGAAGCAGATTAGTAGTGGCAGGCAGTAGGGGGGTAGAGAAGATAACAGGTACTGATCAATTAATGGGTACAGCTTTCTTTTAAGGGTGATGAGAATGCTCTGAAATTAGTGTTGATGGCGGCACAACTCTGACTATATCAAAAGGCAATCAATTACCTTCAATTAAAAAATTTTTTTTAATAAATAAAAACTTTTAATGATTAAAATGGTAAATTTTATGTTATATGAATGATAGATACCTCAGCTTTTAAAGAGTCTTGTTACCTGAGTCATTAAATAAATGCAGGAATAATGTAGGGCTTACCAAGCCATGCCAGGTTCCTGCAGTTCTCCAGCATCACATCTCTATACAGTTTTCGCTGAGAAGAGTCTAGCAGTGCCCACTCCTCCTGGGTGAACTCCACGGTCACGTCCTCGAAAGTCACCAAGTCCTAAACCACCATAAACACTGTGGCTTAACTAAGGACCATCCCCACCAATGCTAAGAGAAAAAGAGCCAAGGACAGCAAGAGTAGGAAGAGAGAGTCCAAAGCAGGAGCTGTATGGGCAGGGTTCTGAGCTCTGCTCTCAACTGCTCCTGGGCTTGGCCCTGGACACTCACCTCCTGTCTACTCATGCCCACCCCCAGGGCCACATGTGCCCCTGACACACAGGCAATTTTATTTTCCAGTGAGACCGTGACATCCTGCAATCGAATTCCCCCCAACCTCAAAGGCTGAGCACAGGTCTAAGACACTGCAGAAATCAGAGAAGTACTTGGCAAATGGATGAAAGATGCCCCAGTGGCCACCAGCAACAGTCATGTGTTTCCTTAGCTTCCCCTTAAAACTCTCACCAAAGCGGGCTGGTGGGGAGGAGGGAAGGAGGAAAGGAATGGGAGTTTGGGATTAGCAGAGGCAAACTATTATATATAGGATGGATAAACCACAAGTCCTACTGTATAGCACAGGTAACTATATTCAATGTCCTGTGATAAACCATAATGGAAAGAATGTGAAAAAGAAAATATATGTATGTGTATATAACTGAGTCACTTTGCTGTACAGCAGAAATTAACATGGTAAATCACTAATACCTCAGTAAAATTAAAAAACAAAACTCTCAGCAAAACATGGTGTAGACAGTGACCTTGAAGGAAGCTCGACATGGCAGTAAATGCTGACATGTGCTGACGTTGTTTGGGCTGCCCCGAACCCTCCACCAAATGCCTGAAAACCTGATTCAGCTCCAGGTCATTGAAGGGACAAGTCCAGCTTTTGGTCAAAGGAATACGATCTGGAAACAGGAATGTTTGACTCACCTGTAACCAGTCTGTCAGGAAGCCACGGGCCAACCCTTCCTCCTCTGTGTATCCTTTCTGGTGAGGGGCTGTGTACAGGGATGACTGAGCTGGAGAAGAAGAAATATCCCAAGAACCCAGGTTTGCCCGCTGTTCTCATTCACAAATCTGGAGGCTTAGGCTTCCTCACATACTTGTAATTGACTGTATCCCCAAAACCCAGAGAGGACATACCGACACCCAAACACCCACACCCAGCTTCCGCTGGAGGCAGAACGGAGCTCTGTCTCATGCGGGGTCAGAAAATAGGGCCAAAGGTCTTACACCACACTGGAGCAAGAAAGGACTATTCCTGTTTTGCAGATGAAGAAGCTGAACTGCCAAAGGATACCACTGTTACTAGCTCCAGTGTATACCAAGAATCAGAAGTATAATTCAAAAGCTTCCACACATTTGCAACAGAGGTGACGTCTCCCCAGATTCACAAACCAGCTAAGTCCCAAATCCCAAGCAGCAGAGAGTCAGGCCTCCGTGACCTTGGGGCTCCAAGGGTAACACTCACGCCTCATCTGCTCAGTCCCCTCCCTCCACCTGCTCTGTGGTGCATGAGACGCCAGCACCTGGTCAGTTCTGAGGGCTGACCCTCAAACTCACCACAAGTGGGGGACAGGACCATGGTCGCCATCCTGCAATTCAGACAGTGACGTGTTCCTCAGCAACAGGGAGCTGGAGAACCAGGACGCCCCTCCTCTTGTCCCCACAGTGCACTCAGGACTGGGCTCTGGAATGAATGGGAAAATATGAAGTTGTCACAGTCTCTCTCTCCAGGCTACTGAGGAAGCGTCTTTCGTAGACTGTCCACCACGTCCTCCATCAAAATGCAGTATGTGTTTGTACACACTGCTACCTTTAAAATGCACTGGCATGCACGTTCTTAACCACTGAGCTAGCAAGGAAGCCCAGCAAAGGATTACTGTTTCAGTTACTAAGGTTGGGGATGATTTGTCACGCAGCGATAGGTAACAAATACATCCTCACTTTCAGCAGATGGTCCTGCATCCTACTTCTTAGTCATCTTCGTGAGAAGGAATCTCCCTTCCCATCTTGCACCAAAACTGTGACCTGCACCATGGTTTTCTCCCTCTCTGGTTATAAACGAGGACCTGGCTTCTCTACAATGCCGGGGGGGGCCGCTCTGTTGTGTGCGCCATCCCTTTCAGGAGTTGGACACCAGCAATTATCTCTACTTTGCCCTTCCCTTCAAGCTCTCCCACTCTACTGGACTCCCTCGCACCATTTAAACTCAATGCAGTGTTTTCAGTAGTGAGACACTACTATTCTAACCACAGAGTTTTCTTTCTAGTTACCACCCAGTCTCTCTCCCTCATCACAGCCAAAGTTTTTTTTTTTTGTTTTCACTCTCTATTTCATTTCCTCATGTCCCACCCACTCTGAGACACAGTTTTGTTCAGTTTCCACCACTAACTATGCAATTGGTAGAACTGCCACTGATCTTATTTACAGAACAAAAACAGAGATTGCAACTACAACGATACCATTTCTTATCTGTCAGATCAGCAAAGACACAGGGGACCACATCTTTCATTGCCAAGGTTGTACAGAAGAGCACTGTTATACACTGTTGGGGTACAAATACAGCCCCTATGGAAGGAAATCCGTCAACCTCAAGTGAAATACAAAACATTTATTATATTCCTGTCAATCATACTACAAGGAATCTATTTGAAAGACTGTTGTTGTTTAGTTGTTAACCCATGTCTGACTCTTTGCAACCCCATGGATTGTAGTCTGCTAGGCTCTCCATTGGAGAAGGAAATGGCAACCCACTCCAGCATTCTTGCCTGGAGAATCCCAGGGAAGGGGGAGCCTGGTCGGGCTGCCGTCTATGGGGTCGCACAGAGTTGGACACGACTGAAGCGACTTAGCAGCAGCAGCACCAGGCTCCTCCATGCAAGGGATTTCCCAGGCAAGAATACTGCAGTGGGTTGCCATTTCCTTCTCCAGGGGACCTTCCCGGCCCAGGGATCAAACCCATGTCTCCTGCATTAGCTGGCGGATTTTATACCACTGAGCCACCAGGGAAGCCCCTGTCAACATCAGCAGTTCACATTTTCAAATCTGAACAGACTGATCACTAGCAAGGAGACTGAATCAGTAATAAAAAACCTCTCAGCAAATGAAAGCCCAGGACCAAGCAGCTGCACAGATTAACTTTACCAAACATTCCAAGAAAAACTAACACCAAGCCTTCTCAAACTCTCCCCAAAAATAGAAGAGGGGAAACTCTTTCAAACACAGTTCACAGGGAAAGTATTTCCCTGATACTGAAAACCAGACAAGGAAGCCACACAAAAAAGAAAATTACAGGTCAACAGCCCTGATTAACAGATGCAAAAATCCTCAACAAAATATTAACAAACCAAATTCAACAATAAATCATACACCATGGATCACACACCATGATCAAGTAGGATTTATTCCCGGGATAAAGGGGTGGTTCAATTCAATCAATGTGGTATACCACATAAACAAAATAAAGAAAAAAAATCATATAATTATCTCAACGATGCAGAAAAAGTATTCAACAAAATTTAACATCCATTTATGAAGGCCATATACAGGGCTTCCCTGGTGGCTCAGAGGTTAAAGCATCTGCTTCCAATGCAGGAAACCTGGGTTCGATCCCTGGGTCGGGAAGATCCCCTGGAGAAGGAAATTGCAACCCACTCCAGTATTCTTGCCTGGAGAATCCCATGGACGGAGGAGCCTGGTAGGCTACAGTCCATGGGGTCGCAAAGAGTCGGACATGACTGAGCGACTTCACCTCACCTCAACATACTCAATGTGAAAAGCTGAAAGCTTTTCCTCTAAGATCAGGAACAGGCAAGGATGCCCACACTCTTGCCACTTCTATTCAACATAGTACTGGAAGTCTCAGTTGGAGCAATCATGCAAGAAAAAGAAATAACAGGCATCTAAATTAGAAAGAAAAAAAATAGTAAAACCTTTTCACTATTTGCAGATGGCATGATTTTACATATAGAAAACCATAAAGATTTCATTAAAAAACTTATAACAATTGAATTCAGTAAAGTTGCAGGGTACAAAATCAATACACACAAAATCTGTTGTTTCCTTACACTAATAATGATCTATAAGAAAAATAAGAAAACAATCCCATTATACAATTGCATCAAAAAGAATAAAATACCTAGGAATTTAACCAAGGGTGTGAAAGAGCTATATACAATGCAGCTAATAGAACCAAGGGTGTGAAAACTATAAGCCACTGCTCTTGCACTTTCGTACAAATTTTAGGTGTTCTATTTCTGTAAGAAATACCACTGGATTTTTGATAGGGATTACTTTCAACCTGTATATTGTCTTGGGTACTATGGACATTTTAACAATATTAATTCTCTCAATACATGCCTAGAGTCCTAATCCTAGTATGAATCCAAAATATTCTGTGTCCTGGCAAAACCCTCATGCATGAGGGTTCAGTCACTCAGTCATATCCAACTCTTTGCAACCCCATGGACTGTAGCCTGTGAGGTTCCTCTGTCCGTGGGATTTTCCAGGTAACCATACTGGAGTGGGTGAGTTGCCATTTCCTTCTCTAGGCAATCTTCCCAGCCCAGGGACCAAACTTGGGTCTCCTGCATTGGCAGGGGGATTCTTTACCACTGAGCCACCTGGCAAGCCCAGCAAACCCCTCAGTCGAATAAAAGAGGATAGTTGGTTACCATAAATTGTGCACTCAAAGCATATCTACTGCATGACAAGCAAGCATTCCTCGTAAGAATGTTACAGAAAAGACAGAATGAAAAAGGCACACACACAAACACAATTAGTGAAAACCAACAATATGAGATTACTCAAAATGATTGTCTGCAATATAAATCACCAGACTGTATTTCAGAAACAGTTAAAGAAACAAAGTTAATTCTTATTAGAAAGCAAGGTGTAGAGTATAATCTGCAGAAACTACTGCCCTACCCTTCCGTCTACAAGCTGTTGCTCAGTATTCCTCCAACTGATTTTTAAATCTCAGGAAGATAAAACAAAACAAACAAAATACAAAATAAAACCAAACACTTGCTCAAAAGACCTTGGTTGCTGGTTAATTCAATTTTGAATTTCTGTTGCCAATATGAAAAAGTACAAATTACTTTTCCCCCCACGTACCCTGTTTTGAATCTTTGTGGAAGATTGATAGGGTTTTAGAAGTCAAACTGAACCAGGCCTGAGGAATGCTGCTGAGCAGTCCTGCTAGTCTTTAGTGGGATGACTTTTGATACTACAGATACACATATATATTTATACTTAAATATATAAAATATACTTAAAATATATAAAATCCTAAAATTTTCGGTATTATGGAACGTAAGTAAATCTATATTTCTTACTTATGTATAGTTATTTACATGTTTGTTTAAAGTGCATTTGCACATTAACTGTATTTACTTATTTACACATGCATCACCACACTTCTTACTATCTTTCCCTTGAATATGCTAAGTCACTTCAGTCGTGTCCAACTCTGTGCTAAATATCCAACTCTTTGCAACCCCATGGACTGTAGCCTGTGAGGTTCCTCTGTCCGTGGGATTTTCCAGGTAACCATACTGGAGTGGGTGAGTTGCCATTTCCTTCTCTAGGCAATCTTCCCAGCCCAGGGACCAAACTTGGGTCTCCTGCATTGGCAGGGGGATTCTTTACCACTGAGCCACCTGGCAAGCCCAGCAAACCCCTCAGTCGAATAAAAGAGGATAGTTGGTTACCATAAATTGTGCACTCAAAGCATATCTACTGCATGACAAGCAAGCATTCCTCGTAAGAATGTTACAGAAAAGACAGAATGAAAAAGGCACACACACAAACACAATTAGTGAAAACCAACAATATGAGATTACTCAAAATGATTGTCTGCAATATAAATCACCAGACTGTATTTCAGAAACAGTTAAAGAAACAAAGTTAATTCTTATTAGAAAGCAAGGTGTAGAGTATAATCTGCAGAAACTACTGCCCTACCCTTCCGTCTACAAGCTGTTGCTCAGTATTCCTCCAACTGATTTTTAAATCTCAGGAAGATAAAACAAAACAAACAAAATACAAAATAAAACCAAACACTTGCTCAAAAGACCTTGGTTGCTGGTTAATTCAATTTTGAATTTCTGTTGCCAATATGAAAAAGTACAAATTACTTTTCCCCCCACGTACCCTGTTTTGAATCTTTGTGGAAGATTGATAGGGTTTTAGAAGTCAAACTGAACCAGGCCTGAGGAATGCTGCTGAGCAGTCCTGCTAGTCTTTAGTGGGATGACTTTTGATACTACAGATACACATATATATTTATACTTAAATATATAAAATATACTTAAAATATATAAAATCCTAAAATTTTCGGTATTATGGAACGTAAGTAAATCTATATTTCTTACTTATGTATAGTTATTTACATGTTTGTTTAAAGTGCATTTGCACATTAACTGTATTTACTTATTTACACATGCATCACCACACTTCTTACTATCTTTCCCTTGAATATGCTAAGTCACTTCAGTCGTGTCCAACTCTGTGCTACCCATAGACAGCAGCCCACCAGGCTCCCCCGTCCCTGGGATTTTCCAGGCAAGAACACTGGAGTGGGTTGCCATTTCCTTCTCCAATGCATGAAAGTGAAAAGTTAAAGAGAAGTCGCTCAGTCGTGTCCGACTCTTAGCAACCCCATGGACTGCAGCCTACCAGGCTCCTCCGTCCATGGGATTCTCCAGGCAAGAGTACTGGAGTGGGGTGCCATCACCTTCTCCCTCCCTTGGATATAATCCCCATCAAATAATTTTTTTTAAGATACTTGCACTTTCAGTGACTCCTTGTGTTTACAACCTGAGCACAGGAAAGGCCTATTAGCGGTTCTGCATAGCTGAGGCTGCTGGAAATCGTTTTTACAAGATCCACATGGTACTCACCTGGTCACACAGAAATCCACGTGTCAATGAGGACAGGTGAACCTTGAAACTGGTTTCAACTCAGACTTGAACTCTAGAGATAATTTACTTGTCTGTTGCGGGGTGGGAAAAAGGATACAAAGATTGCTTTTGAGATTTTTTGATGGGGCATAATACAATTGCTGGATGGACGGGCCACACCATTCACTCTTCTATTAATATTTACTGTACCGATTTAACACGTAATTGCAGGTTACGACTAGATTTTCCTGATTCTTGTCCAGCCATCTGCCCTCTGAGTAGAAAGAAGCGGCTTCACGCGGTGTGCATTCATTCAACGTGCTCAACTCTTTTAACTGGATAGTGACTGTCTTTTTGTGATTCCAGACACTTTGAACAAGACTCATCACTCAAGGGCACTAAAAATGTCTCCACTAACCTTTTAAGTTCATTCAGGGCTTTGAAGATTTTAAGACCCTAGAACAGGGTTTGCAAACCTCAGCACTATTGATAATGCTTTGTCACAGGGGCTATTTAGTGCACTGTAGGGTCCAATAGCATCCCTGGCTTCCACCCACTTGAAGCCACTAGCAGTCCCTCCCATTTGTAACAACCAAAACAAAGCCTCCAGACGACAATTTGTCCCCTAAGTGGCAAAAAACACACCGGGGTAAGATGGTGGGGAGATGGGGAATCCTGAGAAGGGGACAGCGGTGCCCAGAGCTAGGAGGAAACCGAGGCTACGCGCCGACCTGCCGGAACAGCCTGAGGCCCCAGGCGTGGAAAACGCGGCTCACGGGAAAGGGGGAGGAACGCTATAGTCCGTGACCCGGGTGCCCCAAACTCATGTCCCTTCCTAGACTCCTACGGGAGCCCAGGAGTGCCGGCAGCCCACAGAGTCCTGCCTCTTGCAATGATGCCGAACATACCACGTGAATCCACTCCCCCAGCGGAGAAGACCGTACCCACAGTTCAGCGAGCCGCCCCGCTATTTCTTCCCCTGTACCATCGACGCTTCCGCTTCCGGTCTTGGGCTGGAGCAGGGGCTTCAGTTTCCGGCATCTAGCCGCCGCGGACAGTGGGGCCCTGCAGGGTTGACGCGGCGGGCGACTGCGGCCTTGCACCCAAGCCTCGGACGAGGCGTTCTCCCTTGCGTAGTGAGTCCAAGGGTGGGCCGTAGCGTGGGTCAGAGCCAGGGACTGAAACCGGCTCTAGGGGCGGGGCTATGGGCGGGTACTAGCTTGTGGGCGGAACCAAGCCTGGAGGGCTCGGTTGTGGGCGGACACCCGTCCTGTGAGGGGACTAAGGACCGGGCTTTGACTGGGTACGTATCTGAGGGGCGGTGCTAGAGTCTCACAGCCTAACGCTGGGCAGAGACTAGTTCCAGGGGCGGGGGTAAGGACGGGCCGGAGAGCGGGAGAAGGCGGCTCCAGGGACCGGATTGAAGGCGGCGGGTTGGCGGGGGTGTGTGTGGGAGTGGTGGGGCAGTCCATGCATTCCCCAGGCTGTACAGGTTGCGGGGTGCGGGCGGAGGGGGGAGTTCCTGGTTGCTGAGTGGTAAAGAATCCACCTGTCAATAAAGGAGACGCTGGTTCGATCCCTGGGTGGGGAAGATGCCCTGGAGGAGGAAATGGCGAACCCTTCCAGTATTCTTGCCTGGGAAATCCCATGGACAGAGGAGACTAAAGGGCAAAAGAGATAAATATGACTTAACCACTAAACTAAACAACAACAAGTAGATGAAAGCTAAACAAACAGCTTTTCTTCAGTCCTTTCCTCATGTTCGGGAACCTCACACAGCCCAACAAAACCACATGCCATATTTAGGATTTTTTTTTTTTTTTATGTTCGTCCTTAAATTTTTTATAAAATTGGATCGTATATTAACTTTTCTCTTTAACTTGCTATCACAAACCAGTAGATAGGGATCTAACGCTATTTTATTTTAATTTTTTTGTGGGAGAGGGGGCTAGATCATAGATACACATATAGAAATCCTCAAACAGTGGTACAGTCAGTAAAAGGTTCTGTCTTATACCATCTCGCAGTCCTTTTACCCAGATACAACCATAATTTTCTCCTCTAACCATCCAGATACAGTGTATGTATGTCTGTGTATGTGTTTGTACAGTTCCAAGAGGGAAGTCCCTAAGCAGGAACTGAAGCTGATTAATTGCATCTGGATTTACTGAGAAGAGATTTAAATTTATCCTGGAAAAAGATAAACCAGTGATGAATTCTTAAAACTGAGAAAGAAAATGTAATCATAATATCTAGATCAGATTAAATTCCTAGAATGGTAAACATCTATGTAATAAAACAATAGTTTGGTTCAGTCGCTCAGTCGTGTCCAGCTCTTTGCGACCCCATGAATTGCAGCACGCCAGGCCTCCCTGTTCATCACCAACTCCCAGAGTTCACTCAGACTCAAGTCCATCGAGTCAGTGATGCCATCCAGCCATCTCATCCGCTGTCATCCCCTTCTCCTCCTGCCCCCAATCCCTCCCAGCATCAGAGTCTTTTCCAGTGAATCAACTCTTCACATGAGGTGGCCAAAGTACTGGAGTTTCAGCTTTAGCATCAGTCCTTCCAAAGAAATCCCAGGGTTGATCTCCTTCAGAATGGACTGGTTGGATCTCCTTGCAGTCCAAGGGACTCTCAAGAGTCTTCTCCAACACCACACTTCAAAAGCATCAATTCTTCGGCTCTCAGCTTTCTTCACAGTCCAACTCTCACGTCCGTACATGACCACAGGAAAAACCGTAGCATTGACTAGATGCTTAGTCAGCAAAGTAATGTCTCTCCTTTTGAATATGCTGTCTAGGTTGGTCATAACTTTTCTTCCAAGGAGTAAGCGTCTTTTAATTTCATGGCTGCAGTCACCATCTGCAGTGATTTTGGAGCCCAAGAAAATAAAGTCTGACACTGTTTCCACTGTTTCTCCATCTATTTTCCATGAACTGATGGGATCAGATGCCATGATCTTCGTTTTCTGAATGTTGAGCTTTAAGCCAACTTTTTCAGTCTCCACTTTTACTTTCATCAAGAGGCTTTTTAGTTCCTCTTCACTTTCTGCCATAAGGGTAGTGTCATCTGCATATCTGAGGTTATTGATATTTCTGCCGGCAATCTTGATTCCAGCTTGTGCTTCTTCCAGCCCAGCATTTCTCACGATGTCCTCTGCATATAAGTTAAATAAGCAGGGTGACAATATACAGCCTTGACGTACTCCTTTTCCTATTTGGAACCAGTCTGTTGTTCCATGTCCAGTTCTAACTGTTGTGTCCTGACCTGCATACAGATTTCTCAAGAGGCAGGTTAGGTGGTCTGGTATTCCCATCTCTGTCAGAATTTTCCACAGTTTATTGTGATCCACACAAAAGTTTTGGCATAGTCAATAAAGCAGAAATACGTGTGTTTCTGGAACTCTCTTGCTTTTTTGATGATCCAACAGATGTTGGCAATTTGATCTCTGGTTCCTCTGCCTTTTCTAAAACCAGCTTGAACATCAGCTGGTTCACATAAATTGACTTTCAATTTATCCTAACATTATATAATTATAAGGGGAATTACATTTTAACATAGCAAGAAAAGTACATGGTAATTTTCTCAGAGAAGATTATTAAAAAAAAATCAAAACCTGAAAAATGAAAAAGCCATATAAGTAGCTAATTTAGAAATACAGAATTACAACCAGAAAAACAAGTTCTTTGTGGAAGTCAGAATAAAGACTGGGTAAGTAGCTTTTCATAAGGCTTAAAGTTTTGTTTGAGATATAGGTGTATGCTGCTGCTGCTGCTGCTACTAGGTCACTTCAGTCGTGTCCGACTCTGTGCGACCCCATAGACGGCAGCCCACCAGACTTCCCCGTCCCTGGGATTCTCCAGGCAAGAACACTGGAGTAGGTTGCCATTTCCTTCTCCAACGCATGAAAGTAAAAAGTGAAAGTAAAGTCGCTCAGTCGTGTCCAACTCTTAGCGACCCCATGGACTGCAGCCTACCAGGCTCCTCTGTCCATGGATTTATAGATACATACAAACACACACACAGAAGCCTGAATTTTTATTCCAAAGAGATCATCAAACTTGGTAGAATTTATTTTAAAAAGGATCTCTTTGCAAAAATAGAATTTAAGAATCACAGACTTCAAGCATTAAAAAAAAAAAATGGTAATCACCCTGGTGGGAAAATGAATAGCACATTACATTGCACAATACATTACAAGCATTTTCTGTACATTGTTGTTTAAGTCACTAAGTTGTGTCTGACACTTTGTGTCCCCATGGACCATAGCCCTCCAGGCTCCTCTGTCCATGGGATTTCCCAGGCAAGAATACTGGAGTGGGTTACCATTTCCTTCTCCAGGAGAATCTTCCTGATGAAAGGATTAAACCTGTGTTTCCTGCATTGGCAGGCGAGTTCTTTACCACTGAAGCCACTTAATGTACTTTACTTCGGAGTATTTTCACAGCAACCCATAAGGAAGATACTATTATCTATCTCCATTTTACAGATGAAATCAACAGGAGCGTATTGCTAAAATGTAAATATTTCATTAACATTTTCAATAGTTATTTTATTTCAAAATCATTATTGAACTTTATTTTCATTAGTAAAATAATACCTCATTATAGCAAGTAAAAAAGTATGTTCAGTTCAGTTCAGTCGCTCAGTCGTGTCCGACTCTTTGCGACCCCATGAATCGCAGCACGCCAGGCCTCCCTGTCCATCACCATCTCTCGGAGTTCACTCAGACTCACATCCATCGAGTCAGTGATGCCATCCAGCCATCTCATCCTCGGTCGTCCCCTTCTCCTCCTGCCCCCAATCCCTCCCAGCATCAGAGTCTTTTCCAATGAGTCAACTCTTCGCATGAGGTGGCCAAAGTACTGGAGTTTCAGCTTTAGCATCATTCCTTCCAAAGAAATCCCAGGGTTGATCTCCTTCAGAATGGACTGGTTGGATCTCCTTGCAGTCCAAGGGACTCTCAAGAGTCTTCTCCAACACCACACTTCAAAAGCATCAATTCTTCGGCGATCAGCCTTCTTCACAGTCCAACTCTCACATCCATACATGACCACAGGAAAAACCATAAAACTGCAGTTTTCTTCTGATATAGTTAAATATTTCAATCACTTTATTTATTGGATTTCCGTCTCAAATCTAGGAAAGTACTTCCTATCCTAGAGGTTTACTACAAAACTTTACTAAATACTCAAGTATCAGGAATCCCATATTATGCAAGCTTCCTGAACATAAACACACAGAAAAAATCCATTATTGTAAGGTATAGTTCGGGCGAGGGAGAAAGAGGAAAGATGACCTCAACAGAAGTAGGTCACCTTTATTCAAGCAAGGAGGGGCAACAGTCGGCCAAAGACCAGGAGAGGGATCAGGGAGGCTCCATATTTATAGGGAGGTTTGTGTAAACGATACGGGAAATGCACTAAAGCTGAAACTCCAATACTTTGGCCACCTGATGCAAAGAACAGACTCATTGGAAAAGACCCTGATGCTGGGAAAGACTGAAGGTGGGAGGTGAAGGGGACGGCAGAGGATGTAATGGTTGTATGGCATCACCAACTTGATGGACATGAGTTTGAGTAAACTCTAGGAGTTGGTGATTGGCAGGGAGGCCTGGTGTGCTGCAGTCCATGGGGTTGGAAAGTCAGACATGACTGAGTGACTGAACCGAACTGAACAAATATTTATACTTTAGAAATTTAGAAATGTAATTAATGCATGTAAGAAGAATTTTTTCCAGTCTCACTAACTGCCAGGAAATCATTTTTTAAAATGCATTGCAGGGGGGAAAAAATGCACTGCAGCATTATTAAAAACAGTAAAGAGATGTTAACAACCTAAATGCACTTTAATGGATGAAAGAATAAGGAAAATGGGTCATATACATACAATGGAATATTATTTAACCTTAAAAAGGAAGGAAATCCTGTCATATGCTATAACATACATGAGCCTTGAGGGCATAATGGTAAGCAACATAGATCAGTACAAAAGAACAGAGGTTGCATGATTCCATTTAAATGAGGTATCTAAAGTAGCCAGACATCCTGGAATGTGAAGTCAAGTGGGCCTTAGAAAGCATCACTACGAACAAAGCTAGTGGAGGTGATGGAATTCCAGTTGACCTATTTCACATCCTGAAAGATGATGCTGTGAAAGTACTGCACTCAATCTGCCAGCAAATTTGGAAAACTCAGCAGTGGCCACAGGACTGGAAAAGATCAGTTTCATTCCAATCCCAAAGAAAGGCAATGCGAAAGAATGCTCAAACTACCGCACAATTGCACTCATCTCACACGCTAGTAAAGTAATGCTCAAAATTCTCCAAGCCAGGCTTCAGCAATACTAAGAAAAGTTATGTCCAACCTAGATAGCATTTTCAAAAGCAGAGACATTACTTTGCCGACTAAGGTCCGTTTAGTCAAGGCTATGGTTTTTCCTGTGGTCATGTATGGATGTGAGAGTTGGACTGTGAAGAAGGCTGAGCGCCGAAGAATCGATGCTTTTGAACTGTGGTGTTGGAGAAGACTCTTGAGAGTCCCTTGGACTGCAAGGAGATCCAACCAGTTCATTCTGAAGGAGATCAGCCCTGGGATTTCTTTGGAAGGAATGATGCTAAAGCTGAAACTCCAGTACTTTGGCCACCTCATGCGAAGAGATGACTCATTGGAAAAGACTCTGATGCTGGGAGGGATTGGGGGCAGGAGGAGAAGGGGACGACCGAGGATGAGATGGCTGGATGGCATCACGGACTCGATGGATGTGAGTCTGGGTGAACTCCGGGTGTTGGTGATGAACAGGGAGGCCTGGCGAGCTGCGATTCATGGGGTCGCAAAGAGTCAGACATGACTGAGCGACTGAACTGAACTGAATTGAACTGATCTGCACTTATCGTGGCCTCCTTTTATGCCTAGAGAGAGTAGATGACAGGACAGGACACTTCATAGACCCATGTTAGATATAGGATTGGAGGTATCAACTTCCTTTTAAGAATTCCAAAAATTTTATTCTCCTATGCACTTCTCTACTCTTTCAAATTTTCAAAGTAATTTTACAAAGGTCTGTCTAGTCAAGGCTATGGTTTTTCCGGTGGTCATGTGTGGATGTGAGAGTTGGACTGTGAAGAAAGCTGAGTGCTGAAGAATTGATGCTTTTGAACTGTGGTGTTGGAGAAGACTCTTGAGATTCCTTTGGACTGCAAGGAGATCCAACCAGTAAATTCTAAAGGAGATCAGCCATGGGTGTTCTTTGGAAGGAATGATGCAAAGCTGAAACTCCAGTACTCTGGCCACCTCATGCGAAGAGTTGACTCATTGGAAAAGACTCTGATGCTGGGAGGGATTGGGAGCAGGAGGAGAAGGGGATGACCGAGGATGAGATGGCTGGATGGCATCACTGCCTTGATGGACATAAGTTTGATTCAACTCCAGGAGTTGGTGATGGACAGGGAGGCCTGGAGTGCTGCAATTCATGGGGTCGCAAAGAGTCGGACACGACTGAATGACTGAACTGAACTGAATGTTCCATTTTGGCATTCACCACAGCTTTGATCTCAGTGGGTTCTAATGCAAGTGGAATAGAAGTACTAGGGTATACTGAAATCAGAAGACTTGTATTTGGAGCCCTTGAAGCAAAAAAATAAAAATTTAAACACATGGTTGAGTATGGCTCTCAAAATGGACTTTACTAACATTTTGCAAAAATCTGTATCTAACAGTTTAAGTTTTGGTTGTAGTTATCTGAAAGATAAAATTTTGCCACCTTCCTCCCCACCTCCCTCCCTGCTCTCTATATGATAAGCATGACCAGAGCTGTTGCAGAAGTGGATCTGTCCATTTTCCTTAAAGAAAAGATTTTTTGGCAAAGAGAAAATCCTATCATACCACTGCAGAGGCCTGCTTGAATCCTAACATCAGCCAATTCTGGTATCTTTATTTTTTTATCATTTTATCATTTATCATTTTATTGTTTTTACTGGGTCAGACTGCCCTTGGTTCTTCTGGGATGCAGAACAGTGTCAAATTGATACACCAGTTCTTTCACTCATTTACTCGTCCCCTGTGTGTGGTTTCCTTGTTTCTCTGAACCTTATTTCCACATCTGCAAAATAAAGAAAATAGTGTCTTACTGGGAAGATTCTCATGAGTATAATAAGATGATTGAGGTGATAACTTTGCCCATGATAAACCTTTAACAAATAGCTATTCTTAGTAGCTATTATTGTTTCTACCCAATCTTTGCTGTAACTATGTCATGGAAACACCCTCTATAAAGTAGGAAAAACAGGTTGATAAGTAATGAAGGGTTAGAAGTTGGTGAATAAGCACAGTGTTTGGAGTTTGGAGAATCTCAGTGTTCATCTACAATGAGCTTGAAGAGGGAAAGGGCTAGATTTTCAAAGACTGTTTCTAAGGCAAAGAAGGTCAAACTGCTTCTTCTCAATTTTTTTTTTCACCCCTAACCCAGGCAATGGGCTGGCCTTTACTGGTAAAGGTAGGGATCTTTCTAAATCCTCCATAAAACCAGAGAATATTTATACACTAAAGGAGAAGTAATGTATGGTAGAGTCAAAATCTGAATTCAGAGATAAGACTTACCTGTCAGGTGTTCTTTACTTTCCACCATAGTTGCCTGTATAAATAAAAGTGGAAGGTGGGAGGTGGTCACTTTCTGTCTTTTTGATCATTAGGCTATTGAAAAAGCCAAGGAACAGAACCCAAAGACCCATCATTAGTTCATGAACATTCTAGAGCTGGCAATGAATATATGTATGTACATATAGATGTATGTGCATATACATGTGTGTTTCATATGCAACTATATATCCATTGCATATATATATCCCTTGCATAACCACATATAGGCAGAACATACATATACGTGAATATATGTGTCTGTGAATATATATATTCATATATATATATGCAGAACCACACGGAGGCCACTACTTTTGTAAATTCGATTCATAATGATATTAATTTTAGGTTTACATTTCCTTATTCCTCAAAGCAAATTCTTGCTAAAGACATGATAGTTACATTTTAGGGAGTAAGAAAATTCAATCAGTTCAGTTCAGTTCAGTCTCTCAGTCGTGTCCTACTCTTTGTGACCCCATGAATTGCAGCACGCCAGGCCTCCCTGTTCATTACCATCTCTCGGAGTTCACTCAGACTCACATCCATTGAGTCCGTGATGCCATCCAGCCATCTCATCCTTGGTCGTCCCCTTCTTCTCCTGCCCCCAATCCCTCCCAGCATCAGAGTCTTTCCCAATGAGTCACCTCTTCGCATGAGGTGGCCTAAGTACTGGAGTTTCAGCCTCAGCATCATTCCTTCCAAAGAAATCCCAGGGCTGATCTCCTTCAGAATGGACTGGTTGGATCTCTTTGCAGTCCAAGGGACTCTCAAGAGTCTTCTCCAACACCACAGTTCAAAAACATCAATTCTTTGGCGCTCAGCCTTCTTCACAGTCCAACTCTCACATCCATACATGACCACAGGAAAAACCATAGCCTTGACTAGATGGACCTTAGTCAGCAAAGTAATGTCTCTGCTTTTGAAAATACTATCAAGGTTGGTCATAACTTTTCTTCCAAGGAGTAAGCGTCTTCTAATTTCATGGCTGCAGTCACCATCTGCAGTGATTTTGGAGCCCCCAAAAATAAAGTCTGGCACTGATTCCACTGTTTCCCCATCTATTTCCCATGAAGTTATGGGACCAGATGCCATGATCTTCGTTTTCTGAATGTTGAGCTTTAGGCCAACTTTTTCACTCTCCTCTTTCACTTTCATCAAGAGGCTTTTTAGCTCCTCTTCACTTTCTGCCATAAGGGTGGTGTCATCTGCATATCTGAGGTTATTGCTACTTCTCCCGGCAATCTTGATTCCAGCTTGTGTTTCTTCCAGTCCAGCCTTTCTCATGATGTACTCTACATATAAGTTAAATAAGCAGGGTGACAATATACAGCCTTGAAAATTCAATAGAAAAAGTTTTAAACTTACATGTATTTTCATTCATGATAAGGAATTATAATCAATTAAAAAATGTGGAAACAGCAAATGAAAAATGAATCACTTTGAATTTCATTGCTGTAACACAATGACCATTAACATTTTGATCTCATTTATCCCAGTCTCCTTCCTTAAGAAATTTCTCAACAATCTTTTCTTTACACTTCTCTGTTAAAGTGTGTTAAATCAATAAAATATCTCAATAATCTAACTGACAGAATTAACCATTAGTTCTTCCCCCAGGAGATTTTAAAGTCCTTTAAAGCAGGAGCCATGTCTTATTCAACTTCCTATTTCTGATTTTTCTCTTTTGCCCAAGGCCTACCATAGTGCCTTGTACCCAGCAAGTATGCAATGAGTGTTACTGAATCATTTTTTGCATGAAAATTGTAGGAGACCTAAGAGGCCCTGGGGATAAAGATTCAAGTGTCAGATGGTTTTAACTTGAAGACATAGAAATAAAACACCCTATTCCTGGGAGACTAGTCAGATTCAAATATGCACTCAACATTGGGATTTCCGTTTTCTCTCAGGTAAGAGTGTTTCAATTTATTGAGTTCATTCACAACTTGAGCAGATTCCTGTCCTTCAAATCAGACTGGCTTACAGCAATACACTTATGCAAGAGGAACATGCAAAGTAGGTTTTTATTAACAAACACACCTGCTAGTCTACAAAGGAAGTGGAGGAACTGCTTTTTGCATGATAAGGAAGATTCACTAAGTGAGGGACTGCAGTTAATCTCTGAGCTTGCCCTGATTGTTCTGGAGTGCTCTTTTCAAAAATTAAATGTGAAAGTCTTAACTTCACTGGAGTTTTTCATAGCAATCTTATTTAATCTTCAAAAGGAGTTCCAAGTGTGGATGAAGTGTGTTTGTGTCTCTGTGTGACTGTGTGTGTGTATGACAAGCTGTCCTACTTTTGTCTGAAACTTCTGAACTTTAAAATATTATAATAATCATAATGCAAAATAACACAAAGTTTTCATAGAATGTTGGTATCTTGAGTTCTGATATTTCATGAATTCCTCCCTTCAGTCATTACATCTGTTAGCAGTGGTCTCTTAGCCCATAATTGAAAGGTTTCAGTATTGGGGAATTTACTACTTCCCACCCCTCTCCCCCACCAATAAAAAACCCATATTTGAATGTGGAAATTTCTGAAGACCTTCTCTCTGTACTTTCTACTCATTGACATTACTTCTAAGGGAGAAAGTTAATGAGTCATGATTGCTCATTAAAGTCCACTTGAAGTGGGACCTGTTTCCTACATTTCCAGAACCACCTTTCCCCCCGCCTCAGCCTGGCCCAGGAGTCTTAGATACTGGAACTCAGTGAGAGAGGGGCAGATAGACACACATTTGGAAATTGTCAGAGGTAGAGAAAACAGATTTCGCATGGAAGAATGGTAGAAGTATTTTAAAACCCTCTGAAATGGTGTAATAGAAGAGAACAGGGTAAGATGAATTGGGTTGTGCGTACTCAGGCTGTGGGGAAAGGAATTACAGAACAGGAAAGGAGACAAATTCCAAGCCAAAGGGGCTCTGGAAACCAAAGAAAGGGCATAGAACATGAATAGGAAAAAGACTTTGAATTCAAGTTTGGGACACCCTAGATTTTTTACTGCATCCTCAACCTCATTACCCTACCCACCTCTTACTCCTTTGGAGCACCAAGGTGAGGGGACAGGGAAATGAGCCATCCTCAGTGAGTGAGCTGCCCAGAAAAACCTTCTAAAATAAGGCTAAGCAGGACTTCCCCAGTGATCCAGTGGTTAGGAGTCTACCTGCCAATGCAGGGGACATGGGTTGAATCCCTAGTCCTGGAAGATTCCATATGCCATGGGGCAGCTGAGCCTGTATGCCACAGCTCCTGAAGCCTGCATGCCCTGGAGCCCTTGCTTTGCAACAAGAGAAGCCACTGAGATGAGAAGCCCATGCACTGCAATTAGAGAAAAGCCCACACATAGCAATGAACCCAGAGCAGCCAAAAATTAATAAATATAAATAAATAAAATGAAAAATATAAAAGTAATGCTAACTCCAACTGTCATTTATAATGAAGTGCTAAGTTTTTTACCTACACCATCCATTTTAATTCCTGAAACATCCTCTTAGTTATTTTCATTTTACAGATGAGGAAACTGAGGCTGAGACAGGTAAATAAATTATTGAAAGTAAAACAAATTAGTGACAAGGCCAGGATTCAAACAAGATCACTTGTCCCCAGAGCCCATAATCCAAACATCCCACTCACTGTCTCTATGCTGGAGCCAAATAGCCATAGCTAAGTGTTGAGGGTGGAGAAGGAAATGGCAACCCACTCCAGTGTTCTTGCCTGGAGAATCCCAGGGACGGGGGAGCCTAGTGGGCTGCCGTCTCTGGGGTCACACAGAGTCGGACACTACTGAAGCGACTTAGCAGCAGCAGCAGCAGCAAGTGTTGAGGGAGGTGATGGCAGTAGGTGTAGATGTGTAGGTGCTTCTGTCTAACCTGCCTGTGCATACATGCAACTAAGATGACCTAGAGAATATCTAAAATCAGAGAACAATCTCAACTAAAAATTGTGAGTTCATTAGGGAAATGGAAAGAGATGAACATTTGTGAAGAGTCAACTCTATGCCATGCAGAATGCTAGAAGCTTAAGATAATAATAAACCACATCACGAATATAATAAACTAAATAATAAATAAACTGTCTTTTGAAAACTAAAACTAGAGAAACTATAGCAGAAAATTTTTTATTGAATTTAATGCTGCACAGACCTGACTCATTCCATGTGCTTAATACATTTATTAAATTAATAATTGATAAATAAAGGTCCCTCTAAAAAAGGTAAACAAAAAGCTTAAATAGCACTGGTTATGAGCATCCGATAGGATTCTATGCTAATGAGGCCAGGGATATACAATGAATATGAAATGGGCTTCTCCCCTCATACACACACACCAGACAAGATATATACAACAATCTGTAGACAAGACAACATGTTCTAAGGATCATCATACATGAGTAGACAAGTGAGCAAGAAAGAATAAATGCAGGTTTTATATAAAAGAGGGGAATAGATGAGAGCTATTTCACTGTCCTTGAATTTCAAGCCTCAGCTTTGCAAAATTGAAAAAAAAAAAAACCTCTTTTGTTCTTGCACATAAAGCAAATCCCAAACTACCTACTACAATGACTAATGATGCCTGAGCTGAGGACGTGTTTTGGGAGCCATCTGTGAAGACACACTTCTTGCACTTGTCTCCAGTGGGATTTACAGGGAGGAGAGCTGCTTGTTGAGCTTCAGACAAAGAGATTGTGTGACATTAGGTTTTCTTTTACTGATAACTGCCTCTAGGTCAAATAAACCTCAATTGTGGGTCCCCTGTGGCCTCCACACCATCACTTGCTCTCGACCTTTCTTGTATCTCTCTACAAGGGCAATTTGTTTAACTCTAGGAAGCCAAATACAATTATGGTATTTTCCCCACCTTTTTCTCTTTACAGATGATTCTTAAAGTATTGGTGAATTCCAATTTATCTGTTTTGGCCATGCCATCCCAAGATTCTGATCTTTTGTCTCTACTATTTCCGAGGTTTTTGTGTAAGAAACTTGAAAGATTAGAGCCCAGTGGCATTGCTGAAGATTGTTGAAGTGTTATATGCTAACAGGATAAAGACGCATCTGTGAGTCTGAGTTTACAGTATGTTCCCTACATGGGGCTTCCCTGGTGGCTCAGAAGGTAAAGAATCTGCCTACAACGCAGGAGACCTGGATTCGATTCCCAGGTCGGGAAGATCTCCTGGAGGAGGGCATGGCAACCCACTCCAGCATTCTTGCCTAGAGAATCCCATGGACAGAAGAGCCTGGTGGACTATAGTCCATGGGGTCACAAAGAGTCAGACATGACTGAGCGACTAACATTTTCACTTTTCTCCACATAGGAACTGTCAAGAGGCAAACTTTTAAAGATGCATACATGCATTCCATCAACATTAGTTGTAAGTGAAATTGCACCTTGTCCTCCATCTCCTATTGCTGACGATCCTTCAGCTCTACCATCTCCCACCTCCTCTCTGTCCTCCAGTCAGCATCTCTTCTTACAGCTCACTAGCTGCCAGCCCCTGTATGCCAGCTGTTGTACTGTAAAATTGTACATTTCAAGGTATTGTACTGTAAGATTAAACATGTTTCTTTTGTGTGCTTGTTTTTTATATACATATTATTTGTGAGAGAAGCATTGTAAACCTATTATAGTCCAAGGCTTCCCTGGTGGCTCAGACAGTAAAGAATCTGCTTTCAATGCAGGAGACCCAGGTTTGATCCCTGGGTTTGGAAGATCCCCTGGAGTAGGAAATGGCTACCCACTCCAGTATTCTGTCCTGGAAAATTCCATGGACAGAGGAGCCTGACAGGCTACAGTCCATGAGGTTGCAAAGAGTCACACACAACTGAGTGATTAACACTTTCACGTTTTCACTTTCACTATAATAGCTGATTGTGTTAGTTGGGTACCTAGGCTAACTTTGTTGGACTTATGAACAAACTGGACTCATGAACATGAAGTCATTTAAAAAATATATTTATTTTATTTTTATTCGTTCTACTGCTTCGGGTCTTAGTTACAGCATGCAAGACCTTCGTTGTGTCAGGTGGGATTTTTCATTAGGACACATAGACTCTCTAGCTGCAGTGCACAGGCTCTCTAGTTGTCACGCACAGGCTCCAGAGTGCACAAGTGGTTGTGGTGTGTGGGATTAGTTGCTCTGCAGCATATGGAAGCTTAGTTCCCTGACTGGGGATCAAATCCATGTCCCCTGCATTGCAAAGTGGGTTCTTAACCACTGGACTACCAGGAAAGTCTTGAAACAGAACTTGTTCATATGTAGGGGGCTTCCTGTATTTTCAAAGGAAATAGAAATGATTAAAAAAACAAGGTGCAAACAGTATAGAACTAAATGGGTGATCTAGTGACATAAGGTCTTGAAAAAAGGCATGTTGTGTACACACAGGGATAGAACCCCCGGGTGCAGTGCCTGTGGTCAGCTCTCAGGAAGCAAAGATGACATTGGTTACAACAGTCACATTCCCTCCTCTCTTTGTTTCCTCTGCATAGGGACAGGCAAGGTTAATGCTATAGCTACTTAACATCCTTATCAATGGAATAGCCCATGTCTTCTTTTCTTTTTATTTTCACCAGAAGTAAATCTTCTAGGCAGATAAAAAAACATGCTGGTATTCAGCCACATCTATGCAAAACATAAACTAATATTTTGACAGGAGATAGGACTGTTGCATTGTAACGAAGTAGGGTAAGAAGACATATTTGTCTCTTCTTTCTTTTTCTGTGTGCAATGATGTCTGGAGAATGTTTAACAAACCCTTGGAGTAGGGAGACAATGGTAGGGGGAGCCCATATCTGTAGTGATTTTGATTTCCATGGTGTAAACACTCCCATCATTGCTGATTTCAAGTTACCAGCCTGAAGTCATTCACCATGGATTTGGGGAGAGATGTACACAATTGCCCCTCAAGTGTCTAGGTGCCAGCCCAACACTGTATGTACAAACCAAGTGAGTATGAGTCTACAGGTAAAATCTAGCCCTGGAGTTTTAGAGCTCTATTATTCTTCATGATTGGGTCCTGACCTGGAAAACTATTATATTCAAACAAAGATAAATGTTACTTACTATGATATCATCATAGTGAGTATTGAATTTTTGATAAATGTTTCCTGTCCAAGTGGACCGGAACACTAAGACTGACTCTAAAAATAAGTGCTACAATTTAAAGCTGACTTCACACTGCTTACATTCACACATTGCTCTGTGCTTTCCTGTATGTCATAAAATGATGGTAATTTCCTAGGTGTCATTTGTATTCCCAGGTGGACTCTGAGAAGGAAGTAATATATTCTTGCAGGGAATCTCTTTTGAAGAATTTTTACTAGCGGATTTTTCTTGAGTCTCTTGAAATAACTTCATTCTCTCTTCACTGGATAGTCTATCCATGGACTTCAAACTGCTTCACCAAGAGGTCTATAAAGAGAGATGAAAAGATAGGCAGAAGCAAATAAAAGAAATTACTTACAAATGAAAGGAAAGGAGATCTTTGAAAATTATTGGAAGTTCTAAACTATGAAAACTAAAGGGAACAATGAAAATCTCAAGACTTACAATCCACAGGTTCCTGATGTTGTTGTTCAGGCACTAAGTTATGTCTGGCTCTTTGCAGCACTATGAACTGCAGAGTACCAGGCCTCCCTGCCCTTCATTATCTCTTGGAGCTTGCTCAAACTCACGTCCATTGAGTCGATGATGCCATACAACCATCTCATCCCCTGTTGCCCCCTTCTTTCCTGCCCTCAATCTTTCCCAGCATTAGTGTCTTTTCCAATGAGTTGACAATTTGCATCAGGTGGCCAAAGTATTGGAGTTTCAGCATCATTCTAGATTCATTTTAATAATAAAAAAAAAAAAAAAAAAAAGAATAGGACGAGGGATGGAAGGTGGGAGGGAGAGAAAAAGGAAGGGAGGGAGGAAGAAAAGAAAACATCTCTCATGTGATAAGCTTGTACCAGGCTTATGGGCTTTGTTGCTTTTTCCTTTATTCTTCGGCAGCTTTTCTAATCTCCTATGCTATTCTAGGAAGAAAGAGAATATTTCACTCCCTTTGGTCAACATAACATAATGTAAAACATACTATGATGTCAATCATAAAATTCTGTCTGCCCTTCTCACCATTTTCTCTCTTCTTCTCCTGCATGTTTTACTTTCCATAGAGACTAGGATATACACCATAACTCATCTCCATTGAGTCACAATTTATTATTAATAAACAGAGGTTTTGAAAATTCTGCCAGTCCCACCAGCTGTGAATTTTCCCTTCCCTCCTTGTTTCAGCACAGTAGCTCTCACGATGATGTTTTCTCATTTCCTAGATCTAAGCGCACACAAGGTACAGTGTGGGATATAAAGAGAATAATTGGCTCATTGTATTCCCTCTTGTGAGGGAAAGGAAGAGGAAGAAGATGCATAAGCCTGCATCTCTCATCTCCTATAGGCATAGAAATAGAATGGTCACTTTATCTACCAGTTATTAAGGACATTCCTGATCTGGATTGTTGTATTGCACCCCACAGAAACAGTAAAAGTCCTTCTCTTCAAAGACACAAAAGACAATGTTCATTATTCTTTCTCAACTTGGCAAGGGTCATAATTTAAAGAAATAAAACAGGAACTGGATTATTTTTAAAATGAAGGTGGGAGTAAATTTCCAACCTTTCTTTGGCAACACTTTAAAGCACCTTGAGACCCTTGGAATCTTGCACATAGTAGCTGTTCAATAAAAATTTACTTCCTAAAAAGATGAATAAATGAATACTTGAGTGAGAAAGTGTTCCAGGTTTGCCATCTGGATTCATCTGGCCAACTATTACACAGAGTGATTTTCCTTGCTTCTGGTTTGTGCTAGGACAATAGGCAGAAGACGGGATCTATTTTTCTGGAACTTCTGTGGTTTTACTTGAATGTGGTCAGTACTTGTGACTATCTTTGCACTTTGGTTTTATTTTTTGAGAACTAGGGGTATTTGGCAAGTGCAAAACACCTAATTATTTCTTCACCATTGAGCATTATATTGGCTACGGGTTTGTCATAAATAACTTTTATTATGTTGAGATATGTTCCCTCTGGGCTTCCCAGGTGGCACCAGTGGTAAAGAACCCTCCTGCCAACGTAGGAGATGTAAGAGACTCAGGTTCCATACCTGGGGCAGGAAGATCCCCTGGCGGAGGGCATGGCAACCCATTCCAGTATTCTTGTCTGGATTCTTGTCTGTCCTCAATCCCATGGACAGAGGAGCCTGGGGGGCTACAGTTCATTGGGTAGCAAAGAGTCAAACATTACTGAAGTGACTTAGCATGGCATGGCATGGTCCCCTTACACCCACTTTCATAAGGATTTTTATCATAAATGGTTGTTGAATTTTATCAAATGCTTTTTCTGAATCTATTGAGATGATCATGCAGTGTTTTTTTCTTTTGTTGATATGGTGTATTACATTGATTGATTGGCATATACTGAACCATCTTTGTGACCCTGATTATGACTCCAACTTGGCTGTAGTGTATTGTTTATATGTGCGACTAGGTTCTGTTTGCTAATATTATGTTGAGAATTTTTGCATCTGCATCCATCAAAGATACTGTCCTGTGATTTTATTTTTTGGTGGTGTTTTTTGGTTGTAATTTTCCCTTTCCTATAAATCCTTATTTCTTTTATAATTAGAATAAATAAAATAATTAAATTAAATAATTCTTATTTATTAATATTTAGGGAAGATCTTTCAATATTTCCCTTATGATAGGTTTAGTATTGCCGTATTTTTAAAATTTTTGTTTTTCTGAGAAATTCTTTATCTTTCCTTCTATTCTAAATGATAATCTTGTTGGGTAAGAATATCCTAAGTCGCAGATATTTCACTTTCAGGACCTTGAATACATCTTGACACTCCTTTCTGGCTTCCAACATTGAGAAATCAGCTGATAGTCTTACGGGAGTTCCCTTGTAATTAACTCTGCTTTTCTCTTGGTGCCTTTAGAATCCCCTCTTTAACTCTGTGATTTTTATTATAATATGTCTTGGTGTAGTCTGTTAGGGTTTATCTTGTTTGGGACCCTCTGTGCTTATTGCATAGGTTTTTCTTGGTGGCTCAGTGGTAAAGAATCTGCCTGCCAATACAGGAAACGCAAAAGATGTAGATTCGATCCTTAGGTGGGGAAGATCTCCTGGAGTAGGGAATAGCAACCCACTCCAGTATTCTTGCCTGGAAAACCCCATGGACAGAGGAGCCTGGTGGGCTACAGTCCATGGGGTTGCAAAGAGTCAGACATGACTGAGCAAGCATGCATGCATGCACGTACATGCTTACTGTACCTGGATATGTTTTCTTATTTAGGTTTGGGAACTTATCAGTTATAATTTCTTCAAACACATTTTCAATCCCCTTTCTCTTTCTTCTCCTTCTGAGAACCCCCATTATGTATAGAGTGACATGCTTTAGATTATCCCATGTATCTCTTATAGTGCTTCAATTTTTTTTTTTTTTTCAATTTGGCTTTCTGTATTCTGTTCTGGGGGGCTTCCCTGGTGGCTCAGAGGTTAAAGTGTCTGCCTGCAAGGCAGGGGACCTGGGTTCAATCTCTGGGTTGGGAAGATCCGCTGGAGAAGGAAATGGCAACCCACTCCAGTATTCTTGCCTGGAGAATCCCATGGACGGAGGAGCCTGGTCGGTTACAGTCCTGCTGGGTGATTTCCATCATTCTATCTTCCAGATAAATTATTTGTTCTGCATTATTCATTCTCCTAGTCATTGCCTATTCATTGGCTTTCCTAGTGTCTCAGTGGTAAAGAATCCGCTTGCCAATGCAGGAGATGAAGATTTGATCCCTGGGTAGGGAAGATCCTCTGGAGAAGGAAACGGCAACCCACTCCAGTTTTCCTGCCTGGGAAACCCCAGGGACACAGGAGTATGGCAGGCTACAGTCCATGGGGACCCAAAAGAGTCAGACATGACCTAGCAATTAAACAACACACAACTGAAAATTTCAGTGCCTTTAGTTCAGCTTTCATCTCTACAATTACATTTTCTAATTTTTCTTGGTTCCTCCTTCTAGTTTCTTTTTATAATAATCTGTATTTCTCTTGATAGCCTTTCTTAATTCCTTCAATATTTTCATTATCTTCTTTTTGAACTTGGTGTCAATTAGACTGAAGAGGTCTGTTTCATTATTTGTTCTTTTAGGGTAATCCTCTTGATCTTTTAATTGGAAGTGGTTTCTCTGCTTCTTCTTTTTACTTATATTTCTCTTGAGTTTAGGAGGAACAATTATCTACTGTGATCTTGGAGGGCTAGTTTTATGTGGAAACGCCCCTGAGTAGCCTGCATGGGTTTAATATTTTCGGTGCAAGCGCTATTTTTAGTACAGATGCCTGACACCTCTTTCCTCAGTGTCTTTGGCCATTATCCCCTTGATAAGAGGTGTGGCTGGTCTTACGGTGACCAGAACCTGGACTGGATGTTGAGCAGGGCCTCCTCTTTGCTCTGGGGTTGTCACTGCCCTGTTAGTGGCAGGAATCGGCTCCTTCACTGTTAGAGTAGAAGCCCCATGTCTGTTTCTGAGCTGTGTTTCTGAGCTGAGGTGTGAGGTAGGCAGGGTTGGAGTGCTCCCACTAGGAGAGGAGCCACCGGGTATCCCTCCACTGAAGCTGTTCACTGGAGTGTGCTCTGTTAAGTCATCTTTCACCCATTGTGTGAGTTCACAAAATACACCCTTGTTGGCACTGTCCTTGGCCCTGCCTCAACCATGGGGATGCCGGCAATGGGCCCAGGTGTCTCTCAGACACTGTTTTCACAAGGCCACAGCACAGGTCCCCTGAAGTCAGGCCCCAGAAGTCACAGAAGTTGTGCCCCTGGATCTATTGTGGGAGCCATGGAGGCAGCTCAGACGCTGGCCCAGCCAGTCCCAGCCCAGCCAGCCCCACGTGCATACACCCACAAAGCCCACAGCTGCTAAGGCCAGATCAGTCACTGCGAGCGCCCATTGTCCTTGGGATGTCTCTCGGGCATTAAATTTACAAAGCCAGCACAGGAGGCATAAATCCATGGCTCACACAGCCACAGGGGAAGAGTTTTCAGCCCTGCTTTCTAAGTTGTCTGGTCCCGGGGGCTGAGCTGTGGTTTCAGCCTTGCCTCTGCATGTGGGTAACCTCCTGGCATCTCTCCAGCTCTCCTGGTGCCTGCTGAGGCAATGCTTGGCCCTGAAGCCAGCCTACAAGGCAGCTGGGGCACACTCTTCAGGAGGCTGCACAGGTGGGAGAAAGAGGATGTAATGGCATCTACCCCTCCCTTCCGATGCCGCTTAACAACGGCACTTTCCTTCTATTGCTGGCTCCGGCTTCTTCTGCAAACAGCCCTGGTTGCAGTTGCACCACATTCCAGGCCCTTCAGGCTGTGCCCATGCAGTCAATGACAGTCCTCACCCCAGGGCTGTCCTCTAAACCCCGAGTTTTGCCACCCAACCCTGCCCTCACCAATGGACACATGTCCAGGCTGAGATGCATAGGGGGGTGGCACCGACCATCTTTGCAGGTTTCTCTCTGTCCTCCTTGCCATAAGCCAGTTGTTGCACTCTCCTCTTTAGCTTCTGAAGCTCATTTTCTGTCCCAGGTGACCTCCTTTCTGGTGAGGATGCTTCCCAGGGTGTGGGAACCCTTCTTCTTTTTCAGCTCCCTCCCAGCGGCACAGGTCTTATCCTGCTTCCTCTTCTTTTTTTTTTTTCCCACCCTACTGTTTCCATGGAGATCTGTCTTGTCCTTTTAGGTGTTTAAGGCCTTCTGCTGGTGAACATCAGTACATCAGTAGATGTTCTGTGAGAGCTGTTCCACCTGTAGATGTGTCTGTGGGAGGAGGTGAACTCCACAGCCTCGTACTCTGCCATCTTGATCCTCCCCTCCAAGGACTTTTCTAATATACAGATGGTATTGCTCAATATCCTTCTTGACTTTACACCTGCTTAAGCCAGAAGACTGGGGGCAACGTCTTAGGAGCTTTTAACACACTGATTCACAATGTGATAACTGAACTGATTCTCTGCTAAGTCCCAGAGTAATTATTAGAATTGAATGAAGACTATAAAAACAAAGGTACTTCTTGGTAACAGCAATAAGCTCTTGGTATTCAAAGCTATTTTAGCCCTAATCAGTTATTGGATTGACACTCCTGCTAGTATACTCTACAATTGATATCTGAACAAGTTTATGGTGTTGGTCATACTCCCTTGTATGGGCTTCCAGGTGGCACTAGTGGTAAAGAAACTACCTGCCAAGGCAGGGGACATAACAGATGTGAGTTCTATCTCTGGGTTGGGAAGATCTCCTGGAAGAGGGCATGCTAAGTATTCTTGCTTAGAGATTCCTATGGATAGAGGAGCCTGGTAGTCCATAGGGTCACAAAAAGTCAGGCACAACTGAAGTGACTTAGCATGCACACATGCATGAACTGTGTAACCTTGTGAAAATTAGTTGTCATGGCCAGGGAAAGTAGAGAGCAAACCTCAACCATTCTCAAAATTCAGGGATGGCCCAGATGGTTGGGGGCAAATCATCAAGTGGAAAGAACATATTATTATCTTTGCTCAGGGAGATTGCTCAGGCCCTTTGTCTTCAAAGTGTGACATGTAAAAATAAAGGGAGTGTTATCTAGGCTGTATATTGTCACCCAGCTTATTTAACTTAGATGCAGAGTACATCATGTGAAATGCTGGGCTAGATGAAGCACAAGCTGGAATCAAGATGGTCAGGAGAAATATCAAGAACCTCAGAATCGCAGATGACACCACCCTTAAGGCAGAAAGCGAAGAACTAAAGAGTCTATTGATGAAAGTGAAAGAGGAGAGAGAAAAAGTTGGCTTAAAACAACATTCAGAAAGCTAAGATCATGGCATCCAGTCCCATCACTTCATGGCAAATAGATGGGAAAACAATTGAAACAGTGAGAGACTTTATTTTTGGGGGGACTCCAAAATCACTGCAGATGGTGACTGCAGATATGAAATTGAGACACTTGCTCCTTGAAAGAAAAGCTATGACCAACCTAGACAACATATTAAAAAGTAGAGATGTTACTTTGCCAACAAAGATCTGTCTAGTCAAAGCTATGGTTTTTCCAGTAGTCATGTATGGAAAAGTGAAAGTTAGACTATAAAGAAAGCTGAGTGCTGAAGAATTGATGCTTTTGAACTATGGTGTTGGAGAAGACTCTTGAGAGTCCCTTGGACTCCAAGGAGATCCAGCCAGTCAATCCTAAAGGAAATCAGTCCTGAATATTCATTGGAAGGACTGATGCTGAAGCTGAAACTCTAATACTTTGGCCACCTGATGTGAAGAACTGACTCACTGGAAAAGACTCTGATGCTGGGAAAGATTGAAGGCAGGAAGAGAAGGGGATGACAGAGGATGAGATGGTTGGATGACATCATCTACTTGATGGACATGAGTTTGAGCAAGCTCTTGGAGTTGGTGATGGACAGGGAAGCCTGGTATGCTGCAGTCCATGGGGTTGCAAAGAGCTGGACACGACTGAGTGACTGAACTGATCTAGAAGCGCTATAAATGTAGAAGTACTCAACATATGGATTATGTGGTACCCAGCCTATGCATATTCTGGTTCATCTTATTGCAGAATAGATAGACTTTCTGTCTCTGTCTGCCTTGCCATAGCGGGATGCCTGCATGGCTGTCACCTTTCATGTGGCATCACACAAGATTTCTGGGATCAAGCACTTCATGGCTAGAAAATGGAAGTGTTTCTTGGTGGATTCAAATGAAAAATGAGAACGTAACCAGGTTTATTCCAAAAGGAGACACTGGAGGAGAATAGATCTTTTTATATGGTAGCATATATATCTTTGCCCCCTGGGGCTTGGGGAACTATATACATTGTACCCAATCCCTTCCTGGGAAAGTCTACAGATAGAAGGTGATGTCTTCCTTTTGAAGAACACAAAGCTAGGGCTACACTAAAAGTTCTACATGTCCAGAGTAGAGGGACAAGGATGTCTAATTTTATGAGCTAATGCTGGAGGCTTTTCTGGCAATGCTCATCTTTGAATGCTATGTCTAAAAAGGCTGCTTGAGAAGTGAAGTGACCCAGCAGAGCATGGAACTCAGGAAGCCAGGATGGAAGGGGGCTCAGAGGAAAATTTTAAGCAGCTCCTCTGAGTACACATTACCAACATAAGAACTGCAGGAGAGAGATCCTTAGTGACAAGAAGACTTTCAAAGAACCCTCTAAAGTTCCCCCATGGAAGGAAAAGAATCAGCATTGGTATATGCTGCATGAACAGAGCATGAGGACCAGATGATCCTCTAAGAAAGATGTTCCTTCCCTCCTACCATTGGTCCCTGTAGTGGATGCTGTGGTGTCCCATGGAGACCCTCTTTAGAAAAGAAAGGCTTATTCCCCCAAGTTTCTGGAGTGCTGCCTCAAGATGGCCTTCAGCTGTCAGCTTTCTTTGGGGACTTCCTCAGGTGAAGAAAATTACCTTGCCCAAGGTCACAGGGGTGTAGCACACACAAGGACTGATCAAAACTGGGTACAAATGAATTTCTAACCCCTTACTCCAACTCAGGCTAAGTTGAAGAGCCATCCCAGCTCCAGAGCACTCCATGGGTTCATGTGAGGCCTTTTTGGGATTGATCGGCTTCTCCCTTTGCCCCCTTCCTTCCACATATGTTAATCCCTAAGGCCATCCTTGGATACTAAGCTCTGTCTTAAGAGTCTAATTCCTGGGGAACTCAACCTGCAGCACTCTTTATTCTAATGTCTATTCTAATGTCTAACCTGGAGAGGCCATGAGCAGAGGTTATTAAGTGGTAGAGGAGATGGAGAAGCCTCCTTCCCCAACTGCAGGTTTTCAGGAAGAGGGGAAAGTCTGTCAGTTGCATGCAAATTGGAGTTCTGTGATTTCTAGACTGAACTTCCTAAAATTTAATAAAAAATGACAAAATAAACTATGAAACATGCCAGAAGAGTCCTTTATGAGCAAGAAGAGAAGTTACACAGGCTGAGTTTAACAGGGTGAAAGTGCACAGCTGCTTTCTGTTCATTTAATAAAGCGATTACAACAGAATATATATTAGGAACCTGGGTTTTGAAAATCAGTAGTGGGTTGGACTCCAAGTTCTGTCACTTACTTTTATGTGACCTTGAGCAGTTCACTTAACCTCTTGAAGCCACAGTTTCTAGAATATGAAATTGGGGTAATAGTAACTTGCTTTGAGCATTAGATGAAAATGTATACAAAGCTCTTAGCATAGCACCTGGCATGGAATAAGCATTCAGACTTGCTCCCTTCTTTATATATCCAGAAAAAACAAAACCACTAATTCTAAAAGATACATGCACCCGATGTTTGTGTGTGTGTGTGTGTGTTAGTCACTTGGTCATGTCCGACTCTTTGCAACCCCATGGATAGTACCTCTACTTACAATTGCTAAAACATGATGCAGACGACACCACCCTTATAGCAGAAAGTGAAGAGGAACTCAAAAGCCTCTTGATGAAAGTGAAAGTGGAGAGTGAAAAAGTTGGCTTAAAGCTCAACATTCAGAAAACGAAGATCATGGCATCTGGTCCCATCACTTCATGGGAAATAGATGGGGAAACAGTGGAAACAGTGTCAGACTTTTTTGGGGGGGGCTCCAAAATCACTGCTGATGGTGACTGCAGCCATGAAATTAAAAGACGCTTACTCCTTGGAAGAAAGGTTATGACCAACCTAGATAGCATATTCAAAAGCAGAGACATTACTTTACCAACAAAGGTCAGTCTAGTCAAGCCTTTGGTTTTTCCTATGGTCATGTATGGATGTGAGAGTTGGACTTTAAAGAAAGCTGAGTGCTGAAGAATTGGTGCTTTCGAACTGTGGTGTTGGAGAAGACTCTTGAGAGTCCCTGGGACTGCAAGGAGATCCAACCAGTCCATTCTGAAGGAGATCAGCCCTGGGATTTCTTTGGAAGGAATGATGCTGAGGCTGAAACTCCAGTACTTTGGCCACCTCATGCGAAGTTAACTCACTGGAAAAGACCCTGATGCTGGGACGGATTGGGGGCAGGAGAAGAAGGGGACGGCAGAGGATGAGATGGTTGGATGGCATCACTGATTCGATGGACATGAGTCTGAGTGAACTCCGGGAGTTGGTGATGAACAGGGAGGCCTGGAGAGCTGCGATTCATGGGGTCGCAAAGAGTCGGACACGACTGAGCGACTGAACTGAATTGAACTGAACTGAACTGAAAGCAACTTAAGTGTCTGTCAGCTGATGAATGGCTTGAGAAGATGTGGTGTGTGTGTGTGTGTGTGTGTATGTATATACTGTATATAGTGGACTACTACTGAATCATAGAAAGAATTAAAGATTGCCATTTGCAGCAACTTCAATGTACCTAGAGAATATTATGCTTAGTGAAATATATCAGACAGAAAAAGACAAGTACTATATGATATTACTTATAAGTGGAGTCTAAAAAGTACTACAAATTTATGGTTATAAAAAACAGAAACGGACTCACAGACGTAGAAAACAAACTTATGGTTACCAAAGAGGAGGTGGGAAGGGACAAATTAGGGGGTATGGGATTACAAATTGTGGGTATAGCGATTTAAAAATACACACTACTATACATAAAATAGATAAGCAATAAAGATTTACTGTATAGCACAGGGGATTATACCCAATATTTTGTAATCCCTGTTATGGAATATAATCTACAAAAAAACAAATAAAAACAAACAACCAGGAATCATTATGCTTAACTATACTTCAAAAAAACCCAACTTGCTCTCCTTCTGAATAAAGAGCATCTGTGGTTTTAGAAAAATCCAGGTATAATTGTTTGGGGATCGAGAGGGTGTGGAAAGTGATGTCTCAGGTTGGGCTCTGTCTCATCTCACACATGAAGAGTGGGACAGGGTGAGTCATAAGAGAATTCATATAAATCATATGCCATTTTATTTCTCATAATAAAGTTGTAAATGGAAAAAATGATTCTTTTTTTTGGGGGGGGAGTATAACTGCTTTACAGTGCTGTTAGTTTGTGCTGTACAGCATACGAACCAGCTCTAAGTGTTTGTGTATGTATATAAAGCCCCTTCCCCTTGACCCTCCCTCCCACTCCCCATCCCACCACGCTCGGTCATCACAGAGCTGAGCAGCCTGTGGTGTAAGGAGGTTCCCACCGGCTATCTATTTTACACATGGTAGTGTATAAACATCAATGCTATTCTTCCAATTTGTCCCACCCTCCTCTGCTCCCACCACAGGAACTCAGGCCTGACCCCTGGACCTGGGAACCAAGGCCCCACAGACTGTGCAAGGGCATAAAAAGGCAACAAACAAAAACTGAACAGAACTATAACAAAGACTTAGAAAAATTAAAAATGCATTAGGAAAAATAAAAATGAAGACGTGGGCCCCTCTGATCGTTGAAACCCCTCCCCTCGCCTAGCTGCTCCTCAGGGGTGCTAGTCCTGTCCTGCTTCCACTATTTCTACCCCCTCTTCCACCTCCCTCCACTTCCTACCCAGTTGTGCAAGGGTTCCTCCCCATCCTTTTAGGTGTCCGAGGCCCCCAACTAGTGTGAGGTAGGGGCCCTAGTTGTGAGGACACATGAAGTCCACATCCTCCTGCTCTGCCATCTTGACTCCAGCCCCAGCAAGGATTCTCTGAAATTCCATCTGGCTTGCTGCCATTTTGTCTTTTTCTGAACAGTTTCCTGACAATTTACATTCAATTTACTAGGCCTACTTATCAGCGAAACCAGTTTTCCTTCTGCATTTCCTATGCATGTTCTTAGCGAGCTGCCGATACCTGATTTTAACTTGTTTTCTATCACCCCCTCCTTTTCTATCGGAGTTCCTAGTCTGGTGAATTATGAGTCCTTTTACGTTTCATGCACACTAAGGGACTCCTTGGCTAGGTTTTCTAGTTGTAATTTGTTTCTATCCCATTGGGTTCACCCGCCTTCCTATTCCTTTACTGGAATTTATAGCCTCCTTCATCTACCACTTGCAGGTAGGTAAACACTGCGATGTCTGATAAGTGTAAGCCAGGGAACTTTCTTCTTAGAGAATCTAAATCTTTTAATTACTTTTCTCTCATACTGTATATATTGGCTTTGAGATTCTCTGTCAAGATTTTGAGAAGTATACATATTCAGGGTAACTGAAGATTTTAGTAATACTTTATCATAATTCACTTTTTCTTCCTGTCAGCAAAATTCTAGTTGAACAATCATTTAGAATAACCCTAAGTATACTAATGACTTATTATATTAGAATTATAACTTTTGCATCTGTATTTGTAAAATAAATAATTGGGCAACACAGTGACAAGATTAAAAGGGAGGAAATTACATGCATCTGTTCTTTACATGTCTATTCCCAGTAAAGACACTGAAGCCTATAGAGTTTACATTTTCATTCTGAAGCTGGGACTACAACCAAATTATAACCCTCAGTCCAGTTGTATGTCAGGTTCAGCAAGTGAACTTTCAGAAGCTAGCTTGAGCATCCACCTATTCCACACTAACAGGTACATCAAATAAATTAGAATCTCACTTCTAAGCAGGCCTTTTTATTTTATGTTTAGCTTGCTAAATAACTCTCAGAACCAGTGTGATACCTGCTACCTACTGACTTTTCCCAAAGCAAGATCTGCCTTCCCAAACCAAGTCATATACCCTAAAATCAGGGAAAGTGTATTTTTCAGTGCCTGATTGGGAACTATTGATTTAGTATCTTATTTCTTGACATTTGATCGTTTCTCAACATTTGATCATAATCTCATGTTATCTCAACATTTGATCATAAGCTCATGTTATCTGTGATTTGGTTAGGTTTTGTCTATTTTTAAGACTGTAAATTCATTTACACTAGGGTTTATGATTTCTCTGAATTTTGAATGCCCATGGTGGTCACCAAACTAAGGGCACACTAGATACTCAATACATGGTTGTCAAGTTGAAATTCTGAGTTGAATTCTGCAAAGCTGCGCTCTCTCTGCTGAGATCATCATCTAAATGTGTAACCTCAGATTCTTTTTAGAGTCTTATCCCCATTTGGATAATTTTCTCTGTTACTTTTCCCCTAGCTCATACTTCTTCTGGTTTCGCTGCACCTGTGGCTAAGTTACAGCATTCACCTGTCTGCTTCTCCAACCAGATCAAGCTTAAATAATTTTTAATCTTGTTTTATTTATCTTGTGTCTTCATGGCCTAGTACACATAAATTGCTAAAATGGATGCTTTTGGAAAGGACTGGAGTATCTTGAGAATAACTAGAATAGAAATATTCAAAGAGGGAAATGAAATCTGTTTAATGGGCACTGCCCATCTTTGTATATTAATTTAACAGTCTTTACAACTTGAAACCAATCCGTCAGATTGACAAGCTGACAGGCAGTGTTGGCTCATGACAGATTAACGAATTCTTCATCTATTATTTATTCTCTGCCTTCATTTAACAAAGCCATTTGCAAAAAATGAAGACTGGAAAAATATCATTAAAACAAGGGCAATGAACTAGAATCACATAATAGGGAGTGAGAGAAGGATATCAGTAGCTTAGAAAACCTAAGACCAAGAAAAGCTCCAGCAAATGAGCATAAAATTTTAGCTCCAAGCTTTCTGAATTTCACTGTTGGGTACTAAATATGATACATTTTATATTCAAAAGATACTGTGTAATGTACAGAGCTATCAACAGTGAGCTTGGACAAGCATTGAGATAGTACATATCAACATGATTTACTACAGAAATAAAAAAAAAACTACTCTAATTGTCAGGTATACTGAATACCTATGAAGTTAGTAAATTCCTTTTTAGCACAGATGAACAAGTAGGAGATGTCAGAGGTGTCTAAATAGTTTTATGATATATACTAAGTCCATATTATTGATGTCAATAACAATGGGTTCCTAAAAAGAACAAAAAGTAAAAGAAAGCTATGATCACTACCAGGGTGGCATAAAAATATAAGAAACCATGCAAAGAATATTCTTCATGGGTGCCTAGATTCAGTAAATATACATCTCACATCATTCTATTTAAGGTTAGATTTCAATTTTAAGATTCTAGGAATGAGTGAGAATTATGGTATAACTTACTATATTAATGGTGTATCCATAATTATGGTATAAGTTACCAATCAGATATTTCTTTTTTTACTGTTGAGTTGAATATACTTTATAATGATACCATGCTGTGCTGTGCTGTGCTTAGTCGCTCTGTCGTGTCTGACTCTTTGTGATCCCACAGACCATAGCCTGCCAGGCTCCTCTGTCCACGAGGATTCTCCAGGAGTGGGTTGCCATGCCCTGTTCCAAGGGATCATCCCCACCCAAGGACTGAACACAGGTCTCCCATGTTGCAGGTGGATTCATTACTGTCTGAGTCACCAAGGAAGGCCCCAAAACACTGGAGTGGGTAGCCTGTTCCTTCTCCAGGGGATCTTCCTGACCCAGGAATTGAACCGGGGTCTGCTGCATTGCAGCGGATTCTTCACCAGTTGAGCTACTAGGGAAGCCCAATGATACCATAAGAAACACATAAAAAAATTGTCCCAGGTACTCAGAATTGAATTTAGATTGTCAGGGTGATTTTCAAGTATGAATTCACAGTTCAATGGCTGTAGGCATAAAGGCCACATGAAGTGACAGTTTAAGCAACTGTCTGAATGGTTTAATCTATCCACACTATGAATTAGGATAATTTAGATTTCCTTTTTCTACCAGAAGCTTTTTGTTATACTAAGCATCCAGTTAATCTTTTCAACTAACCTCTTTACTTTTTTTCTCAGTATAGACATTGGCTAATTTTTTGTGACACAGCCAATCAGATGTATTGATATGATAGATCTGTCCAGTGCTCACAGCAGAGGTCAACTTTGTGATTAAACCATAGCAACTTGGCAGATGTAATTAGGCAAAGTATTTTGATTAGGTCCCACAATTGGTTGGTTGTCAAGTGAGCTGGCACTAGAACCAATGTTCTTAACACTCAGAAATATCACACCGCTATCTCATTTGGTTCTCCTTGCATGAGTAAGATGTGAGCACCTAACAGTATAAACTCATTCTACTGGAGTCTCTTCCTAGGGGCTAATCAACTTTTCCCACTACTCACCAGCTTCTTTCCAGCTCACTGTGGCACTCTTAACCCAGCAGAGACGCCAGGGACCCACACAAGACCAGACAGGTTTGTGCTGTGAAAACAGTATTGAGAGATGAGCCACTCTTGAGTTTCAGCCATAGCGTTGGCTTTTGTTAGCTGTGTCTCTTGAGCAAGCTAATCTTCCTGAGTCTTTCTTTCCTCATCTGAAACACAGGAATGATTATGTTTACTTTGCATGGTTTTTGTGAGAAGCAAATGATATAATGCCTTTGGTGATGGACGAATTCAGTGACCAGCAAAGTAGGCACTGAAAAAAAGAATTGTTAGTCCCAAAGAAGTTTGTGTGCAGATAAATACACTTTGTTAATAATTTAATATTTCAAAAATCCTCATTGTCATTTTATAGCTGATCAGTAACAACTACATGGCTATAGACATGGGCGTGGGTTGCAGGGGAGAAGAGTAGGTGGAGCACTGAGATTTTTAGAGCCCTGGAAGTATTCTGTGACACTATAGGGATGAATAATGTCTTTATACATTTGTCCAAACCCATAGAACTTAAAACATCAAGGGCAAACTCCAAGGTAAACTATGGACTTGGGGTGATTATGATGTATCAGTATAGACTCATCGGTTGTAACCCATGTATGATTCTGGTGAGTGATGTTGATGAGGGAAGCTATCCATATGTAGAGCAGGTAGATATAGGAAATTTCTGTTTTTCTCCTAAATTTTGCTGTGAACCTTTAAGTGTTTTAAAAAATAGTCTCTTTTTTTCAAGTAATGCAAGTTTAAGCAGCTGAATCAACTTCTTGACAACAAAGACTTGAGTATTTCTTGGGTCAATGTTTTAATATGATCTTTAATATTGTGAAGGTAATTAGGGAGGACATAATACATGCTACCAAGGAAGGTATAATTATCAAAATATTTTATTTAATAAACCTTTAACAAAACTTGGTAATAACTTAGTAAAAGTAAACACTTAAAAAGTAAAATGCTAAATATTAAGAAGTATTCATTTGAGATATTTTTATCTTAGGTTAGAGAAAAAATCCTTTATTTAGAGTCAATGAACACAGTTTGTAGACCAGACTCTGTGATCAAGACACAGATAATTTTTACATGAAGTAAAAATGTGAGAAAGGGTATGAAAACATGCTACAAATGTAAATATTGTAGAAATGTAAGGTACTATTATTGTTATGAAGGCTTAATAAAACACTCCTCCCTGTTACTTCTTAATACTTTCAGCCTGCTCTAGCCTTAGGTTTTACACCCATGCAAAATGTTTAATTCAGACAATGTTAACAATTTCTGGCCGATGGTATCTGGTTAAGTTTAAATTTGAAATCAACAGATGTTGATGGATTACTTATGTTTTATTTGAAAATGCTATACAGTTTGAAGGAAGGTGAAGTCGCTCAGTCGTGTCCGACTCTTTGCAACCCCGTGGACTGTAACCTACTAGGCTTCTCCGTCCGTGGGATTCTCCAGGCAAGAATACTGGAGTGGATTGCCATTTCCTTCTCCATGGGATCTTCCCAACCCAGGGATCGAACCCGGGTCTCCCGCACTGGAGGCAGACACTTTAACCTCTGAGCCACCAGGGAAGCCCCATACAGTTTGAAAGTATCGTGTAAAATACCAGTAATGACTTTACCAAGACTGGGTAAAGTGCTTATAAAATAAATATAAACATTAATGAGATGCAAATTTGTGGATCAGTGCAGTTTCTGTAAGTGATTACAAGCAACCAAGATTAATTGATATAACTGCCAATGAAAATGACAATATCATTGGAATTATATACTTTTCTGTGCCTGAATGTTCTGATAACAATAACATAGCAGCCTATTGTTCATAGTGTTTTCTTATGTATCATATAATTTAATCCCTGTAGCAATTATTTGGGAGAAGGCAATGGCACCCGACTCCAGAACTCTTGCCTGGAAAATCCCATGGATGGAGGAGCCTGGTAGGCTGCAGTCCATGGGGTCGCAAAGTCGGGCACGACTGAGCGACTTCACTTTCACTTTTTACTTTCATGCATTGGAGAAGGAAATGGCAACCCACTCCAGTGTTCTTGCCTGGAGAATCCCAGGGACGGGGGAGCCTGGTGGGCTGCCGTCTATGGGGTCGCACAGAGTCGGACATGACTGAAGCGACTTAGCAGCAGCAGCAGCAGCAGCAGCAATTATTTGAGATAGTAATGATTAATCTCCATTTAGTAGATAAACTTGAAGCCTACTGAAATCATATGAAAACCATTAGGACAGTAAAGGATCAGGTGTGGTCCCAGTTCCCCAAAAAGCCAATGGACTGATAGGATAGATAATCATAACATCTATGCTGCAATAAGAACTTATAAGAGCTATGAAAATGTATAGGAAAAAGTGCTATGGGTGCTAATTACTTAATATAAATTCAACAATATTTCCAGAGAAGGCAATGACAACCCTCTCCAGTTCTCTTGCCTGGAAAAATCCCATGGACGGCGGAGCCTGGTAGGCTGCCGTCTATGGGGTCACACAGAGTTGGACACGACTGAAGTGACTTAGCAGCAGCAGCAAAATTTATATATTTCAATAATATTTTAGTATGAGATTCTCATACTAAAATCTCATTGGCCATCTTTAGAAATATTATCTTCTCCACAACAGTTTGAACTAAGTCGTTTCATATACAATGTTCTTTTGAAGGTCAACCAGAAAATTCCACATTAATGTCATAATCAATGAATCTGGACAGGATCCAAGAAAGAAAAAATATTGTGAATATGATTATACCCAGGTTTATTTAAATTTGTTGAATCCATTTTGATATCTGGCACTGTATACTAAGTAGATTAAATATGAAACCGTACAAATTTATGCTTTGATTGATTTTTTATCATAAAAACGTTATCTATGAATTGATTTAATGTTCAATTTAGTAGTTTGTAACACGTATACTACTAGTATACTCATTTCAAAAAAATGGTGGTAGTATCTATAGTGTTTTCCTCTAAAAAGGTAAAGAAAAAAATTATTCAATATGAAAATTTGACTTGATATGGACACCATTTGTTTAAATTCAACTACAGTGGAACATTTCATTATTACTTTGAATTGCAAATCTGTCTCTTGTCAAGCTTTGGCTAAATCACATGACCTACAGTGTAATATTTAGAACGAGAAACAGAGGTAGCCTTAGCAAAAGGGCAGTCTGGTTTTTCTAACACCAATATTACAAAAGATACACACACACACACACACACACACACGTGGGCTTTCCCCATGGCTTAGCAGTAAAGAATCTGCCTGCAATGCAGGAGATGTGGTTCAATCCCTGGGTTGGGAAGATTACTTGGAGGAGGAAATGGCAACCCCCTCCAGTATTCTTGCAGGTATATAATCCCATGGATAGAGCCTGGTGGGCTACAGTCCATAGGGTAGCAAAGAGTCCAACACAATTGAGTGACTGAACATGTGTGCGCATGTACGTGAGCACACACACACACACATAGTTGTAATCATTTAACTTGTATGTTTATACTTAAATAAGAGCAAAATCAATGAAAGTTAAATTGTAATATCAAAATATGAGAGACAAGCCAGTAGTATGTATAGAATTAGATGTCTTGTAAACGTGGTTCAAATCCTTGAAGTGTGATTCATGCACTAGTCTCAATTCTTTCCGTCATCAGGAAAATGGGATGAGTAACCTGTGTCTTTGCAAACTGTTGCGATTTAGAGATACCCCATAGACTGCGTACACATTACACAATGCAATTCAGCTCCTAAGAAAATCGATTTAGAATAACCAAGAATTGTGTGTGTTTATATGTAGTTGCTGCATCCTCAGACTGACTGCTCACTGGATTTTATTTCAACGACGACTATTACAATATCATCTTTTCATTTGGAGACTTTAAAAAAACATGATACACAATCCTTGCCTTCATAGAACTTCATCAAATTCCAACCCAGAATTTTATTCTTTGAAGCTATCAAGCAAGGTGAATAGTTCTGGGTAACTGTTCTGCCAAGGGCTAGAGAGATCAGTTTATTCTTTGCGGCTCCCTTTAAACTCTCCATTACACTTCAGCTTTCAAACACTTAACAAGCTTTTAAAGGGACCTGAGAAATCCTTAACACTAGTTGTTATTCGGCTTTTCGGAAAAACCAAAGAATGTTTTGAAAAATGTTGATTTTAAAAATAGCAAAAGGATAAAGAGATTATTAAGATTTAATGATTAATATGCCGCTTTATTTTTTAAAAAAATCGTCTAAAAAATCATGCCACACTATCTTAAGACTGAGCCTGGGAGGGGAAAGCACTCGGAAAAGGGTTTGGGCATGCAAACCTGGCTCTGGGAGCTCGGGAACCAAGAAAAGAACCGCACAACACTCTAGACGCCTCCAGAACGAAGCGGAGGCAGAGTGTCCCCTGGAATCGCCCTCCCAGGATCCGAGGGGCGAGGCTGCGCGGAGCCATGCGCCGCCGCCGGACTACCGCACCCGGAGCGTCCGCATCTCTACACACCCTCCCAGGAAAGCGCACCAGGCTCAAGAAGACACTTGTCCTTGGGGCCGTTTTCTGGACACCTTCTGTTGGGAGTCCCCAGGGGTGGGATAAATGGGCTCCTGAGGCGGGAAGTTACTGAACTTTGAGAAAGAGGGGAGGCAGAGGTCGGGGTGGCGAGTGGGGGAAGGGCAGGGTGGTGCCAAGGAGGGAGGGGGCGCGGAGATGGTGCTGACTTCTCCAGGCGCGGTTCGCTTTCGAGTAAAAAATCCGAGGGGAAGAGACCGAGCCCTGCCGAAGAAAGGATGCGGAAGGGAGATGCGCCGCCCGCCTGGGCGCGGCGGGAGGGGCGGCGGCCGGACTCGCAGCCCTCGGCCTCCTCACTGCGCCAACCTGCAGGCGCGCGCGGCCCCTCCCGCCGCACTCCGCCCCCTCCCGCCGCACTCCTCCCGAAGCCGACCCGGCCCAATCGGTGCCGCCGGGGGCCGGTGTGCTGCGCGCCAGCCCTGGACCGCAGGCGCCCGCACCCCGCGCCTCCGCCTCGCTCGCGGCGTCCCTCCTGCCCCATCCTCCTCGCGTTCGCTCGCTCCTCCCTCAGCCCCGGCCGGCCTCCCGCACGCCCATCCCGAGCCCGCTGCGCGCCGGCAGCCGTCTGGTCATGTCAGGATGGAGATCCGGCAGCATGAGTGGCTCTCGGCCTCCCCCCACGAGGGCTTCGAGCAGATGAGGCTGAAAAGCCGCCCCAAGGAGCCCTCGCCGAGCCTGACCCGAGTGGGCGCGAACTTCTACAGCAGCGTCAAGCAGCAGGACTACAGCGCCAGCGTCTGGCTCCGGAGGAAAGACAAGCTGGAGCACGTAAGCGCGGCTCGCTCCCCGGGCCGCGGCCCTGCACCTGCCGCACGCGCACCCCAGCCCCGAGCCGGTAGCCGGGACCCCGCCGGCGGCCCCACTCGGAGCGGGGGCGTCCGAGTCCTCCGCCAGCCCGGAGCCTCTCCAGCACTTTCCTGCCCCGGGAAGGACTGGGTTGCGGGGAGGGGAGGGGCGGGGTTGTTCCCTTCCGGCACTGCTTGTCCCTGCACACCTCGACCTCCCCGGGCTGCCACTGCGGGGAGAGGGGCGGGCGTCATTCGCAGTGCGTTCTTGGGGTGCCTGTGCGGGGTGAGCAAGACGGAACTGACCCAGTGTGGCTCCAGGGAGCCGGCGTGACACGGTAGTGGGCTTTGCAGAGGGGCGTTTGCTTCCTGTCTTTAGGGGGCTATTTTACCCGGTCCAGAACTAACATGAACAAATCTGTAAAGTTGTCGCCGCTGGGGACTAGCCTGCGTCCACACACGATCCATTCGAGTTTTCTGCAGCGTATCCTCTGGGATGAGCAGGTGGCGGTTCTGTCTACCTGCGCCCAGCTAGGGAGGAATTTGCACATTGCGAGGAGAAACAGCGAAAGAAAGAGCAGGTCGCCCAGCTCTCGGGTGCGCCGCTGCAGGCTGGGGGGCCGGCGAGCGGGATCCCCTCCCCAAGAGTGCGTGTTTCACCAGAAAGGTTGTTGGCGCTGGAGCTGAGCTCCTGGGGCTCGCCATTCGGGAGAGAAAAAGTCCTTCTAAAACGGTTTAGTGGATTCACAGTGTCAAATCTGACCCACCAGCATCTCCTTAACCAAATGTTAACATAAAACTAAGAGAATTATCTCAAGAGTGCAGAACAGCTAGCTACCGCCGGGAGGATGTCGTTTCTTCCCGCGGAGCCGCTTAATCCAAATTGGGTCTGTTAATGGAACGAGAAGGTTTCCTTGTATTTGGGTCACATCGCCAATTATGGTAGAAGGATAAGAATAAGAACTTCTAGAACTCACACGTCTACCGCCGCAAGGACCACCTCCCACCCCGAAACAACCCCCCCACCCCCCACTCCGCGCGCAGGCTTCTCTTCTGGGCTTTTCAGCAGCAACTAGCATCCCAGGAGAAAGTGGGCAAAAGAGTATTTCTCTTACCCGATCTTAAAAGAAAGCCTTTACCTTTTCTCTGAGGTTCTGATCCAGTCCCTAAAAGAGAAGTTCAAAGATTTGAGTTGGGGTGCAGGCTGTCTTGTGTGTAGAGACAATTTCCTAACATCAAATGGATGTTTCAGATCCTTAAGACCATGCAAGTAACTGAAGGAGATTGCTAGGATGTAAGTTGTTTGAAAGGCAGCAGTGTCTGCTTAAAAATGCAAGCTCCAGAATTAGCGAAGGAACCGGTGGTTATTAGTTCAAAAAGGGCCAAATAGCACCTTCCTGTAACTTGACTCCTGGTGGTGGTTTATTATTTTAGTACTAGGGAGAATGGTCTACCCTGAGGATGCTGATAGAGTATATCTTCATTTGTTTCAGTCTGAATGTGTGTTCATTTTCAGCTTGGGCTTTTAGCTTGTGGAGTTCCTTTATTTTCTTACTGAAAATCAATACTGCCACCTTCTATGACTATTGTCTTCTTGAATCGCAGACATTGCACATATTATACTTAGATGGTTTCTCACTTTTAGATTTTCATTGAAAGTACCAAGTCTTACAGAGTGGGCCATGGCAGCCTCCCCTTAGTGGCGGAGTATAGAATGCTCAGCACTTACTGAGGATTAGAGACTAAGGAAAGTGAGATCTGGTTGTTTCCAGGTAAGGATCTATGCTTTCTTCTTCACTCAGATGCTCCAAAATAGAGCCTTGTACTTGGTTTTTGAAAAATTATCTCATTTGTTATTTAAATCAAAGTCACATTTTTGTTTGCTTCCTCAAATATGTTTCATGAAACATATTCTGTTCTGATGTTTTGTTCTACATACACTTGCTTTCAGTTAGGAATGGGGCTTTGCTTCTGGTGAAATTTTTGGTGATGTTCTCTTGCCCCTTTGAAACATCTATAAACATTTTAATGAAATAATATTTATGAAAGTCCTATGAAAAAGTAAATTAGTATAACAATGTAATTTTATCTGCATTCAGGCTCAGCTATCTTATGTTATATACACTATGATATTTCAGGTAGTTTGAAGTTAAATTTCTAATTACAAATCTAAAAACCTATAACAAATATATCCAAGTATATTATTGCCATGCAAAACATAAAAATATAATATTGACTTTATAATAGACAGCATTCTGAACATATGTGACACCTTCAGATTTAGATGTTGGAAAGATTAGGATGAGTGTATCATGTGAAATTCAAGGGTGATGTACACTAGTTTGACCTCTTTGATCTGTCTAATCAAATGGATGACCATCATTTTTATTATGTTAAAAATGAGTAATTATAATGGAGATCATATGCATGAAAACAGCCTACTGTTCCTTTGCTCATGCTTTAAAAGCAAGTCTAGTATTAAGGGCATAAATAAATTATGGCTTCAAATGATTGCATGTTCAGTCATCTCAATAACGGAATTCCCCGAAATGAAATGTGTCAGTGTGTGGACTCTGTCCAGACTTCAGAGGCATTGCTTAATCTGAAAGTCAATAACACGATGTAAAATGACAGCTGGAGAATATATTACCATTCAGTTTGGTAAAAATGAGAATGGTTTATCTGTCATTTTCTAGTTTAAAGGCTACAGGACTAATCCCCAGGTTGGACAAAAGAAAAGTGACATGAATTGAATGATTAATAATTGGAATACATTCAACCCATCTTTCAATTGGATTCCTGGTATTGGTTGGTTGATACTTAAGATGAATACCCATTTATGTGAGGGAATTCTTCTGTTCATAGTCATGATTAGAAGCTACAAGGAAGTTATGTTTATACCATGAATTCTAGATTTTGAATTCTACTTGTAAATTTTAGGAAAAAGTAAAATTTCTGGGTCCTGTGTAGAGTGTTGTCTTATTAGCTTCAAATAGTGCTTCCAGTCCTCCTTCTAATATCTATGTCAGAAGCTTTATGTGTCCCTTTTCATACTTTAATAAAGCTCTGCTACACAAAAGCTCTTGAGTGATCAAGCCTGGTCCCTGGTCCCAAAGCTAAATCTTCTTTGGGGATCAAGAATCCAACACGGTTCACCATAAGCTATCATCTTGGGGGCTTGTCTGTGCTCTTGGTTCTTAGACTCTTTTGCCTCCTGTTGTGCCTGATACTTCCTATGGCTTTAAAAGGCCTTAGGTTTGGGAGACAATGGAAGTCTTACTCTCTGTAGGATCCTGTATTTAATTTAGGTATAATGTACAAATGGAGGCTCCCTCGTGGCTCAGATGGTAAAGAATTTGCCTGCAATGCAGAAGATGCAGGTTTGACTCCTGGGTCAGAAAGATCCCCTGGAGGAGGGCATGCCAACCCACTCTGGTATTCTTGCCTGGAGAATCCTGGGGACAGAGAAGCCTGGTCGACTACTGTCCATGGGGTCACAGAGAATCAGACATAACTGAAGCGACTTAGCATACACACAGGTACAAATGAAGGTTATGATCTAGCAAACAAGAGCAAGTACGGGGCCACTTTTCCAACTCTAACCCCTCTACTCTGTCAGGCCTCCCTGGGGTTGGGTCACTTTGAGAGTCACCATTTAATACAGTCTGGCTATCTCAGAGCACAGTATTATGTAAGGTGGGTGTCCTTTGGTGGTATTAATGTATGCCTCGATTGACTTCTTTTTTTTGTTGTTGTTGTTTCACAAGCAGGGAGAGTTGCAGAGGCTACTCTGCTAAGTTGCTTGGCTTTATACCGGTTGTGCGTGTAGAGGTTTCTTGATGCTGTTTATGGAGATGGGGATGTCTTGTTTTCTCTCCTGCTTGTTCAGTTAGTTTTTGTCGGATTGTGGTTAAGAGCAGAGCTCTGGTGAGATAGTCCTGGGCAAAGGACTCACCATCACCAGGAGGTATACTCACAGTCCTCTGTAAGAAGTCACAGGGTTACCAGATGACTTAAGGAGACTGTCCGTGTCTGTACTCCAGTGAGGTATAGACCCCTTATGGCAGGGTCTCAGTACTACAGAAGAATTTTTTCCTTACACTTCTCACGTGTGCAGGTTGGCACATGTCTTATTTCAGGCTGGTATAACAGAATACCATAGATGGGGTGCCTTTTAAGCATCTATTTCTCACAGTTCTGGAATCTGGGAAGTCCAAGGTCAAGTCTTAGCCAGATTTGGTGTCTGGTAAGGCCTGCTTTCTGGTTCATAGGTAGCCATCTTTCTGCTGAGTCCTCGGATGGTGGTGGAGGTCGAGGAGCTCTCTGAAGACTATTTTGTCCATGGGGCACGCCTGCCTGCTCAGTCGCTTGGTGATGTCCGACTCTTTGCGACTCCATGGGCTATAGCCTGCCAGGCTCCTCTGTCCATGGGGATTCTCCAGGGAAGAGTACTGGAGTGGGTTGCCAGTTCCTCCTTCAGGGGAATCTTCCCAACCCCAGGATCAAACCCATGTCTCCTGCCTCTCTTTTGGCAGGTGGATTCTTTACCATTAGGGCCACCTGGGAAGCCCCTGTTCCTGTGGACTCCAGCCTTACTATCTAATCACCTCCCAAAGGCCCTACCTCTAAAGGCCAGGATATTGAAGATTAGGTTTCAGCATATGAATTTAGTGGGTGGGGTGGAGTGGGGCGGGGGGCACATAAGCGTCCAGACATCCAATCCATAGCAGAAGGGGATTTTCCACATCTTAGTTCCCTGGACTGCTAGAAGCTCCATCCTGGTCCTTGTTTTCATGATTGTCAAATCAGCTACAGGGAAGCTGGTGGATCCTGTAATGCCCTTCAGGGCTTCTACCCAGAAGAGATACATCTATTTGACTCATGGTTGTTGTTGGCCAAAGAAAAGTTTCCTGGCCAAGGCTTGCTTGAAAGAGGGTGAAGAAGGGGGATTCAACCAAGACCCAAAAGAAGGAGAAAGAGAACACCCATGACTAGCTCATAACCATGAGACATAAAGCTCTTAGCACAGCATATGGCCCATGTTCAATGTTCAACACACAGAACCCATCAGTATAATTGCTACTCAGGTGTTGCCTAGCTGATCACACACACACTCTACCTGAAAAGCTTCCATATTTTATATCTGAGATCAGCCTGCCTGCATTAGGGGCTTCCCTAATGGCTCAGATGGTAAAGAATCTGCCTACAATGCAGGAGACCCGGGTTCGATCCCTGGGTTGGGAAGATCCCCTAGAGGAGGAAATGGCAAACCCACTCAAATATTCTTGCCTGGAAGAAATCCCATGGACAGAGGAGCCTGGTGGACTAGAGTCCACGGGGTTGCAAGAGTTGGACACAACTGAGCGACTAACACTTTTGCCGGCATTCTAGATCTGGACCCAGAGTGTATGATTCCTTTTGTCAGTAAGGCTGGCTCACTATCCTGGGCCCATTAAGTTGTCTCTCTGCCCAGCTTCTAGTTCATTTTCTGGGAGCCTAATTTTTTCCTTAGGATTTTCCTGGTAGCTCAGCTGGTAAAGAATCCACCTGCAATGCAGGAGACCCCATTTTGATGCTTCCTCCTGCAGGAGATCTTCCTGACCCTGGGATCAAACCTGGGTTTGATCATACTTGCCTCCTGGAGTAAATTATTCACGTAAAGAGCAAAGAATAAATGGATTAGAGCAAACTTGGTCACCATGGTCTAGGTTCATATTATGTAATGCCGTTTTTCTCCCACAGAGCAAGTTTGTCCAAGTAATTATACTCCATGGAGCAGATCAGTCAAGCACCAGAAGACAGAGTTCAACCTAAGGGAATGAATCTTTAAAATATACCATTAAAAACCAACCAGCTAATCAACCAACCAACCAACCAAACAAGGAGGAAATAGCCTTTTTTATATAATAGTATTTTTGGCCAGAATGGGTAAATTTTGTCTGGCAAAAATTTAAGAGCATTAACATTTACCAGGATTATTTCCTGTGACTTTAGATAAACAGGATACGCAAAGCCTAGACTGAGGCAGAATTCCCTACCTCTCTAACCCATGGTCAAGAAATGAAAGTCTAGGTGTCTCTTGAGTATCTTCTGAAGTAGCTCAGTGTTGTGTCCACTACTGTACTTGTCATTACTTTACGTGGCGTATGTTTATAAAGGGCTAATGGACTGTGGGTTGATATTTCAGTTTGTTTTGAAGAAACGTTGACTTCTTTGAACTCTGGCTTATTGACTTATTTTAACATAATCGCAGTCAGTGACATATCATGTTAAATATATTTAACTTGAGAAGCTTAAGACCACAGAGCTTAAGATTCCTTTTACTTCCTTTCTTCCGTGTAATAGCCACTACGTATTTCCTATGGTTAGTTTCTCTGAAAGTTTTCACTTCTTTTCACAGATTTGTATATCTGTCTCAGGTTTACACCTGTGTAGCAGTTTCCAGTTCTGTTTTAGCTCCAAAGGTCAAGAAGTCTGATGAATCTTTTTAACTTCTGGAACAAGACAGTAGCTTGTTAACATAGTATATGTGATATGTTCTTGTACTGAATTGATTGATAGATGGCACAATTAGGCAGAGATAGAGTTTGTGGTAAAAACCCAGAGGTGTTGCTTCATGTGTATGCATTGAGGACTTTTAAAGTTACTGATTGCCTCAAATTCATACATACGTATACTGTGCTGCAGGAGTTTAGAATACAACATAAATGTCAGGGTACAGTTGGAATGCCATACAGTGGATGGAAAGAGACACCTTTTTACCAAAAATGTACATTTAAATTTTTCTCAGTGAAAGTGAAAATCGCTCAGTCGTGTCTGACTCTTTGCGACCCCATAGACTGTACAGTCCATGGAATTCTCCAGACCAGAACACTGGAGTGGGTAGCTTAGCCCTTCTCCAGGGGATCTTTCTGACTCAGGGATGAAACCGGGGTCTCCTGCATTGCAGGTGGTTCTTTACCAACTGAGCTATCAGGGAAGCCCAAGTTTTTCCTTAGAAACAGAGACTAAAGAGCTCAGTTTCTAAAATCACAAATCAAACTGGTAAGCAGGGCGTCTGAAGAATAAGAAGAACATGGCAAAATTTCTCAGGTAGATGTAGGTCCATTGGAAAATCTCACTGATGTCTAGCATATGAAGTGGGCCCAAGCTGAACTACCTGACCGGGTACCATGGGACTCGATGTTGTAGCAGTTGGGTGATACGTATGAGTTTAAATCCTCTAGAGTAGACAGTGAACCTTGTGAATATATTATTTTTCTGCATTGAGCTATAATTGTGCTCCTGCCAGTAAGTTGTTAGGTCTATAACAGGTAATAACATGAAGAATTAAGTTGAGAAAACGGGATTCATTGAAATTAAAAAAAAAAACAAAACACTGCCATACCCATCATCAACAGATATTTACTGAGAATGACTTTAATGTGAAAGGTATCTTGTTAAGACATTACGAGGACTTTGACTCAACAAGCATTTATCTGACATATGTACTGTGTTTCAAACAGTAGAGAGTATACAAAGACCAAAGCAAGTCTTTGCCCTCCCTTAAGATGCTTACAGTTTTTATAAATACAGTTATAATATGATTACAGTGTTATGAATAATACAGAAAAATACAAAGTACAATAAAACTATCTTCAAAGGACTTAGTTTAGACAAGGTTAAAACAGGCAATGAATCTTGTGATATACTGATTACATATTGTAACAAACTTAAATTTATTCTAGTAACTCAAAGTTGATATAAAAGTTGAAAGTCAATCTAATTTATCACATTAAACATGAAAATAAACCTGTATGTTAATAAATGAAGTAAAAGTGTTTGTTGTCTATACACAGATATGATAAAATTCTCAATAAACTGGAAATAAAAGGAAACTTCATTATTCTGATAAAGAGTTTCTTTAAAAAGATGAGGAAACTATGAAGTTAACTTTATTAACTGTAAAGTTAATGGTGAAATACTTAAAAATACCTTCCTGGATACTGAGGCATGGATGCCTACCATCATTACATCTATTCAGCATTGTACAGAAGGTCATAACCAATGCAATAAAGTAAGAGTAAGAATTCAGAAGGAAATAGTATAATTGTTGTTATTAGTAGATGACATTATTCTGTACATCTGGACAAAATAAACTACAGCTACACTTAATGAATTAGTAATGTCACTGAATTCATCATGGCCACTGAATAAAAAGTTACTATGCAAATTAGGAAAAAACTTTACAAAATAAAACTAAAAACTGTTACCATTTACATTGGCATAACAAGATCAAATATTTAAGGAGGCTGATAAGATCTCTTTTTAATTCTCTCCCAGACTGATCTGTGTAATTCTAATTAAAATCCCAGCAAGTTTGTATTTGTTGAAAGTGATTCTAAAATTTATATGAAAATGCAAAAGGCCAAGAATAGCTAAGAGAATCTTGATGAAGAGCAAAGTTAGTCAACATTCCAGATAGCAAATCTAGATTAAGTAGTGTGGTATTGGTGCAAGGGTAAATGAATAGATCAACAGAGTACAGAAACAGACCTGTGTATACTTTATTATTGATAGGTTCTTGATTTATGACCAAAGTGGCCAGCATAGAAGCACAGAGGTGAAAAGATGGTCTTTTTAAAAAAATGGCGTTGAGTCATGCATCTATATTAAAAAAAAAAAAAGTGGTTTGTTTTTCATACTATACACAAATGTGGGTAAAGAAAGCTTCACGCTTGGCACAGTTTTGTATTGGGCCTTAGGGCTTCCCTGGTGGCTCGTACAGTAAAGAATCTGCCTGCAATGCTGGAGACCTGGGTTTAATCCCTAGGTTGGAAAGATCCCCTGGAGAAGGGAAAGCCTATCCACTCCAGTATTCTGGCCTGGAGAATTCCATGGACAGTACAGTTCATGGGGTCTCAAAGAAGGACACGACTGAGCAACTTTCACTTTACTTTACATTAAGGAGCCTAGGAACAAGAGCTGCTGGATGTAGGAACAGCCTGAACCAAGGCTTTTGAGTGGAATCTGGGCTAGAAAAATTTTTTGAGTGGAATCTGGGCTAGAAAAAGCCTGTTTGGAAGTATGACAAGTACGACTGGAGGACAGGGTTTGTTTAAGGGAGTATTGGGTGTGAAAACATCCACAGTGGTAGGTAAGGACAAGACCAGGGAGGACTTGAGAACTGGAATTGTAAGCTGATAATGCTCAGCTTTATTCTGTAAGCAAACAGGAGATATTTTAGTAGGTACTTATTCAAAAAACCTGCTGGTGGCTTGCAGTGTTGAGGAAGAAGAGCCTGGAGGAGGGGACCAGTGTAAAGTCGCTTTTAGTGGTAGTGCTGGAAGGTAACAAAAGAATGTGGTAGCAAGTAGAAAAATTGGAGAACAGATGCAAGAAATATTGTGAAGTAAGATAAGAGTTCATCGAGGAGAGATCCCTTGTCATCTAGTGGTTAAGATTTGCTGCTTTCATTAAGTGGACCAGGGTTCCATCTGGGTTGAGGAACTGAGATCTCACAAGCCCATGGCACACACCACCCCACCAAAAGTGCTACTCCAGTAAACACTCGAATTATAATAAAGTGAAACAGCCTTATTAAAAAAAACAAAGAGAGTTCCTGGGGCTTGGTGCTTCACTGGATGTGAGGAGTCTGAGAAAGCTCATCAATTTAGCAAATATTTATTGAGTGCCAGCATGTCACAGAAATTGTGATTGGTATGATGGATTCAAGCATGAACGGGGAAAATGTCAATAACATCTTGAGAGTTGGAATTCTGCCTTCCTCATTTTGGAATCTTGGATCCAAGCCATTGTTATTATCTTGATTCAATAGCATCAGTATTGTTAATAGTATCAATATTATGATCATAATTAACAGAGTCCAATTTCTGCTTTCTTCAAGGAGCTGAGCTCAAGGCTTGAGAAAATTCAAATGTCTGATTGGGCCTTTGACATCAGGTTATTTATGATCTAGTTTTTCAGAACTCAGCTTAAATGTTTTCACTTCTAAACCTAAAGTCCAGTTAAATACACCTTTTTTGTGGTCCCATTAACGGTGTACCTTTAATGCCCTTCATAATGCCTGGTAGACATCCAGTGTTGACTGACTTGATTATTGAAAGAGTGAATGAATTAACATGTCCTTAGCAGGGCAGGTGGGACTTATACACAAGTGAAAGAATAAAGTAGCATGTCCTACTTGACAGATAAATGGTACGATGTTAAATGCAAGACGAGTTCAGTAGGAAGAAACACCAGAAACTCCATGAGAAACTCCTGAGAAGTGTTATGATTAGATAACAGACAAGGAGAAGATAACAGACAAGGCTGCCTCTAAACCATCTTTCGTTTATTTGAGATTCTATCCATTCTTTTTGAGACTTGGGATGTGAGAGTTTTAAGACTTGGGACGTGAGAGTTTTATGGCCGCTTTAGTGGCCTATTCCAGTATCTAATGCTATTGTTTACATGATTATTATTATTTTTTTATATCTATATATCTTGGTTTTTATTAGTCAAGGAGAATATTAACTTTTAAAGTTTCACAAGTACCATGGTCTAACTTTTTGCCATGCCTAAATCTGCTGGTTCATTCCTTAGCCTCTGCCCTGTTTTGGCAGAGTACAGTCAGTCTCTTACAGAGACTGTAAGATACTCTATGGCAGGGAATGTGTCAAAACTGCCAAAATCTCCTTAAAGACTGCCACTCTTGATCATTAAGAATCTCCTACCATGACTTCCTGACTTGTCTGTTTCCAAATTTTTTTCATTCCCTAAGATCTTTTTGCTGCAATCCATGACTTGTGCACACATTGCTTAAAATCTGTCCTATAAGATTCCAGCTACATCTTTTTTTTTTTTTAATAAACTTATATTTTGGAATAACTAGATTTATGGAAAAGTTGTACAGATAATAGAGGTGTTTCTTATACATCCCTCACCCCAATTTCAGTTTCGTTTAGGATTATAATAAATTTCAAACTCCAGATTTCATTAGAATTTCACCAGCTTTTAATGACCTTTTTCTGTTCTAAGATCCAATGCAAGGCAATACATTGCATTTAGTTGTCATGTTTCCTTAGTCAACCTTTGGTCTGTAATAGATTTTCAGGCTTTTCTCATTCTTTGTGGCCCTGGCAGTTTTTGTTTACAGCCTTACTGAGGCATAACTGACAAAAAATTATAAGATATTTAAAGGATTCCCGCCATTGAGTTAATGAAAGCATCCATCACCTCACTTACTTATTGTGTGTATGAGAACATTAAAGCTTTACTCTGAAAGCAAAGTTAAATTATATCATGGCGTTATCATTGGTAATCACTATGTTTGTGTTGACTGTTGTTATTTATTCCCTAAGTCATGTCCAACTCTTTTCCCACTCCATGGACTGCAGCCCACCGGGCTCCTCTGTCTATGGGATTCGTGAGGCAAGAATACTGGGGATTTCCTTCTCCAGGGGAATCTTCCTGACCCTGTGTCTCCTGCATTGGTGGGTGGGTTCTTTACCGCTGAACCATCAGGGAGCCCTGTTTATATTGGTCCTCAGACTTTATTCATCTTATAATTGAAAGTTTACACTTTTACTGACCTTTCCCTATTTTCCACACTCCCGAGGCCCTGACAACCACTCTTCCGCTATCTGAGTGTATGAGTTTGAGTGGGATTTTTTGTTTGTTGTTTTTTCAGATTTTATGTATAAGTGGTACCATGTGGTATTTGTCTTTGTCTGGCTTACCTTATTTAGCATAATGCATTCAAGTTCCTCCATATTTTTTGTAAATGAAAGGGTTTACTTTTTATTCATGCTGCTGCTGCTGCTAAGTCACTTCAGTCATGTCCGATTCTGTGCGACCCCATAGATGGCAGCCCACCAGGCTCCGCCGTCCCTGAGATTCTCCAGGCAAGAACACTGGAGTAGGTTGCCATTTCCTTCTCCAATGTATGAAAGTGAAAAGTGAAAGTGAATTCGCTCAGTCGTGTCCGACTCTTAGCGACCCCATGGACTGCAGCCCACCAGCTCCTCCGTCCAAGGGATTTTTCAGGCAAGAGTACTGGAGTGGGGTGCCATTGCCATGGTTAAGTAATATTCTGTACATTCATATGTCACATCTTATCTATTCATTCACCTGCTTATGGACACTTAGGTTGTTTTCATATCATGGCTACTGGAATTAATACTGTAGTGAGCATGAAAGTGCAGATCTCTCTTCAATATCCTATTTTCATTTCCTTTGGATAAATACTCGGAAGTAGAATTGCTAGATCATACAGTCATTGTATTTTTAATTTTTTGAAGAATTGCCATACTGTTTCCCATAGTGGCTGTACAAGTTTATATTCCCACCAGTGGTGCTATAGGGTTTCTTTTTTTCAATATCTTCACTAGCACTTGTTGTTTGTTGTCTTTTTTAAAATTCTAATCATTCTAACAGGTGTGAAATGATATCCCATTGTGTGTGTGTGTGTGAGTTTATTGTGATTTTAAGAAGCATTTCCCTGATGATTAGCGATGTTGAGCATATCTTCAATTACTTATTGGCCATCTGTGTGTCTTCTAAGGAAATAAAAAGTCTATTCAGATACTCTGTCCCTTTTTTAAATCAAGTTGTTTGTTCTTTGCTGTTGAGTTGTATGATTTCTTTGATTATTAACTCTTCATCAGATATATGATTTGCAAATATTTTCTCCCATTTGATAGGTTGCTTTTTCATTTTGTTGGTAGTTTCCCTGCTGTGCAGAAACTTTTTAATCTGATATAGTCTAACTTGTTTAATTTTGCTTTTGATGCTTTTGCCTTTGATGTCAAATCCAAAACATCATCACCAAAACAGATGTCATGGAGCTTACAGCATAGGTCTTCTTCTAGAAGTTTCATGATTTCAGGTCTTAACATTCAAATCTTTAATTATTTTTTGTGTGTAGAGGTCCAGTTTCATTTTTTGCATGTGGCTGTACAGTTTCCCTAACGTGATTTATTGAAGAGACTGTCCTTTCCCCAGGATATAGTCTGGGCCTTTCTGTCTTAAATTAACTGACAACATATACATGGGTTTATTTCTAGGCTCTCTATTCTGTTCTGTTCATCTGTGTGTCTTTATGCCAGCACCATAGCATTTTGGTTAGAATAGCTTTGTAAAATAGTTTCAAATCAGGGAGTGTGAGGCCTCCAGCTTTGGTCTTCTTTCTCAGATTGTTTTGGATTTTTGAGGTCTTCTGTAGTTCCATATGCATTTTAGAATTCTCTGTGTAAAAATGCCATTGGAATTTTGATAGGGATCACATTGAATCTGTGTATTTCCTTGGGTTGTGTGGACATTTTCACAATGTTAGTTAATTCTTCCAATGTGAGCATGGAATAGCTTTCCATTTACTTGTGTCTACAGTTTTTTTCAGCAGTGTCTCACAGTTTTCAGTAAACGGGTCTTTCACCTCCTTGTTTAAATGTATTCTTAGGCTTTTTATTCTTTTAGTTGTGATTATAAATGGGATTGCTTTCTTAATGTTTCTTTCTGTTAGCTCATTGTTTATGTATATAAACACAACAGAATTTTGTTTGTTGATTTTGTGCCTTGCAACTTAACTGTATTTGTTTACTGCATCTAACACTTCTCATTCTGTCTGTCCTCTGGGGACAGAATGGTTGGATGGGATCACTGACTCAATGGACATGAGTTTGAGCAAACTCTGGGAGACTGTGAAACCTGGTGTGCTGCAGTCCATGGGGTCGCAGAGTTGGACACAACGTTTTTTTGGTGAAGTCATTGTAGATTTTTATGTATTATATCATGTCATTTGCAGATAGAGACAATTTTACTTCTTCCTTTCCAGTTTAGAGACTTCATCATTTATTGAAGAGACTGCTTTTTATTTCTTTTTCCCACCTAATTGCTCTGACTTGGATTTTTAGTACTGTTTTGAATAAAAGTATTGAGAGTGAGCATCCTTATTTTTGTTCCTGTTCTTTATCTTAGAGATAAAACACTGAGCTTTTCCTGTTGAGTATGATGTTAGCTGTGAGATTATCATATATGGCTTTCATTATGTTTGAGGTACATTCTTTCTACCTATATGTATTGAGAGTTTTTAGCATAAATGGATGTTGAATTTTGTCAAATGATTTTTCTATGTGTATTAAGATGATCACATGGTTTTTTTAATCATCATTTTGTTAGTGTAGTGTGTCACATTGGTTGATTTGTGGATAGTGAACCACACTTGCATTACTGGAATAAATCCTAGTTGATTATGGTATTTTAAAAATACTGTTAAAATTGGTTTGCTGATATTTTTGCATCTATAGTCATCAGGGGTACTGGCTTCTAATTTTATGTTCTTGTAGTGTCTTTGCCTGATTTTGGTATCAGGATAATGCTGGCCACAGAAAATGAGTTTGGAAGTGTCCCATTCTCTTCTGCTTTCTGGAGGAGTTTGGGAAGTATTGGTGTTAATTCTAATATCAGTGTTTGGTAGATTTCACCAATGGAAGCATCTTGTCCTGGACTTTTGTTTTATGGGAAAAAATTTAATTAGTAATTCAGTGTCCTTACTAGTAATTGATTGTGTAGATTTCCTTTTCCTCATGGTACAGTATTGGTAGTTCGTATGTTATCATGGCATCTGGTCCCATCACTTCATGGCAAATAGATGGGGAAACAGTGGAAACAGTGTCAGACTTTATTTTTCTGGGCTCACTGCAGATGGTGATTGCAGCCATGAAATTAAAAGATGCTTACTCCTTGGAAGGAAAGTTATGACCAACCTAGATAGCATATTCAAAAGCAGAGACATTACTTTGCCAACAAAGATCTGTCTAGTCAAGGCTGTGGTTTTTCCAGTGGTCATGTATGGATGTGAGAGTTGGACTGTGAAGAAAGCTGAGCACCGAAGAATTGATGCTTTTGAACTGTGGTGTTGGAGAAGACTCATGAGAGTCCCATGGACTGCAAGGAGATCCAACCAGTCCATCCTAAAGGAGATCAGTCCTGGGTGTTCATTGGAAGGACTGATGCTGAAGCTGAAACTCCAATACTTTGGCCACCTCATGCAAAGAGTTGACTCATTGGAAAAGACTCTGATGCTGGGAGGGATTGGGGGCAGGAGGAGAAGGGGACGAGAGAGGATGAGATGGTTGGATGGCATCGCTGACTCGATGGACGTGAGTCTGAGTGAACTCTGGGAGTTGGTGATGGACAGGGAGGCCTGGCGTGCTGTGGTTCATGGAGTCACAAAGAGTCGGACACGACTGAGCGACTTAACTGAACTGAACTGATGTTATTCATTTCTTACTGATTGCCCAATTTATGTCAAAGGGTATGGCCTGCAATGTTTTCCTCTCAGAGTTTTATAGTATCTGGTGTTACATTTAGGTCTTTAATCCAATTTGAGTTTATTTTTGTGTGTGGTGTTAAAGAATGTTCTAATTTCATTTTTTTACATATAGCTATCCAGTTTTCACAGCATCATTTATTGAAGAGACTGTCTTTCTTCCATTGTACAGTCTTGCCTCTTTTGTCAAAGATTAATGGCCATAGGCATGTGACTTTATTGCTGGGCTTTCTATCCTGTTCCATTGATCTATATTTCTGTTCTTGTGCTAGTATAATACTGTTTTAATCACTGCAGCTTTGTAGTATAATCTGAAGTCAGGGAGCCTTATTCCTCCAGCTCTCTTTTTCTTTCTCAAGATTGCTTTGGCTATTCATGCTCATTTGTGTCTACATACAAATTTTAAGATTTTATGCTTTAGTTCTGTGAAAAATGCCATTGGTAATTTGATGGGTATTGCCTTGAATCTGTAGATTCCCTTGGGTAGTATAGTCACTTTGACAGTATTGATTCTTCCAATGCAAGAATGTGGTATACCTATCCATCTGTTTGTGTCTTCTTTGATTTGTGTCATCATTAGCATCTCAAAGTTTTCTAAGTACATATATGTTGTCTTCTTAGGTAGACTCATTCCTAGGTACTTTTATTCTTTTTGATGCAGTGTTAAGTGGGATTGTTTCTTTCATTTCTCTTTCTGATCATTATTGTTGGTGTATAGAAATGCAACAGATTTCTGTATATTTATTTTGTATCCTGTACCTTTACTGAATTCATTGATGAGCTCTAGTAGTTTTCTAGTAGGATCTTTGGATTTTCTATGTACCATATCATGTCATCTGCAAACAGTGACAGTTTTACTTCATTTCCAATTTGAATTTCTTTTATTTCTTTTTCTTTTCTGACTGCTGTGGCTAGGACTTCCAAACTGTGTTAAATAATAGTGGCAAGAGTGGAATCCTTGTCTTTTTTCCTGGTCTTAGAGAAAATGCTTTCAGTTTTCCATAGTTGAGTATGATATTTACTGTTGGCTTGTCATATATGGCCTTTATTATGTTGAGGTCTGTTCCCTCTTTGCTCACTTTCTGGAGAAGTTTTGTTATAAATGAGTGTCGAATTTTGTCAAAAGCCTTTTCTGCATGTTTTGAGATGATCATGTAATTTTTATTCTCAACTTGTTGATGTGGTGTATCACATTGATTTGTAGATGAAAAAATCCTTGCATCCCTGGGTAAGTTCCACTTGATTATGGTGTATAATTCTTTTAATGTATTATTGGATTTGGATTGCTTGTATTTTGTTGAGGATTTTTGTGTCTATGTTCATCAATGATATTGGCCTGTAGTTTAATTAATTTATTTTTGGTGTCTGTGTCTGGTTTTTGTATCGGAATGATGGTGGCTTCACAGAACAAATTTGGGAGTATTCCTTCCTCTGCAATTTTTTGGAATACTTTCAGAAGGATAGGTATTAACTCTTCTCTAGATGTTAGATAAAATTCACCTGTGATGTCATCTGGTCCTGGACTTTTGTTTCTTGGGAGTTTTTATTATCACAGCTTCAATTTTAATACTTGTGATTGGCCTGTTCATATTTTCTGTTTCTTCCTCATTCAGTCTAGTAAGATTGTGCCTTTCTAAGAATTTGTACATTTGTTCTAGGTTGTCCGTTTTATTGGCATATATAATTGTTTGTAGTAGTCTCTTATGATCTTTGTGTTTCTGTGGTTTTTGTTGCAACACCTCCTTTTTCATATCTAATTTTATTGATTTAAGTCCTTTCCCTTTTTTTCTTGATGAGTCTTTTGTTTATCTTTTCAAAGAGCCTGCTTTTAGTTTCATTGATCTTTTTTGTTTTCTTTGTCTCTATTTCATATTTTTTCTGTTCTGATCTTAATGGCTTCTTTCCTTTTAAAATCTTTGGATTTTGTTTGTTCTTTCTGTAGTTGTTTTACGTGTAAGGTTAGGTTGTTTGAGATTTTCCTTATTTCCCGAGGTAAGACTGCATTGCTGTAAACTTCCTCTTAGAAGTGCTTTTGCTGAGTCCCATATTTTTTAAATTGTCATGCTTTCATTTTCACTTGACTCTAGGTGTTTCTTGATTTCCTCTGTAATGTCTTCAGTAAGCCTTTGGTTGTTTAGTAGCATGTTGTTTAGCCTCCACATGTTCATGCTTTTAATGTTTTTTTTTTTCTTGTAGCTGATTTCTAATCTCATAGCTTTGTGATTGGAAAAGATGGTTGATATGATTTCAGTTTTCTTAAATTTACTGAGGCTTGCTTTGTGGTAAAAGGTTTGCTTGTGCTCATTCCTGGAGAATGTTCCCTGTGCACTTGAGAAGAATGTGTATCCTGCTGCTTCTGTTTGGATTGCTCTATAAATATCCATTAAATCCATCTGATCTAATGTGTCATTTAAGGCCAGCGTTTCCTTATTGATCTTCTCTCTGGATGATCTGCCCATTGATGAAAGTGAGGTATTAAAGTTCCCTACTTTTGTTACTATTATTGTGTTACTGTTCACTTCTTCTTTAATGGCTGTCAGTATTTGCCTTATATATTGGGATGCTCCTCTGATGGATGCATACATATTTACAATTGTTATATCACCTCCTCCTTGGACTGCAAGGAGATCCAACCAGTCCATTCTGAAGGAGATCAGCCCTGGGATTTCTTTGGAAGGAATGATGCTTAAGCTGAAACTCCAGTACTTTGGCCACCTCATGTGAAGAGTTGACTCATTGGAAAAGACTCTGATGCTGGGAGGGATTGGGGGCAGGAGGAGAAGGGGACGACTGAGGATGAGATGGCTGGATGGCATCACTGACTCGATGAACGTGAGTCTGAGTGAACTCCGGGAGTTGGTGATGGACAGGGAGGCCTGGCGTGCTGCGATTCATGGGGTCGCAAAGAGTTGGACACGACTGAGCGACGGAACTGAACTTTGTCTTTCATAACAGTCTGTATTTTAAAGTCTATTTTGTATGAGTATTGCTACTCTAGCTTTCTTTTGATTTCCACTTGCATGGAATATCTTTTTCACTCCTTCACTTTCAATCTGTATGTGTCTCTAGAGCTGAAGTGGGTCTCTTGAAGACAGAATATATACAGGTCTTATTTTTATATTCATTCCCTCAGACTATGTCTTTTGGTTGGAGCATTTAATGCTTATACATTTAAGGTAATTGTCAGTTTGTATTTTCCTACTGCCATTTTCTTAATTGCTTCGGATTTGTTTTTATAGGTCTTTTTCCTTCCCTTCCTTTTTTGTTCTCCTGTGACTTGATGTCTAATTTCAGTGTTGTGTGTGGATTCCTTTTCCTTTTCTTGTGTCTGTATCTATTGTAGATTTTTGGTGTGTGGTTACCATAAGGATTTGATGTAACAGTATATATATATATAAACAAGATTGTTTTAAATTGTTGGTCTTTTAAGTTCAAATGCATCTCCAATATCCTGCTTTTGTGCTCGGTTTTTCTCACAATTGTTGGTTTTGATATTATATTTTTGCCCAAATGATTTCCTATTTTTGCTTTATGTCTGCCTTTCCCGATGAACTCTCTCATTGTAATTTTCTTATTTCTGGTAGTTGCCTTTTCTTTTTCACTAGAGAATTGCCTTTAATGTTTGTTGGAAAGCTGGCCTGATAGTGCTGAATTCTCTTAGCTTTTGTTTGTAAAGCTTTTGATTTCTCTGTGGAATCTGAAGGGAGGCTGCTTAAAGTCTTCCTGATCATGGCCCTGCCCACTGATGCCAGGGGGTGTGTTTCCCCCTTTTTGGTTGTTTGGCCTGAGGTGTCCTAGCATTGGTTCCTATATATAGGCTTTGGGATGATGCTAGGTTTTGAGGGGAAATGATGGCTTCCAGGAAGGTTCATGCTAGTGTGTACTCGTCAGAGCTATAGCTGCCAGAGTCTCTGTCCCTGCAGTGAGCCACAGCCAGCCCCCCCACCTCTGCTGGAGACCCTCTAATACTAGCATGTAGATCTGGCCAAGGTTCTTACGAGGTCACCACTTTTTTTCCTTGGGTCCTGCTGTGCACTAGAGCATGTGTGTACCCTCCAAGAGTACAGTTCCTATTTCCCACAATCCTGTAGAATTCCTGTGATCAAACCCTGCTGGCCTTGAAAGCCAGATTTTCTGGGGGGGCTCCTCCTCCCATTGCCAGACCCCCAGGCTAGGAAGCCAGATGTTGAGCTTAAGACTTTTACTCCTGTCAGAATTACTTTCCAGTTTGTCATCCATCCAGTGGGAATGCAATTTGATTTGATTGTGATTGTGCCCCCATACTTTGTTGTTATGGCTTCTTCTTTGTCTTTGGGTGTGGGGTATCTTTTTTGGTAGATTCCAGGATTTTTTTTTTGTTGGTGGTTGTTCAGGAGTTAGTTATGATATTGGTGTTTTTGTAAGAAGGGATGAGCTTACATCCTTCTTTGCTTTCTTGCTGGTCTCTTGGGGGTCTATTTAAAACAGCTGCCTCTGCAATGCCTATATGAATTTCCGTTTTACTAAAAGGGTTATGTCAGTAATCTTAAGAAAAGTGAGAAATCTTAAGGGGCTCTTGCTTGATCACTTCTTTATGCTTCAGTAGTGGCCACTGGTCCCCCTCAGCTCCTGGAACTCTACCTAGAGCTTCCAGAAATATCAGGCTCCCAGGTGGAACCTGTCATGGACAGCAGCTGAGGCACTGGGCCATGGGGTGTGCTGACTGCAAAGTGCACCGTATTCTATTTCCTTTTTGGTTTCTTCTTTTACCTGTTGGTTATTCAGTGCCTTTTAAAAATCTTCACATATTTGTGAATGTCCCAATTTTCTTTTAATCGACGTAGTTCAGTTCAGTTGCTCAGTCGTGTCTGACTCTTTGTGACACCATGGACTGCAGCACACCAGGCCTTCCTGTCCTTCACCAACTCCCAGAGTCTACTCAAACCCATGTCCACTGAGTCGGTGATGCCATCCAACCATCTCATCCTCTGTCTAGTTTTGACTTCTAGTTTCATCCCATTGTAGTTGGAAAAGATGCTTGATATGATTTCAGTCTTCTTAAGTTTATTAAGACTAGTTTTTTGGCCTAGTGTATGATTTATCCTAAGAGTGTTCTTTGTGTACTTGAGAAGAATATATATATATGCTAATATTTGATGGAGTGTTCTATAATGTCTGTTAAGTCCATCTGCTCTGGTGTGTAGTTTAAGTTCAATAATTCCTTATTGGTTTTTCTGTTTGGATGATCTTCCCATTTTTGAAAGTGAGATATTGAAATTCCTTAATATCATTACACTACTATCTGTTTCTCCCTTTTGATCTGTAAATATTTTTTTATATATTGAGGTGCTTCTGTGTTAGGTGTATGCATGCATTCATGCATGCTATGTCACTTCAGTCATGTCTGACTCTTTGCAACCCTGTGGACTATAGGCCACCAGGCTCCTCTGTCCATGGGATTCTCCAGACAAGAATACTGGGGTGTTTTGTCATGCCTTCCTCCAGGGAATCTTCTCAACCTAGGGATGGAACCTGCATCTCTTATGTCTTATGCATTAACAGCTGGGTTCTTTACTAGTAGCACCACCTGGGAAGCACCATGTTGGGTGTATAAACATTTACATATATCAACATAAACTGGCCATAAGTATATATGTGTCCTTCCAATCCTGAACACCCATCCCAACTCCCTTCCCACCCTATCCCTCTACATTGTCCCAGAGCACCTGCTTTGGGTGCCCTGTGTCAGCCATTGAACTTGCACTGGTCACCTGTTTTACATGTTGTAATGTATGTGTTTCAATGCTGTTCTCTTAACAGCCCACTCTCTTCTTTTCCCACTGAGTCCAAAAGTCTGTTCTGTACGTCTGTGTCTCCTCTGCTGCCCTGCATGTAGGATCATCAGCACCATCCTTCTAAGTTACATATGTGTTAATTTACAGTATTTGTCTTTCTCTTTTTGACTTAGTTCACTCTGTATAACAGGCTCTAGGTTCATCCACCTCATTAGAACTGACTCAAATGTGTTCCTTTTTATAGCTGAGTAATATTCCATTGTGTATGTATACCACAGCTTCCTTATTCATTCATCTGCCTATGAACATCTACGTTGCTTCCATGTCTGAGCTATTGTAAATAGTGCTGCAGTGAACACTGGGGTACGTGTGTCTCTTTCAATTCTGGTTTCCTTGGGGTATATGCCCAGCAATAGGATTGCTGGGTCATATGGCAGTTCTATTGCTAGTTTTTAAAGGAATTTCCATACTGTTCTCTGTAGTGGCTGTACCAGTTTGCATTCCTACCAACAATATAAGAGGGTTCCCTTTTCTCCACACCCTCTCCAGATTTATTGTTTGTAGACTTTTTGGTGATGGCCATTCTGACCAGTGTGAGATGATACCTCATTGTGATTTTGATTTGCATTTCTCTAATAATGAGTGATGTTGAGCTTCTTTTCATGAGTTTATTAACTATCTGTATACCTTCTGGAGAAATGTCTGTTTAGGTCTTTTGCCCACATTTTAACTGGGTTTTTCGTTTTTCTGGTATTGAGTTGAATGAGCTGCTTGTATATTTTGGAGAGTAATTCTTTGTCAGTTGTTTCATTTGCTGTATTTTCTCCCATTCTGAAAAGCCTCTGCATTTAAAGAATTGATAGACATGGATTTACTGGTGCAATTTTGTTACTTGTTCTCTGTTTTCTTTTTTTTTATTTCTTTCTCTTTCTTTTGCTTCCTGTGATTTATTCATTTTCAGTAATGATAATGCTTAGATTTCTTTCTTGTGATCTTTGTGTACCTATTATATGTTTTTGCTTTGTGATTACAATGAGGCATATATAAAATATATTTATAACATTATTTTATACTGATTTCAACAGAAGTTTGAACTCATACTGAAGATTTGATTTTTTATACAACTTTTGTGTTTTTGATGCCACTATTTACTTTTTTCATATTGTGTACCCATTAATAAATTTTTGTAATTATAGTTGTTCATATGGTTAAGGTAGTGATTTCCTTGTTTTGTTTTGTTTTCCCCTTTCCACATACTAATGTTTGTAAGTGAGGCATTAAGTGCCAGGACCCCATACTCAGAAACTCCTAGACTATGGAGTAGCTGCAATTATTATTTAGAATTCTTCTGTAAAGAAGATGTATCTCTTCCTCCCCAATATTCGTTGTTCAATGACTTATTTATATCAGTAGATCTCTTGGATATTTATTTTATACTGTGGGTAAAATCCAATTCTATGGGGTTTTTCTTTCATTTTATTCCTTAAATTGTTTCTGCTTTGGCTCTTGGAGCTGTTTGTCTCTCTTGGAAATGCCTCCATCTTTGTGTTATTTGAATACTTCCTTTATTACTGGCACTACAAAATGCTACAAGCTTATCTTATATTTTTCCTGCGTCTTTGTAATATATTCGTAAAGATATTTTCACATACATGTTTAAAAAGGAGATGTTTCATTTTTAGTTCCAACTAGGTCTACTCTTAAAAGATTCTAATAAGAGAAATGCTTAGTAGTTTCATATATCAAAGTTTAATATGCATATTTTGATAAAAATCAACATCTTCATTTGTACTTTAAATCAAAGTCCTGAAATATTTTATCTATAACCCCATATATAAATTCTCATTCAGATGATGGAAAGAAATATTAAGCAGATTATAGGGCATGCTGAGTGGTATAGATTTTATGTTCTAATATTATATGTGATATGCATGTACACTCACATACATACACACACACACACACACACACACATACACACACACACCCCTCTTTGTGTATATAGGTATTTTCATTCTTTTTTTCCCAAACTTAGTGGTCTGTTGGTGGTAACCAAATTCTGTGTTTGGGCATCAATAACTTCTTTCCCTGATTTCCATTTTGGCATTATTTTTCCAACTTATTTGTTCATGCTTAGATGCTTGATTTGTGTGTGAAAAGGGGCCTTTCACTGTCAACCATCATGGTTTCCTGTTTTCTGTGCCAGGATACTGTCTCCTGAGATTTTAAATCCCCTTTGAAAGTTTACCTGGAATCTTTTCAGCATCAGCCCACTCACACTTAGATAGCATCTCCAAGCAGAACCAAGAAAAGAATGGGCAAAAAGAGAAGGAAATATGGTGTGATAGGCATTGAAAAGCTTCGTAAGTGAAGCACTCCAAGGTAGAGACACTTTTGGTGTGATATTTCAGGAGTGTGAAAGTATGAAGAATGTACATTTGTCTTTGAAGTCTCCCATCTCTCATTTCAAGATGATTCTTGCTCACTGTAGTCAGCCTGCAGCCCTGTGCTACTCCTGACAAGCCACAAGTAATTCTGCTTTCTCATCCACCTAAGTTCCTACTTATACCATGAAAGTAGACGTGTGTGTGTGTGTGTGTGTGTGTGTGTGTGTGCATATGCATGCGCGCACGCTCAGTTGCTCAGTCGTATAGGACTCTTTGTAACCCTGTGGACTGTAGCTTGCCAGGCTCTTGTGTCCATGGGACTTCCTACACAATAATACTGGAGTGAAGTGAAGAAGTGAAGTGAAGTTGCTCAGTCGTGTCCGACTCTTTGCAATCCCATGGACTGTAGCCTACCAGGCTTCTCCGTCCAAGGGATTCTCCAGGCAAGAATACCGGAGTGGGTTACCATTTCCTTCTCCAGGGGATCTTCCCGACCCAGGGATCGAACACGGGTCTCCCGCATTGGGAGCAGACACTTTAACCTCTGAGCCACCAGGGAAGTCTGGAGTAGATTTCCATTTTCTCCTCCCGGTATCTTCCCTGATTCAGGGATTGACCCTGCATCTCCTGCATTGCAGGTGGTTTCTTTACCACTGAGTCACTAGGGAAGCCCAAATGTAGACATATTGGTTGCTTATTTGTAAAGGTATCCCTGAAACCCCAAAATGAAATGATCATTATGGTTATAGCTTTTTCATTCTAGAAAGTATTATAAAAATGGAGTAACGGCAGTTACTGGGATAGCAGTTCCCAGGGCTTTGCTGAAAGTGGTCTGTGAAAGAAGTGCTTTACCACTATTTTGCCCATTTTCTTTAACAAAAACAAAGTTGAACAGGGTGCTCATATATCTTCTGAGTGGAAAGGAGAAAGAAAGAAAAGTAGTTGCTTGGGGGCTGTGTGGAGCAGATGCAAATGAATTGGCGTTAATACTGATGGAGCGTCGACAATGAGCAGTGTTCAGACAGACATTCAAAATGGACAAGCACTTGCTCCCTATGCATTTTATATATGTTTGCTTTATTTTATTAGGATAACTTTTTTCTATTTGGATACCTCACTTTACCTAATTTTATATTGGGTTTAGAATAACTGTCACAGAATTGGTATTCAGTTCAAAGAAAGAAAGTTGGCAGGTCTGAGTAGAATATCATGTGTGAAGTGGTTAGTCAGGCAAAAAAGCTTACAGATGGAAGTGAATTATTGGGGCTGGAAAACGTACTCACTTAGTTTTGTCTCTTATCTCTTTTTTTAGAGCATGTGAAAAGCTCACCAGTGTGACAGTTTTTAAAGTGCCTCCATGCTTCTGATTGGGGGCTTCAAATGATACATGTAGTTATTTTCACTTGTTCATGTAATGAAAAGTTTGTGGGAATGAAGCTTAGAACCTATTATTGGTGACAAAATATTTGAATAGAATTGCTGGTCAACAGTAAAAGGAAATATATTTAAAAATTCTTCATTGGTAAGTAATGAAGGAATTCTTCATTACTAAAAAGGAAAGTTAAGTGTCTTTCATGGAGAAAGAATAATGACTCCTTATATTCATTCATTAAATTTAATTTCCACTAAAATAAGTAGGCCAGTACCCAACCTAGCACCTATTCTGGGTCTCTTGCTTCCATGTTTCTGCACTAACATGCAAGAAGATAAATGGGCTTTGGAGTAAGACTGTTGGGTGACTAGTTGTTTTGTTCATCTAGAAGGACATTTCCTTTTTGATGTGGGCAAAGTAGGTTTCTAGTTATATGTAGAAGTTTGTCATTTTAGACAGTGGACTTGTTTGAAAGAGAAAGAGACTTAATGTAATTTTTGCAAGATGTAATTCCAAGTAGTTGTGCAACCTGAGAAGGATATTTAGGTAAATGGATTTATCATTTTGCATTAACATTTATTTATGTAGCGTGGGGTCATTATCCACAGGGTATAGACAATCACATGGATAATTTAACATTTTATTCACTGTCGCTATCTTAGATAGAAAGGACAATCATTCTAACAAGGAAGGGTTTTTCTAGTATAGCACTTTCCTAAAAAGAGCTGGGGGTTACAGCAAAGTTGTGTTGACATGTAGAGGCTGGATGGTCAACTAGCCTTGCCTACTTCTACAAAATACCCACATTCGTGTCTTAGAAGTTTATAAATTACCACAAAAAATTGAATTTCAGGGTTGCTTGTGAAAATTTTTAGACCAAATATATTAAATCCCTAAATGCCAAAGTCTTGCTGTTCTTACAGCTTTTCTTAACCAGAAACAAAATTCTGAGTTTTAAGATTTGTAGTAACCAGGGATAAAAAGAATTTTAGACATTAGTGTGGTTAAAAGCTCACTCTTCTAAGTAATTTGGCTGTCTGAGAAGAGATAATAAACTCCAGAGGTAGACTGTTACATCTGGGAAATGGTGCCCTTGCCAAGGGTTCTATTTTCTGCTGCCCACAAAGCCATGGTGTCCACCTCTCACCCCTGGTGCGGCCCCCATTGAGGTGATTTTTGTATTGTGATGCTGCTCTCCTGTCCTCAGAGACACTTCCAGATGCTGAAGCTGGAGCTGCATTGAGGCTGGCATTGCCTGACTTAATGTACTAACTTTCTTTAAGCTAACTTCTGTCAGTACACTAATGCTACTCTAGTAAACGGCAAAGACGCTCCTCATCCGGTATTGTGCTACACACTGAGCCGTTGTTTGAAGGAAGTGCTGGCTTACACTTCCGGTGCCTTTGAGATGCTCGGTGGAAACATCAGCTTTACTCTAACTGCCCCCTTTCTCCATGGCACCCTATTACTTCATGGAAACAGAGTCTTAAGGCAGAACCAAGGGATAGGAAATGTATCTTTCTAGCAATTACCCCTCTTGTCCAGTGCCCAGGATATATCCTGATTTCTTTTTCTTCATTTTAGCATGAATTCCTTCCTGGGAAGCTCATTGGTCCTCCTGCTCTAGCCCTGGAAAGTTAAAGTGTTAGTTGGTCAGTTGAGTCTGACTCTGCGACCTCATGGACTTAGCTTACCAGTCTCCTCTGTGCACTGAATTCTCCAGGCAAGAATACTCGGGTGGGTTGCCATTCCCATCTCCAGGGGATCTTTCCTCCCCAGGGATGAAAGCCACATCTGCATCTCCTGCACTGGCAGGTGGATCCTTTACCACTTGAGCTACCTGGGAAGTCCTTCCGTAGTGTGTACAAATTCTCCAGTCTGCCTGGGCTCAATCCTAGAGGTCCCACAGAACTCTGTCAGAATTTTATTTTCTTTCTTAGAGTTAAATATTCATGGGCAACAAGCATGAATGTCTCAGTAAAGTGAGATTTCCTATTCAAATCATTTTTACACTCAGAGTTCTCCAAAGAGAGAACAGGTAGTCTTTAATTTAGATTTAATATCTGTATACAGTGAGAAGAAGAGGATTATTAACTTATCAAAAAGAGCTTCAAGCCACCAGAGGTTCTTTCCAGCCTTAAAATTCTATATGTAAATGCTCGTGCCATATTAGTTATTTGGCATTTGATTCTGTTGACTCTGCTGCACGAAAACTTTCCTATTTTTGTTTGAATGGTGACGGCATCTCGTGAGTTCTTGAGAAAAAAATGGGAACTTTTATACTGTCTCAAACAAGTGTTGTACGTTTTCCACTTATTTTTTAAAATTAAAGTCTCTTTACTTTCATTTTTAACGTCTACACTTGTGTTTGTACAGCCTCTATTATGCCATCTTTCTGTTTCGTGTACTGGTAGCAGAGGGCTGAGAGAGGTAGTGACTTCTCAGCAGACTGGATATGTGTAGGTGTGGAAGTGATTGGGTTGCATAACCATAAGAAAATACCCTCACACCCATCACCTTATCTTTCATCTTGAGGTCTGATGATGCCATTTTAATTTCATAGTTTAGTTGGTAGGTCATGTTTCTCTTGTCCATTATATGGTGAAGAGATGATGCCCCAGAACCTTTCCATGATATCTGTGAAATACAATGCAGTTATAAGTGTATGGGAAAAAAGTGCCCTTCACAGCCTCCCTTAGAAATGCATCTTTATTCAGAAAGCTCGTCCTGATGACTAATTAAATCTTCTTGTTGCAAATAAACCCATTTCCCCATTGTTGTGTCATCCTTAGAACAGAATGAAAAGTATTGATTATAGTTTTTCTTATTGGGGAATAGCTTTAAAATATGTTTAATTTTATATTCAATGTTGATTCTCCAAATTATGTCATATATAATCACTCTGCATTTCAGCAGAAGTATGGTTTGTAAGAGAATTTTTAAAATTCATATTAATTAGAAAAATGAGATTTTGAAAAGTCCATATGAAAAATTGAAACATAAGGAAAGTCATGTTTCACCTAGGGGAAAATATGTTTTCCCTGAGTAATCAAATGAATTTCTTAGAGATATAAATTTCTAAAGTGGAGGACAATAAACACATATATGCTAAAAAAGTAAACTTAAGCTATAAACTTGTTTTGGGTGAGAGTTTTGAATTTATTTTTAGATGTTACGGTATGAGAAGTACTTTTATATTAATAGATAGAGGCAGCAATTGCAAAAGAACATGATGCTCTGCAGTTAAAGATTCAGTTTGTCTAGTCTGAAAATTAATTGAAGAAATTGCTGTGTTTTAGAATGATGAATCCGAAGTGGACCCTATGGATTGCAGAAAACTAGAGGTTCATTTCTCATGCTTGTTGAAGTTTAACAGGCTTTGAATATTGATTGCCTACTTTTTACTAAGAAAACCCTCAAAATTATTATGTTGAAGGCAAATCAACTAGCTGCTTTTGACAAAACTTTAAAGACTGGAGTGATTATAATGATATATTTGAGAGGCACCCTAAAGATGTGGTTCCTTTGACCTTCTTCTGTAAGTCAATTGGCCTGTCCTTCCCTCCCATCATTGATATGTTTAAAACCTGTTTATCCTACATCAGAAAAGCATATGTAAAATTATTTTCTGTAGTTTCCTATTGTAAGAGAAGAAATGGCAAGCATGTAATATTTTAAGAAACAATACAAAACTAGAAAAAACACACTTACTTACTGTGATCACTTATGAGGAGTTCAACCTTAAGTAAGAGAATACACAAGTCAGAATGTCTTAAATAGTAAGAAAGTTTATTATCTTACATAAACAGTTTGAAGGCCTGAATAATTTAGCAGCCCAACAGCATGGTCAAGGTCCCTGGGCTGTTATCACACTTTTTGCTCTGCATCTCCAACATCTGACTTCTGTCTCAGGTTATAGAATGCCTATAGAATCAACAATTCCAGGAATCATAACCTCATAAAAAATATTCAAAGACCAGAAGAGAGAAATGTCTGTGTCCTCTTTAAGAGCAATGAAATATTTCTCAAAAGTTCATTCCCCATTGAACTTAACATCATGTGTCGTTGGCCTGAGGTTTCTCCTAAACCAATCACTGGATGGGAAATCTTCCCATCCTGGGGTTGAGTGGTCTGGACTTCCCTGAAGCACGTGCCTGCTCTGCACCTGATCAGAATTGGGGACCTCTTTCTGTTGTGTTTTGAATATATTAAATTTGAGGTTCTTGTGAAACTGGAGATATCGAATGCAAAGTTAGATGTATGCCCGGAACTCAGGAAAACATCTGGGTGGCAGACATAGACTTAAAGTCATTAGTATATTGGTAATAGCTAAAATCATGAGAGTAGATGAGATTGGCAAGTAAATTGTGCCTTAGCATCTTGGACTACTTCCAGGTTTCTACTCTGCCCCTCTTTTATTTGTTATTTTTGAAATTCAGTTCAGTTCAGTTTAGTCCCTCAGTCGTGTCTGACTCTTTGCGACCCCATGAACCACAGCACACCAGGCCTCCCTGTCCATCACCAACTCCCAGAGTCCCAAACCCATGTCCATTGAGTCAGTGATGCCATCCAACCATCTCATCCTCTGTTGTCCCCTTCTCCTGCCCTCAATCTTTCCCAGCATCAGGGTCTTTCCCAATGAATCAGCTCTTCATATCAGTTAATATATCTTAATTTTAAATCAAATGAATAAGAATTAGGAATGTAAGTATTTTTTATTTCTTTCCCTCCTGCCATATTATACATTCCAAAGCTCAAAAGAAATTCTATTTGGATTTTTCCTCCTTTTATTCCTCAGCCTTTCATACCTTTGAATTCCATCAAAAATTACTCCATCCCATGACATGTGCAAATTGGTTTGGTTTTAATTCATTTTCTTTATTAACATTGAAAATGAAGACTTTACAGTGTTTGTGTCAATGAGACAGATACATGTTTGCCCTAGAGTAGACAGAACTATAAATATGGCAACCTAAGGTGGTAGGAGGATGAAGGTCTTATGAAAACCATTGGGCTTATAATAATAGTAATGATAATAACAATAAAATAATATTGGTTAGTATTATTACATCTGATATGGCACAGAGGAGAAGTGTGTAGTATACTCGTATATGATCCAGTCCAATTGCTTTGCCTTCTGTTTTGAGATTTCTGAGTAGGCTGATCATGAACGAAGGAATTTAGGATGTTCAGACATGCTACAGTGTAATTTTGAATCCCTTAGTAAGTGATTCTTTCTCAAATTCTCTTATAATTCGGCTGATTTAGTGAAGGAAAAATCTCAGTTCAGTGCTAATGAATCTTAAAGAAATAGCTTCCCAGGTGGTGCCAGTGGTAAAGAATCTACCTGCATATGCACCCAACATAGGAGCACCACAATATGTAAGAAAAATGCTAACAAGTATGAAAGGGGAAATTAATAATAACACAATAATAGTGGGAGACTTTAATACCCCACTCACACCTATGGATAGATCAACTAAACAGAAAATTAACAAGGAAACACAAACTTTAAATGATACAATAGACCAGTTAGACCTAATTGATATCTATAGGACATTTCACCCCCAAACAATGAATTTCACCCTTTTCTCAAGCGCACATGGAACCTTCTCCAGGATAGATCACATCCTAGGCCATAAATCTAGTCTTGGTAAATTCAAAAAAATTGAAATCATGCCAAGCATCTTTTCTGACCACAATGCAGTAGGATTAGATCTCAATTACAGAAGAAAAGCTATTAAAATTCCAACATATGGAGGCAGAACAACACGCTGCTGAATAACCAACAAATCACAGAAGAAATCAAAAAAGAAATCAAAATATGCATAGAAATGAATGAAAATGAAAACACAACAACCCCAAACCTGTGGGACACTGTAAAAGCAGTGCTAAGGGGACAGTTCATAGCAATACTGGCATACCTCAAGAAACAAGAAAAAAGTCAAATAAATAACCTAACTCTACACTATCATTCCAAGCATCTTTTCTGACCACAATGCAGTAAGATTAGATTTCAATTACAGGAGAAAAACTATTAAAAACTCCAACATATGGAGGCTGAACAACAAACTTCTGAATAACCAACAAATCACAGAAGAAATCAAAAAAGAAATCAAAATATGCATAGAAACGAATGAAAATGAAAACACAACAACCCCAAACCTGTGGGACACTGTAAAAGCAGTGCTAAGGGGAAAGTTCATAGCAATACAGGCATACCTCAAGAAACAAGAAAAAAGTCAAATAAATAACCTAACTCTACACCTAAAGCAACTAGAAAAGGAAGAAATGAAGAACCCCAGGGTTAGTAGAAGGAAAGAAATCTTAAAAATTAGGGCAGAAATAAATGCAAAAGAAACAAAAGAGACCATAGCAAAAATCAACAAAATCAAAAGCTGGTTCTTCGAAAGGATAAATAAAATTTACAAACCATTAGCCAGACTCATCAAGAAACAAGGAAAAAAATCAAATCAATAAAATTAGAAATGAAAATGGAGAGATCACAACAGACAACACAGGAATACAAAGGATCATGAGACTACTATCAGCAATTATATGCCAATAAAATGGACAATGTGGAAGAAATGGACAAATAGAAAAGTACAACTTTCAAAAACCGAACCAGGAAGAAATAGAGAATCTTAACAGACCCATCACAAGCATGGAAATTGAAACTGTAATCAGAAATCTTCCAGCAAACAAAAGCCCAGGTCAAGACAGCTTCACAGCTGAATACTACCAAAAATTTAGAGAAGAGCTAACACCTACCCTACTCAAACTCTTCCAGAAAACTGCAGAGGAAGGTCAACTTCCAAACTCATTCTATGAGGACACCATCATCCTAATACTAAAACCTGACAAAGATGCCACAAAAAAGAAAATTACAGGCCAATATCACTGATGAACATAGATGCAAAAATCCTTAACAAAATTCTAGCAATTAGAATCCAACAACACATTAAAAAGATCATACATCATGACCAACTGGGCTTTATCCCAGGGATGCAGGGATTCTTCAATATCCACAAATCAATCAATGTAATATACCACATTAACAAATTGAAAAATAAAAGCCATATGATTATCTCAAGAGATGCAGAGAAAGCCTTTGGCAAAATTCAACATCCATTTATGATAAAAACTCTCCATTTGCATTCCTATACACTAATAATGAGAAAGTAGAAAGAGGAATTAAGGAAACAATTCCATTCACCATTTCAATGAAAAGAATAAAATACTTAGGAATATATCTACCTAAAGAAAAAAAAGACCTATATATAGAAAACTATAAAACACTGGTGAAAGAAATCAAAGAGGACACTAATAGATGGAGACATGTACCATGTTCATGGATCAGAAGAATCAATATAGTGAAAATGAGTGTACTACCCAAAGCAATCTATAGATTCAATGCAATCCCTATCAAGCTACCAATGGTATTTTTCACAGAGCTAGAACAAATAATTTCACAATTTGTATGGAAATGCAAAAAGCCTTGACTAGCCAAAGCAATCTTGAGAAAGAAGAATGGAACTGGAGGAATCAACCTGCCTGACTTCAGGCTCTACTACAAAGCCACAGTCATCAAGACATCATGGTACTGGCACAAAGACAGAAATATAGATCAATGGAACAAAATAGAAAGCCCAGAGATAAATCCAGGCTCCTATGGATGCCTTATCTTTGACAAAGGAGGCAAGAATATGCAATAGAGAAAAGACAATCTCTTTAACAAGTGGTGCTGGGAAAACTGGTCAACCACTTGTAAAAGAATGAAACTAGAACACTTTCTAACACCATACACAAAAATAAACTCAAAATGGATTAAAGATCTAAATGTAAGACCAGAAACTATAAAACACCTAGAGGAGAACTCTCTGACATAAATCACAGCAGGATCCTCTATGACCCACCTAATAAAAGCAAAAATAAACAAATGGGACCTAATTAAAATTAAAAGCTTCTACACAACAAAGAAAACTATAAGCAAGGTGAAAAGACAGCCTTCAGAATGGGAGAAAATAATAGCAAATGAAGCAACTGACAAAGAATTAATCTAAAAAATATGCAAGCAACTCCTGCAGCTCAATTCCAGAAAAATAATCAACCCAATCAAAAAATGGGCCAAAGAACTAAACAGGCATTTCTCCAAAGAAGGCATACAGATGGCTAACAAACACATGATAAGATGCTCAACATCCCTTGTTATCAGAGCAATACAAATCAAAACCACAATGAGGTACCATTTCACACCAGTCAGAATGGCTGCTTTCCAAAAGTCTACAAGCAATAAATGCTGGAGAGGGTGTCGTGATAAGGGAATGGTCTTACACTGATGGTGGGAATACAAACTAGTACAGCCACTATGGAGAACAGTGTGGAGATTCCTTAAAAAACTGGAAATAGAGCTGCCATATGACCCAACAATCCCACTGCTGGGCATACACACCGAGGAAACCAGAATTGAAAGAGACATGTGTACCCCAGTGTTCATCACAGCACTGTTTATAATAACCAGGACATGGAAGCAACCTAGATGTCCATCAGCAGACAAATGGATAAGAAAGCTGGAATACATATACACAATGGAGTATTACTCAGCCATTAAAAAGAATACATTTGAATCAGTTCTAATGAGGTGGATGAAATTGGAGCCTATTATACAGAGTGAAGTAAGCAAGAAAGAAAAACACCAGTACAGTATCCTAATGCATATATATGGAATTTAGAAAAATGGTAATGACAACCCTGTATGTGAGACAGCAAAAGAGACACAGATGTATAGAACAGACTTTTGGACTCTGTGGGAGAGGGCGAGGGTGGGATGATTTGGGAGAATGACATTGAAACAGGTATAATATCACATGTGAAATGAATCACCGGTCCAGGTTCCATGTATGATACAGGATGCTCAGGGCTCGTGCACTGAGAATGACCCAGAGGGATGGAATGAGGAGGGAGGTGGGAGGGGGGTTCAGGATGGGGAACACATGTACACCCATGGTGGATTCATGTGAATGTATGGCAAAATCAATACAATATTGTAAAGTAATTAGCCTCCAATTAAAACTAAAAATTCACATACCCCCCTACCCCCCGCCCAAATAATCTACCTGCAACGTGGGAGACTTAAGAGATGTGGGTTTGATCCCTGGGTCAGTAAGATATCCTGGAGAAGGTAATAGCAACCCATGCCAGTATTCTTGCCTGGAGAATCCCATGGACAGAGGAGCCTGGCGGGCTACAGTCCATGGGGTCGCAAAGAGTTGGACACAACTGAGCATGCACCTCCACTACTAAATCTCTTTTTTTAGTAAGACAGAAAGAGAGGCAGATGGATGGACACACACCCCTAGCCATACTCCTCTTCCATTTTCAGTACTGATATAACATTTTCTTTTCATTTTTACATAAATATATTTAGGTTATAAAAGTAAGTTGACTTAAAGAAAAACATGAAATGGTATGTGAATGTGGCACTAAATTACTGTCCCTAACCTTCCAGATGTCTTGTCAGGTAAAGATTCTGCAGTAACCCTCTCTTGAATGAAGTCCAACTCATGAACTCTTCATATTAATAGTTTATCCTCGGCCTGGCCTACCTTATTACCGACGACATCTTAGTCGACTTCCTCAGCTTTAGATGTCCAAGACTTATGGGCTGGCAGCCTCTGCTGATTGTTTTCTACCTCCTTCTCCTGACCTGCTCACTGCAGGAGTTAGATTCCAAATCCCACACACACAACTCAGCTCTATTATATAGTGCTTTAGTCTCTGCATCAACCCTCACAACTTTTTGCTTTTATGATTTTTCTGTTGTATCTTTGATCACTTGCATTCCCATCATTTCAGGTGTTTTTCTGTTAACTGCCAAGTTAGAGCATAAATTTGATGACAGAGATAGTATTTTATGCTTGCCTGTGGATACTGTGCTTATTATTAACACAATGCTTGACTTGATTATTAGAAATGAATTTTCAATGGTTGACTGAATAAACCCTGCATTTTCTAAAAACCCTTAATGATCCCAAAATAGAGACTTTAAGTTCTGATACATCCAGATGAGGGAATTCCATGCAGCCATTGAAATAGTAATAATGTTCAAATTTTCTTCATAAATGTCAAGTGAGAGAAGTTAAGAAAACTATTTGCAATACATGTTGTATAACCTGTATATTTATAAAAAAAAAAAAAAGGACTACATACCACATAGGTAGAATGAAAGAAAGGATATAGTCTACAGTATTAACAGGGATTATTTCTGAATAGTGTGATTATGAATAATTTTTATTCTTTTTTTCTATTTTTCCTAAAAGTTTTATACTCCACATGCATTCCCTCATAAAAAGGAATTAAGAAAAGTTTAAAAACCTATTGTTTTCCAACTACCTCCCCCCTGCCCCTGTTTTATTTCTTTGCTATCTACCAGGTTAAACCCATGAGGGCAGGAATCTTCTTCCTGCCCCAGTACCTGTCGTAATGTCTGGCAGATATGCAGGCACTTTATAAATAATTATTGAATGAATAAGTGAATACATGATGACATGAAGGAAAGCAGAAATTACATTTTTTGAGCACCTCCTATGAGCCAGGTATAATACTAGGTACCTTAAATGTGTTATCTTAATTAATTTCTATGGCAGTGGTATGAGAGAAGAATGGAGCTGTTTTTTATGATTAGAACCAGAATCTTAGAGAAGGTGAACAGCTAGACTGTGGAGAACTGGTATTCAAACCCAGATGAATCTCCATTTAATTGCCTCCCACTTTCTGTCCCCTTGCCCCTCATCTCCCCACACAGAGAATGTGGCCCATAAATAGAGAAAATTCAGAGGAAGAGAAAGGTTATTATAGGTAGGTACTTTGTGTCTGAAAGTACATTGGGTTTCCCTCGTGGCTCAGTTGGTAAAGAATCTGCCTGCAATGCAGGAGACCTGGGTTTGATCCCTGGGTTGGGAAGATCCCCTGGAGAAGGGAAAGGCTACCCACCCCAGTATTCTGGCCTGGAGAATTCCATGGACTGTATGGTGACCTATAGTCCATGGGGTCACAAAGAGTTGGACATGACTGAGCAACTTTCACTTCACTTGTATCTGAAAGATCATTTTCTCCTTTATTAGCAAGAGTATAGGCAAGAAAAATGAGATTCAACCGGACTTTAATGAAATACCAGGGATCGAATCCGGATCTCCTGCACTGCAGGCAGATTCTTTACCAGCTGAGCTACTTGGGAAGCCATGAGGTGTTATTAATAGTTTATAAAAGTAGGGGGACAGTGTTAGGTAAGTTTGTTTGGCAGAAATGAAAGAACCCTGGATTTTGTGAAATTGGTAGCTCTGGGTCCTATCTCAGTTTCTTCATCTGTGATACCTTTATGCATTAGATATAATTTTGACTGCATGAAACAGAGTTCTCAAATTGTTAAAAATGTAGAACTTGCTTTTCCTCTTACATGAAAGTCCAGTTGTAGGAAGCTCTTGGGCTTATGTGAAGGCTATAGCCCCATGGGACACAGTCATTTCCCAGTTTTCTACTCTGATTTTCCTCCTTCTCAGAGTCCAAGGGGGAATACCTACCTTCCCACCCACTTTGCTGGCTTTGGGATGGAGGCTGGGGAGAAGGGGCATCCCCTCTCCCCTTTAAGGACAGAACATAGAAGCTGCACCATCTCATTTCCACACGCTGCACACTTCCACATGCTGGACCTAGCTGCAAGGGAAGCCAACACAGGTAAGCCTTATTTTGGGCAACGTGACCACGTTTAGGGGTTCTCAGAAAGAACAGATATTGGAAAATTCTTAGAAATCTGTGCCACAATCTTTTTAAGGCTGTTCTAGCATTTTGTCCATGATTCTTTAGGTATCCCGCATCACTGACTCAATGCGAGTCTGAGTGAACTCCAGGAGTTGGTGATGGACAGGGAGGCCTGGCGTGCTGTGATTCATGGGATCGCAAAGAGTCGGACACGACTGAGCGACTGAACTGAACTGAACTGAAAATGCCACTTTAAAAAATATTTATTTTTTTGGCTGCACTGGGTCTTAGTTGCGGCATGTAAAATCTTTAGTCTCAGCACTTGAGCTGAACTCTTAGTTGCCATATATGTATCTATTTTGCTGACTAGGGATCAAACCCTGGCTCTCTACATTGGGAGCTCAAAGTCTTAGCCACTGGACCACCAGGGAAGTCTGCAAAACACCACTTTTATAAATTATTTTGATCTGTGTGTTGCATATATGGGGAAAAAAATGAAAAAAAAGAATTTTAAGTGATGATATTGATAATTTTTAAACTGTCATTTCACTTAAACTGTCATTTCTTCTTATATTAATAGAAAAAGTATGTCAAAGTCTGATGAAGTGAAAGAAAGCGAATATATCCAGAAATGAACTGCCAATAGGAGCATAACCAAGTGATGTTGGATAAGGTAGCAGTAGAAGCTATTAAATCTTTACCTTGTATGACATTAAAAAGCGAAAAACTCCATTTTAAAAAAATAATTGAAAAGAGTGTCAATCTGTGCTTACTGGAGTTGAACTGCCCTTCTTAAGAGTAGTGTATGGACCATTATTTTCTTCAAAGCTGCCTTCAGTCTTCCGTCTTAGGAGAGCAAAAATTCAAGTCAGACAGGTTTTTTTTTTTTTTTTTCCTTCTTCTTCTTCTGGCTTTATCTCTCTTTTGCAATTTAAAGGAGAATTAACCTTATTTTGGAGGCTTCCCAAGTGGCACAGTGGAAAAGAATCTGCCTGCTAATGCAGGAGATGCAGGAGAAGTGGGTTTGATCTCTGGGTCAGGAAGATCCTCTGGAGGAGGAAATGGCAACCCATTTAAGTATTCTTGCCTAGAAAATTCCATGGACAGAGGAGCCTGATAAGCTACAGTCCATAGGGTTGCAAAGAGTCAGATGCAACCGAGCATGCACATACAAACGTTATTTTAGTTCTCTTGTTTTGCCCATTGTAAATATTTTTTGTTGGAATGTAATCAGTGTTTTGAGCTGTTATTGTGGTTTGAGAAGTGTCCCTGGCTGTACAATAGACACGTTAAAGAGAACTGCTTTCTCTTCACTGATAACTGCAAAAACAAAATTAATATTTGAATGTGAATTTTGGGTATAATTTCTTTACATTATACCAATATGATTAAAAAATTAATGGCATATTAAGATTATATAATTAAACATAAAACATGACAAAATGTGGAAACTTAGGACCTCCTGCTAACGTTTTATCTTTAGTTTATAATAACACATTAAGTTACCACAGGGGCCCAATTACAAATAATTTATGTGGTACTTTCACAGTTTCTAATTGAACAAATAATCAAAATAATGTTGATTTAGATCAGTGTTCTATATGTCACAAGTCTTAACCCTAGATGAGATTAAGGCCCCAGATGTATTTAATTTTAAACCAATGAGTATTAGAGATTGAGAATCAAGCTCATCACATTCTGTCTTCTAGGCTTCTTCTCCTGTGGGTAGGATCTCATTTTCTTCTCTTGACTCATTTATTCATTCAGCAGTTTCCCTTGAACACTAATATGCCTGTAACAAATTATGTTAACGACATGCTAAAGTAAAAATAACATCTCAGTAATACTGAAAACATTATTTCCCTTCTAATTTTAGGATTGCTGTATCTGTATTTGCTTCTCCCTAGGATCTGGCTTATGGCTTATATCTTCACTGCTGTTTTCATTCATGAACTTGTTTGAAATCCAGTTCTTCTAAAACTTTTCTTTTTCTGTGCCTGGAAAAAACTCAGTGGACCCCCCACTCCCTGAGGATGTGGTGTTAGTATCTAAGACCTCCTCAGTGGGCCTGTGGGTGCTGGATGCTGGTGAACGAGCATTTTTTGAGCAACTGCTGAGGTCACAGTCCCGGGCTGGAGTTGAGCTTTCATATTAGATAATCAAGATTTTGACACCCACTTCTAGAGTAAGAGACAATATCTGGCTCGTATAATTAGTATTCCTGCCATGTCTCGGTTTTAGCTGAGGCAGAGCTGTCTGCTTGACCCAGTGAGGTGGTGTGGTTTGTGTTAACATTACCCCGAGTAAGATGGACTAATAGCACTGGTTGCTTCTGCCTTTAGGAATGTGGTCGCTTAGACGGCAACATAGGCTCTCACTTTGGAGGCAGCACTAAGGGACCAAACGCAGGATATGATTAAGGGAAAGAAAACTACATAGGACAAAACAGGAGTGTTCCTGGGAACCCAGGAAAGCAAGAGTGTGGCAAGGGACTGAAAAAGAGGGCTGACGAGAGGGACACCTTATCCTGGGGCTCTTTTCTCACTTCCAGCTTAGCAGAGCTGTGAAGTAAAACACAGCTCAATAGGAGTTAATGGACTGAACATAAAAGACCAGAGGAATAAAAAATAAGGAAGGCAAGAAAGGGAAACTTGTATTTATTTACTCATAAAGGCAAAAAAAAAAAAAAAAACACATAAGTAAATTTATGGTTTATGGTTGTGTTAGCTGATTTTCAGATAGACCAATGAAAGGAAAGTTTACAGAAAGAAAGATAGAAGCCTGAGATATACTAAGATTATTACATAAGAACCCCTGTAAAGATAAATTTGGTGATGATGGAGTGATGTTCTTTTTCAGCTATTGAGATTCCATGAATGAGAAAGCCAGAAATGAGTTTGGGACAGTTTATGGTCTTTTGGGAACATAAAGTAAACCTTGGCTGAGGGGTAAAGTAGCATGCACTGAACAACTCCAGATCATAGCATTTCTGTTACATAAAGGCTGGTTCAGAGATGTGGAAGTGTGTGGTCCAGCATTCACTCAGTGATTAAGTAATTCTGGTTATTGGGGCAGGCTTGGGGCAGGGAGAAGGGATGGCAAAATTGTGGGGAAAAGATGTCTGCAAAGCTGGGGGTGAACCATCTGCTTAAAGCTTGTGACCTGCAAGCAGAAGGAAGCTTCTGCAGATCCACATGTGCCTGATAGCTCAGGCAGATCTGTGGAGCATTTAAATAGGGCTGTCACATCTCTAAGTGTGCCTGGTGTACACAACAGGATTCTACAGGGCACAGGGCACATACCCTTTCTCATAACCTGTAGAAAGAGTTTGGGAGTGTCATTTGGCCAGAGATAAAATTGGGAAGGGAGAGATGTCAAAAAGAACTTTTAACTTTAAAACCAAGAGAAAGAAGCAGGAGGATGTACATTTGCAAAGGCAAATGTAATTATTAGATATGATGAGAAATAAAAGAGATTTTCTGAGATACTTCAGCTTACTCTTAAGAGCCACATTTTTTTTTTTTTTAATGTTGAGAATAATCTTTTTTTATTGGAGTATAATTGCTTTGGGCTTCCTTGGTAGCTCAGCTGGTAAAGAATCCACCTGCAATGCAGGAGACCTGGGGTTGATTCCTGGGTCAGGAAGATCCCCTGGAGAAGGGATAGTCTACCCACTTCAATATTCTTGGGCTTCCCTGGTGGCTCAGACGGTAAAGAATCTGCCTGCAGTGTGGGAGACCTGGGTTCGATCTCTGGGTTGGGAAGATCCCTTGGAAGAAGCCATGGCAACCCATTTCAGTATTCTTGCCTGGAGAATCCCGTGGACAGAGGAGCCTGGTGGTCTGTAGTCCATGGGGTTGCAAAGAGTTGGACATGATTGAGTGACTAAGCATGCACACATACATACTTGCTTTACAATGTTGTGTTAGTTTCTGCTGTATGACAAAGTGAATCAGCTGTATGTATACATATATCCCCTCCCTCTTGGACCTCCATCCTACTCCCCCTCCCCCATCCCACCCATCTATTTCATCACTGAGCATCAAGTTGAGCTCTCTGTGCTATACAGCAGGTTCCCATTGGTAGAAAAACTCATTTGCTTGAGTCCCTTTTGGCAGAGCTTAACTATGAGAAGAGACTTGTGCAGTTGCGAATGCTAAGAAGGGAGTCATGGGGGATATTCTTTAAAATACTTAGCATTGTGGGTCCCTTCCTGCTGGAATGATGCTCCAAGAGCTGGCTCCCAGGAGATGATGCCCTGCCTTGCACTGTAGCCAGGAACTCTTCCCTGCCACGTGGGGAGGATGAGAGTGGATAGTCTGTAACTGTCCTGTGCTGGAGGCCTCAGAGGGAGGAGAGAAGTGAGCTCTGGTCATGATTTACAAGTATGAGAGAAAAATTTTAAGTCTTAGGAGACATGGAAAGATTAATAAGTGTGAATTTGGAAGATCTAATACACAGAAAGAAGGTGCTATATGTAAGCCTCCTGAACTAAAATATGAAAATGAAAGAATACTCCAACATCGAGGTCGTAAACCCTATTGTCAATATGGACTCTTGAATAGGATTGCGCTGTTATCCCTAGGGTAACTTGTTCCATTGATCAAGTTTTTGGATCAATAAGCGATAGTTTGATTTGACTTGTAGGTCTAGTCTTTATAATCGCTCGGAGGATTTTTTATTCTCCGAGGTCACCCCAACCAAAGGATAAGGAAAATACTAGGAAATTTTAAGCATGCATGATTACCTACTAGTAAGAATTAGGAATATAATTTAGATGCACTTAGCCTGAAGAATCTCTTAACAAAGGTCAAGGGATAAAATGTTTCTGAAGGTAAGAGATTGCCATGTCCCAAAGGTATGTATATAGGGAAAGTCCAAAGCTTGGTATTCAAGAAGCCTCCTTTAAGCCTTGTTACTCAAAGCTTGGTCCACAGCTTAGCAGCACAAGCATCCCCTGGGATCTTGTACTTAAAGGTGCTCATGCCAGCTTACTGAGTAAGGTTCTGCAGTCACCAGGATTGCAGGGTAGTTTGAGAGCACACTGAGTTTGAGAAGCACTGTTCCTAAGGGGCACTAAATAGCAGTAGATTTGGTGAACTGCTTTTGACAGGTATTGAGAACTTCAAGATTAATGAGGAGATGAGCAGTGAAAAGATTCTATAAAGGAGATGTGGGTTCTAAGCAGAGAGTTACTGCAATTGAAGCATTGCTGTGTAGTCCCAATATTGGATGTTTTAGTAATAAAGTTAAAGCAATAAATGAACTGTTGGATCTGGCCAGGGAGGAACTTAGGCTATTAAAGGAAGAAAAACATGTTATTAAGAGAAAGTATAACTATATAAAATTGAAGGTCATAGATTATTAATCCTGTATTCAGGTTATAGTTCTGAAATTTTATGTTTAAAAGAAAGATTGAAAGAGAATTTATATGTATACACACAATTGCAGTACAAGAATAAAAATGGTATTTGGTTCATGTTAGCAAGGCAGTGGCCTCTAAAGAGCTATGAAACATTTTTAGTAATAAAGTTAAAGCAATAAATGAACTGTTGGATCTGGCCAGGGAGGAACTTAGGCTATTAAAGGAAGAAAAACATGTTATTAAGAGAAAGTATAACTATATAAAATTGAAGGTCATAGATTATTAATCCTGTATTCAGGTTATAGTTCTGAAATTTTATGTTTAAAAGAAAGATTGAAAGAGAATTTATATGTATACACACAATTGCAGTACAAGAATAAAAATGGTATTTGGTTCATGTTAGCAAGGCAGTGGCCTCTAAAGAGCTATGAAACAAAGAGCTTACTGATTTTGACTTTCTGTGTTTATTACAAATGGATACATAAAAACCTTGAGGTAAGAAGTGAAATTCTGGGAACAGATGGTACAGAGTCATCGTAAGACCCAGGCCTAGCCAGAGACCGTTTCTGGGGCCATGCCTCTCCTTTGTCAGTGGTGAGCATCAGAACTCTCTGATGTCCCACTCCCCTTGTGCAGAGGAAGCTGCAGATGGGTCTTCTTGTAGGGGTGACCTCAGTCTTGTAGTGAACCCCTGAAAGCATTCTGAATCAAAGGTCTCAACTACTGAAATACCAGACTTGGGTGGACGCTTTCTCTGTTAAAAAAAAAAAAAAAAATGCCTGGTGGGCTGCTGTCTATGGGGTCGCACAGAGTCGGATACGACTGAAGCGACTTAGCAGCAGCAGCAGCAGCAGCAGTCTTCCTTTCTTTCTTCTTACAGTGTTGTGCGTATTGTTTTTTTTTTTTAATTTTATTTTTCCTTTATTTTACTTTACAATACCGTATTGGTATTGTTTTTAATATAATATTTTTATTATAAATAGAATAATACTTAGTGTTAAAGAATGGAAATACAAAAACATATTAAGAAGGAAATAAAAAGTACCTATTGATACAGTCTCATTTTCTAAAGTGATCATTACTAATATTTTATTGCAACTTATATCTAGTCCTGTCTGTCACTCTTCCCTCCTTCCTTCTCTCCTTCCTATTTCCTTTGATTGTAATATTTATTCTTTATTAAATTATTTACATTTAAAGTATTTATTAATAGGTATATACTTACTGCCATTTTGTTCATTGTTTTGAGTTGTTTTTGTAGTTCTTTTCCTTTCTTCCTTTGCTCATATATATGTTGTTATATATGAACCTCTTTGCAAACAAAGGTCTGTCAAGTCAAGGCTATCGGAAAAGGCAATGGCACCCCACTCCAATACTCTTGCCTGGAGAATACCATGGATGGAGGAGCCTGGTAGGCTGTAGTCCATAGGGTCTCACAGAGTCAGACATGACTGAAGCAACTTAGCAGCAGCAGCAGCAGCATTCAAGGCTATGGTTTTTCCAGTGGTCATGTATGGATGTGAGAGTTGGACTGTGAAGAAAGCTGAGCGCCAAAAAATTGATGCCTGGAGAATACCATGGATGGAGGAGCCTGGTAGGCTGTAGTCCATAGGGTCTCACAGAGTCAGACATGACTGAAGCAACTTAGCAGCAGCAGCAGCAGCATTCAAGGCTATGGTTTTTCCAGTGGTCATGTATGGATGTGAGAGTTGGACTGTGAAGAAAGCTGAGCGCCAAAAAATTGATGCTTTTGAACTGTGGTGTTGGAGAAGATTCTTGAGAGTCCCTTGGACTGCAAGGAGATCCAACCAGTCCATTCTAAAGGAGATCAGCCCTGGGATTTCTTTGGAAGGAAAGATGCTAAAGCTGAAACTCCAGTACTTTGGCCACCTCATGCGAAGAGTTGACTCATTGGAAAAGACCCTGATGCTGGGAGGGATTTGGGGCAGGAGGAGAAGGGGATGACAGAGGATGAGATGGCTGGATGGCATCACCGACTCGATGGACATGAGTTTGAGTAAACTCCGGGAGTTGGTGATGGACAGGGAGGCCTGGCGTGCTGTGATTCATGGGGTCGCAAAGAGTCGGACACGACTGAGTGACTGAACTGAACTGGTAACCACAAACCAGGAATTTAGATAACACACACATTTAAAAAAAGGAATCTAATTATGACAATAAAAAGTGAAAGTGAAAGTCGCTCAGTCATGTCCAACTCTTTGTGACCCCATGGACTATACAGTCTATGGAATTCTTCAGGCCAGAATACTGGAGTGGGTAGCCTTTCCCTTCTCCAGGGGATCTTCCTAACCCAGGGATCGAACTCAGGTCTCCCACATTGCAGGCAGATTCTTTACCAGCTGAGCCACAAGGGAAGCCCATAACAATAAAGACAGTCATTAAATCACAAGAAAAGAGAGCAAAGGAAGAAAGAAAGAAAAGAACAAAAACAACTAAAAAATAATGGACAAGATGGCAGTTAGTATATACCTGAGTGTGTGTGTGTCAGTGTGTACTTAAGTTGCTGATCTTTTAAGTTTGAATGATCTCTGACAGTCCTGCATTTTTTCTCCCTCTCTACTGTTTAATGTTTTGACATCATATTTTACATTTCTTTGCTTTGTGTATCTCTTAACTATCTATTGTGGAAACAAATGGTTTTACTACTTTTGTCTTTTAACCTTCTCACTTGTTTTATAAATGGTGGGTCTACTGCTCTAAATGCAGTGTATTTGCCTTTACTTAGGAGAGTTTTTCTTTCACAGTTTTCATATTTTTAGCTGTGGACTTTTCTTTCCCTCTTAGAAAGTCCTTTTAACATTTCTTATAAAGCCAATTTAGAGTTGCTAAACTCTTTATCTTTCATGTATCAGTAAAACATTTTATCTCTTCTTACAATCAGAATGATAGGCTTGTAGTCTTTCTTTTTTTTTTCCTTTAATTACTTTAAATATACCATGCAATTCCCTCTGGCCTTAGAAGTTTCTGCTAAAAAGTAAACTGATAATACTCTAGGAGTTCCCTTGCATGTAATTGGTTGCCTTTTCTTGATCCTTTTAAGGTTACCTGTTTTTAATTTTTGTCATTTTAATTGCAATGTTTGTTGGTGTGTATCTCTTTGGGTTCATCTTGTTTGGGGCTTTCATTGCTTCTGGACCTAGATATCTGTTTCCTTTCTCAGGTTAGGGAAGTTTTCAGCTTTTATATCTTTAAATACGTTCTGTGCTCCTTTTTCTATTCTCCTTCTCAGACCCCTATAATATAGATGTTAGTATGCTTGATGTTGTCTGAGAGGTCTTTTAATTATTCTTATTTTAAAAATTATTTTTCTTTTTTTCTGTTCTGCTTCACTGATGTCTACTAGTTTGTCTTCTTGTTTAGAGATTTGCTCCTCTGTGTTATCTAAACTATGCTTGATTTCTTTTTGTTATTTAATTCTTCAGCTCTTTTTTTTTTTAAATTCTTTGTACTTTCTCTTTGTTAAACTTGTCAGTGTGTTCATCTATTCTTCTCCCGAGTATATTGTTGTTTAGTTGCTAAGTCATGCCCAACTCTTTTGTGATCCCAATGGACTATAGCCTGCCAGGCTCCTCTGTCCATGGGATTTCCCAGGCAAGAATACTGAAACGTGTTGCCATTTCCTTCTCCAGGGGATCTTCCTGACCCAGAGATCAAACCTACATCTCCTGCATGAACAGACAGATTCTTTACCGTTGAGCCACCAGGGGAGCTCCTGAGTACAATAAGTACCTCTATGTTCATTACCTTGATCCTATTTTTTGGATAGACTGTTCATCTCACCTTCACTTAGTTCTTCTGTGGTTTTATCTTGGTCTTTTCTTTGGTACATATTCCCTTGTCACCTTATTTTGTCCAATTCTCTGTTTTTACTTCTGGGTATTAGGTAGTGTTTGTTGATATTGGTGTGGAGTCCTTGTGAGGGAGGTATACCATGGTACATAGAAGCATGCTGCCCTCTGTTTTCTGACACTCTCACTCAGAAAACTCGCACACTGACCAGGGCTGTGTACTCTAGGGATACCCCTTGTGTGGGCTGCATGGACCGTTCTTTCATGGTGGGTGACTACCGTGGGGTGCTGGTAGTCACTCAGCACTGGTAGTCAACCCAGTGGGCTGCCAGGCTGTGCTTCACTCATGCAGAGGCTGCCTGTCCATGGAGTAAGGTCCCTGAGCAGCTGGCTGGGTGGTCCAGGATGGCTGGTACTGATGGGCTGGTGGGGGGGTAAGTTCCTAACACGAATAGGCTGCAGGGAGAACTCCAAAGGGATGTTTCCCAGCACCGGGGTCCTTGTGGCAGAACAAGCTCTGGATAAAATGGCTGCTACCAGCATCTCTGTATCTTCAGGCAGATTCCCAGTTGCCTTCTACCTCTCCTGGAGGCTCTCCAAGATCAGTGTGGCCTGGACTCATTTTAAATGACTAGCTAAGCAGTGGGTCTTGGAGCATGTGAGAGTTTGTGTTCATCTTTTGAGGACAGAGTCTCTGTTTCTTACAGCCCTCTGGCTCTTTCATATACGAGCTTTGCTGCCTTCAGGACCACAGATCATGGAGCCTTGTCCTCCCAGAGCAGCAGCCCAACTCTGGAGAGCATACTGTGGGGCTGGACCCCTCCCTTTGAGGGGAGAACTTCTGCAGTTATCATTATCCTCCCATTTGTGGATTGCCCACCTGGGAATATGGTGGGTCTTGCCTGCACTACATCACTACCACTCCCACCCATCTCACTGTGGTTCCTTCTTTATATCTTTACTTGTGGGAAATCTTTTCTGCTAGTCCTTAGGTCATTCTCATCGATAACTGCTCTGTAAATATTTGTGATTTTGGTGTGCCTATGGGAGAAGGTGAGCTCAGAGTCTTCTTGACCACACTTCCCTCTTTTTCTCATTTTTAAATTGGTTGCTTTCTTATTGTTAAGTTTTAAGAATTCTTTGGTATATTTTGCATACTGGCTCATCAGGTATGTTTTTACAAAGATTTTTCCCACAGTCTATGGATTATCTTTTAATTATCTTAAATAATTTTCCCACAGGAGTTTTTAATAAAGTGTACTTAACACAGATTGTGCCTTTGGTGTTGTATATAAAAATTCATTCCCAAGCCATAATCACCTAGATTTTTTCCAGTGTTACCTTTTAGGAGTTTTGCAGTTTTATATTTTACATTTAGGGCTATTATTAATTTTAAGTTAATTTTTGTTAAAGGTATAAAATCTGTGTCTAGATTCTTTTTTTTATTTTGCATGTGAAATTCATTTCTTTTTATTGCTCAGGAGTATTATCAGGCAGTGTATTCTGATATTCTGGTATGAGCATATTACATTTTACTTATATTTACCCATTTCTATTATTTATTGGCAATCATGAATAAAACTTACACTGTTGGTGGGAATGCAAACTAGTATAGCCACTATGGAGAACAGTATGGAGATTCCTTAAAAAACTGGAAATAGAACTGCCATATGACCTAGCAATCCCACTGCTAGGCATACACACTGAGGAAACCAGAATTGAAAGAGACATGTGTACCCCAGTGTTCATTGCAGCACTGTTTACAATAGCCAGAACATGGAAGCAACCTAGATGTCTGTAGGCAGATGAATGGATAAGAAAGCTGTGGTACATATACACAATGGAGTATTACTCAGCCATTAAAAAGAATACATTTGAATCAGTTCTAATGAGGTGGATGAAACTGGAGCCTATTAGACAGAGTGAAGTAAGTCAGAAAGAAAAACACCAATACAGAATATTAACACATATATATATATGGAATTTAGATAGTTGGTAACAATGACCCGATACGCGAGACAGAAAAAGAGACATGGATGTAAAGAACTCTTTGGGACTTTTGAACTTTTGAACTCTGTGGGAAAAGGCGAGGCTGGGATGATTTGAGAGAATAACATCGAAACGTGTATGTTACCATACGTAAAATAGATGATCAGTCCAGGTTTGGTGCATGAGACAGGGTGCTCAGGGCCAGAGCACTGGGATGACCGTGAGGGATGGGATGCGGAGGGAGGTGGGAGGCGGGTTCGGGATGGGGAACACAAGTACACCCATGGCTGATTCATGTGAATGTATGGCAAAACCCACTACAATATTGTAAAGTAATTAGCCTCCTATTAAGATAATTAATTAAAAAAAAAAACTGCTATGGACATTCATGTAATAGTCTTTATATGGACACATATTTTTATTTCTCCTAGGTAAATACCTAGAATTAGAATGGCTGGTTTGTGTGCTAAGTGGACATTTATTTTACTGAAAAATAAAACCAAACTATTTTTCAAAGTGATTTTACACTCTGTCAGTGTGAAAATTTTATTTTCTCCACATCCTTGCCTTTTCCTACTGTTCATGCAAGACTGAAGGCAGGAGAAGGGGACAACAGAGCTTGAGATTGTTGGATGACATCACCGACTCAATGGACATAAGTTTTAGCAAGTGCTGGGAGTTTGGTGATGGACAGGAAAGCCTGGCGTGCTGCAGTCCATGGGGTCGCAAAGTGTTGGACATGACTGAGAGACTGAACTGAACTGAACTGAACATCCTTCATAACGTAGTATTTTCAGTCTTTATTAATTTAAGACATCCTGATAAGTTGGACACGACTGAACGACTGAACTGAACTGAACTGAACTGAATACGTGTATAGTTGCTTTTCATTGTGATTTTAATTTGCATTTTCTTAATTAGTAATGATGTCAAATACCTTTTAACAACCAATCTTGTGTTTACTTTCTTGAAATGTCTGTTAAGATCTTTCTCACATTTTATGCATGTCTTCTTATTAACTTTAAGATCTCTTTCTATATTTAAAGATTTCTAGAAATCTTTGCCATGTATCTATGGTGCAGATGTTTTTTCCCGATTTATGGTTTCTGTATTCATTTTCTTAATGACACTTTTTGTAGACCAGCAGTTTTCTATTTTGATAACATCCAACCTACCCTCTTTTTTTCCTTTGTGGTTAATGCTGTTTGCCTCCTAAAAAATGTTTGCGTACCTCAGAGTTCTAGGGATTATCTTCAGTGTTTTCATCTAGAGGTTTTGGAATTTTAGCTCTTAGACATAAGTTCTTAATTCACTTTGAGTTAATTTTTGTACATGATATGGAATAGGGGTCAAAGCTAGTTTTGTTTTTTTTCTTTCTTTCAATATGCTATCTATTTATTCCAGCACTACCTTGTAAAAGGGTGATCTATACTTCATGGATTTCTCTTGGCACTGTTTTTAAAAAAATCAGTTGACCATTTTTATGTTACATTATTTCTGGGCTCTATCCTGTCTCACTGATCTATATGCTGACCTTATGCCAATGCCACACTGTCTTGATTAATCCAGTTTTATCATAAGTCTTAACACCTGGTTGCATAAATTTTATATCTGTGTTCTCATCTTCAAGGTTATTTTAGCCATTCTAGGTCATTTTCATTATATATGTATTTTGGAATTAGTTTGTTAATTTTTTAAGAATGGCATTGAATCTATAGAGTAATAGAGGGAGAATTGAAATACTAACAATATTCACTCCATTCTATCAGCATAATATATTTCTGCATTTATTTGGATTTTTGTTCTTTCAGAAATTTTTTTTTTTAAGTTTATGTGAACAAGTCTTATGTGTAGCTTGTTAAATTTATCCTAAATAGTGTATGTTTCAGTGGTCCTCCAAGTTGTGGCTTTAATTGTATTAGTTTTTCATTCCAACTGACAGTTGTCTGTATACAAGTGTTGATTATATGTGAAAAGATAATTAATTTTCATAATTGATATTGTGCCGGGGTCCAGCCCCGGTAGAACCAGGGTGATTTGAAGGAGAGATTATTAACATCCTCTCAGGTGCCTAAAAGATAAAGAATATGGAGGCTTGGCAGCAGTCATTGAGTCAACAGTGAAAATCCTCTACCAATATAATTTTTAACTCTTTAGAAAAGGCTCTGTATCTTTAAGATGCTTTTAAGCTTTGTGCCTCTCGCAGTTGGGGGCCTGTAAGCAATTCACAAGCTGTAAGAGGTCCGGGGGAACCTGTTAGGCAAGCTAGAGAGCTATCAGAGGGGGTTTAACTGAAACATCCCTTTCAAATGCAGAAGACTAAAGCCCTGAGTTGACTTTTTCCAGAGTGTGTCAGAAGAGTGGAAAAGCAGAGTACAAAGGCTGGCAGATTTTTGGTTTGGGGGGTACACGCTCAGGAAATTCCAGGGGGAACCCCTGAAGCCTGATCACGTCCTTGCGTTTTGTCAGGCTTCCTTCCTCATGACCTTGTCAGGGGCGGGATTCCTCACGCTGGCTCCCGGCAATATTGGACCTCCTGTACTTCTTATTTCACTTTCTGTGCTGCCTATAGTCTAATGTCTGAAAATAAGTTTTATGTTTTTGCTCATTTTCTAACTATTAACAACGGGGGAGCTAGTCTGGTACAGTAATTCATTAGAGCCAGAAGAGAGGGTTTCATGGATTTCATTTTAACAGAATATGTCTTATTTCACATAGACTACTACCATTTTTGTATACTTTTCATTTAACACTGTCATTAAAATTTCTTTATATTATTAAACTTCATAAGAACCTTTATTTAGTGGCTATTTAGTATTCTGGGGCTTCCCTGGTGGCTCAGAGGTTAAAGCGTCTGCCTCCAATGTGGGAGACCTGGGTTTGATCCCTGGGTCGGGAAGATCCCCTGGAGAAGGAAATGGTAACCCACTCCAGTATTCTTGCCTGGAGAATCCCATGGATGGAGAAACCTGGTAGGCTACATACAGTCCATGGGGTCACAAAGAGTTGGAAACGACTGAGTGACTTCACCACCACTATATGATTATTCTGTAATTTAATACACTTTTATTATTGAACTATTAGTTTGTTTACATTGGTTTAAATATTGCTATAGTAAAGCTTCTCTTTTGGTATTTCTGATACCTTATTTCTGTTATAGTAATTTTTCATTGTAATATAATCTTTTTCATGAGCATGTCTGTGAAAGAAACAGTAGATTACAATTTTTTTTTTTTATGGCTTACCCAGTGCCCCAATGCCTAGCCATCCATAGAACATAATAAGTAGTAAGTTTCCCTTGCATAAGTGAAACTTGAGAGGTGATTGAACTTGATAAATAATACCCTTTATTTCTGCTGACGTGTGACATGTACCTTTTCAGGAATCATCTGCTCTCTTATTCAGTCCTCACATGTTTGGTCAATAAGTTAGATATACATTCTGCCCTATGATAGAAGCAATTGAGATTTGGAGAGTGAGGCCAAGCAGTTTGTTACTGGCAGAAACGGGACCAGGGTCTCAACTGTCTGTCTTCTCTTCCTGTACCTTTTCTACTAGCTTGCTTTGTATTCTCTGACCTAAGCCAGACTACCAGAGGTCTTCGAATTTCTGGGCCCTCGTTCTGCGTGTTCTTCTCCAAATAACAACAGAGCGCAGTGAGCTTCTGAAGACAAAGCTTCTAAGACAAAGGTTTCATCTGGGAATTGGGTTTAGGGGTCAGAGCCTTCTTGAGAACCCATCAATGGCGATTAGAGAAAATGCTCTGATTGCCCATGAATATCTTCAGACCCACTTATTCTCTGTCATATTCCATTTGGCATTGTGCCCAGATTTTATGGCATTCTACAGGCTTGCTTTATATATATATGCTGTAAAATGTGCTTTAAGGAATATGTTCTTAATGAGAGCTTTTGCATAGTAAATATTCACAGACCTCACCAGCTGTGGATATTAATAAGGACACTTTTACATTTAAAACTTAATATCTAGAGCTTTATCCTTTCCCTTTACATGACAGAAGGAACTCAGACCATGTTTTAACATTCCCCATATCTTTTAGTAGATACCTTGACCACCTGATGTGAAGATCTGACTCTTTGGAAAAGACCCTGATGCTGGGAAAGATTGAGGGTGGGAAGAGAAAGGGGTGAGGTGAGTTGGTTGGATGGCATCACCGACTCAATGGACATCAGCTTGAACAAACTCTGGAAGACAGTGAAGGACAGAGGAGCCTGGTGTGCTGCAGTCCGTAGCATCACAAAGAGTCAGACAGGACTAAGCTGCTGAACAAAAAAGGCACTTGAGGTGCAGTTCTTAGAGATCCTTCCCAGATTGAATTCATATTGCTTCTGCCTAGCTCCAGGCTATTCTTAATGTTCCACTTGGGCTACCACTTGTATCCGCACAATTCTTTACTTACCCTAAACCTGATGACCTTGTGCGTTCGCCAGCCCTGCTACTTGCCATTCTCTGTCAGTTGATGCTCTGCCTGTACTGTTGCCCAGCCTGGACAGTCCACAGTGCTCTGCTGCTTGAGCTCTACCCCTGCTGCCAAGCCCCTCACCCCTGAGCTGCTATGATCCTCTCTAGGATGACATTTTATTTTTCTGCTCAACTGTGGGTAGAACTCAGTGCTCCAGGGAGATATCAGTGCATCATATATACTTTCCCAAAGTTACTGGGCCATTTTCCCCCTGCACTGCTCCTTCGTTTTCTTGTTTTAGAATGGTCCTATAACATGTTGTTAGGTCCAAAAGTTGTGCAGAGTATAGGAGGGAAGGTTTACTGATCTGCAACTTCCCTACTCTCTCCTTGACATGCATACGATCCGTAAGGAGCACCACGTTCATATATGGTTCAGCCATATGCACTGCAGCACTGCCTTTCTCTCTATGGCTGTGGATAGAATAACTTTCTCAAGGGTTCCTCATTCTTAAAGTATTTCTTCTCTTTCTCCTTCCATATATGGTACACCAAGTTTTCACACATGGCTATATTTGTGTGAACCTCACTAATGGGCTTCCCTGGTGGCTCAGTCCGTAAAGAATCCGCTTGCAATGCAAGAGACCCAGGTTTGATCTCTGGGTTGGGAAGATCCTCTAGAGGAGGAAATGGCAACCTACTCCTATATTCTTGCCTGGGAAGTCCCATGGATTTCCCTGTAGCCTGGCGGGCTACTGTCCATGGAGTTGCAAGAGTCAGACATGACTTAGCAACTAAACCATCACTAGTAATACACATATTTGAATTCTCTTTCCAGGAAGTCCTTCAGTCTGCATGTCACTCAGCAGAGGTAAACAAATCTGCTTCAGGAGAGAGCAGGATGTATTAAAGAAGTATCTAAATTCTAGTTCTGATCTAGCCTTGATGACTGCCATACTATGTCATTTTAAATGAAGTATCACATGAAATATTAGCTATTTATGGAAATGGTTTGAGATTTTAAAGGGTAGTTCTTAGTCCTGACTGATTAAATGTCCTTCTAAGAGGAATGTCTTTTTTAATTGTCATAGAATATCAGGGTTGGAAGGTATCTTTAAAGTTAATGAATCCTGATATTAGTCCTTCCTTGTTCTGAGTTGGAATGCAATAATCCTAGGAAAGATGACTACGATTTCTTTTCTGCCTGCCAGCTTTTCAAATACTTAAAGATTAGTTCTCAGGATTCTCAGGTTTTTTTTTTTTTTTTTTTTAATTACTAAACCCCCCCATATAGGATATGGTTATTAGTTTCTTAGTGTTGCAATAACAAATTGCTGGAAACTGAGTCACTTAAACGACAGAAATTTATTTTTTGGCAGTTCAGAAGCCTGAAAGTTCAAGATCAAGGTGCTGGCAGTGTTGGTTTACTCTGAAGGCTTATTGCAGGCCTCTCTCCTTGGCTTGCAAATGGGCCTCCCCTTATGGCCTTGTCACATGATGAGGCCATAAGATCTCATGCAGGCATGCCCTTGACCCCTGGTGTCTCTTCCCCTTCCTTTAAAGACTCCAGTCATATTCATTAGGACCACATCCTAATGGTGGTATTTTGGCTTAACAACTTCTTTAAAAACATTATCTTCCAATGGGGTAACATTCCAAGATTCTAGGGTTAGGATTTCAACATATGAATTTGGGGAGCCTAATTAATTTCATAACAGTATGAATATAGTCTCCTTGCTGTTTCTTTGTTTGCTTTAGTCTCTGAAGATGCTTCAGTGAACTTTCTTGGCAGGATACATTGGTGAACAGGGATAGGTAATCTTTGTTATAGGTTCATTTGAAAAATTGTTGGTGGTGAATTGAGTTGGCCAAAATGTTCTCTTTTTTTTTTTTTTCTTTTTCCATAAGATGGCTCTCGTAGGCTTGGTTGTCTTGTCTTTAACTTCATTTGAAGGCTCTGTTAGATTGTATTGTCACAGCTGTCATATCAGCATGCATTTAAAAAAGAAAGCATCAAAACTGGTTTATTTTTGTGTAGCCATTTTAACATTGAGATAGAAGGAAAAAAACAACATTTTGGCGTATGCTTTATTATTTCGAGAAAGGTAAAAACACAATTGAAATGAAAAAAAGGTTTGTGCACAGAGAAAGTGCTATGACTGATCAAATGTGTTAGAAGTGGTTTGTCAAATTTTGTGCTGGAGATTTTTCACTGGACTATGCTTCACGGTTGGGGTGAACAGTTGAAGTTGATAGTGATCAAACTGGGACATTGATTGAGAACAATCAAAGTTATACTTTGTAGGAGATAGTGGACAGACCAAAAATATCCAAATCAAGTGTTAAAAATCATCTTCACAGCTTGGCTATGTTAATCTCTGTAATGTTTGGGTTCTACATAAGTGAAGAAAACCTTCTGACCATATTTCTACATGCAATTCTCTATTTAAATGTAACAAAAATGTTCTGTTTTAAAAACAAATTATGATGGGCATTGAAAAGTGGATACTGTGCAATAATGTGGAATGGAAGATATCATGAGGCATGTAAAATGCACCACCGTCAACCACACCAAATACCAGTTTTCATCCAAAGAAGGTGATGTGTATATTGTGGGATTGGAAGGGAGTCCTCTATTATGAGCTTCTTCTGGAGAACCAAATGATCAATTCCAACAAGTACTGCTCCCAGTTAGACCAACTGAAAACAGAATTTGACAAAAAAGCATCCAGAATTAGTTAACAGAAAACGTATAATCTTCCATCAGGATAATGCAAGACCACATTATCTTTGATGCCCAGGCAAAACTGTTACAGCTTGACTGGGAAGTTCTGATTCATTCTTTCTATTCACCAGACCTTGTACCTTCAGATTTCCATTTACTTCAGTCTTTACAACATTTTCTTAATGGAAAAAAAATTCAATTCCCTGGAAGACTGTAAACAACACTTGAAATAGTCCTTTGCTCAAAAAGATAAAGTATTGGGAAGATGGAATTATGAAGTTGCCTGAAAAATGGCAGATGGTAGTAGAACAAAATAGTGAATACCTTGTTCAATAAAGTTCTTGGTGAAAATGAAAAATGTGTCTTTTATTTTTACTTAAAAACCAAAGGAACTTTTTGGCCAATCCAGTGTTTACATTTGCTCTCAATGTGAAGCCTTTCTTTTTCTTCCTGTCTTGATTTTCATTTTCACTCTCTTTTCTCTTTCTCTTTCTTTGTGTGTGTGTGTGTGTGTGTGTCTGAGCATGCACACATGCTTTCCTGTCCCACATGCGTAATGATGGGTCTCTCTTATTTGACCTCCAGTGGAGATAACTTGGGAGCTTTAGCTTTTTAATTCAACCTCTCTTTCTTGAGCACTATTTTTTCCTACTCACTGTGTTAGGCATGAGGTACATAGGAATGACTAAGCAACGGCTCTGCCCTCTGAGAGCTCATAAATTATGGGACAATGCACTTATAAATATGTATTTATAATGCAGTGTGTTAAGTGCAAAATAGAACTTTGAGAAAATTACAGAGGTAGCACAGAGAAGGTAGCAGTGAATCTATGTCAGGCAGGGAAGACTTTACAAAGAAGGTGATTTCAGGTTTGGATTTTGAAAGATGATTCAGAACTGGTCAAATGAATGCAGTGGGAACTATGAGATGTATTTCAAGAACAGCAATATATACAGATATAAATCCAAGATGAGTAGCAGAAGTGATGATATTGGAGAGAAAGGAAGGAGCCCCATCAGACTGTATGCCATGCTTTCATTAAAGAATTTTAAGCAGAGGAATAACCTAACCAGTTCTGTATTTGGAAGAGAGCTCTTGTGACAAGGTGGACATGAGTGTAGAGGAAAACAGGGAGACCAGTTGGGACTCCATTGTAGTATTTTATTTTTTAGACTTCTCTTATTATTTTTAATTTTTATGTTCTTATTACAGTATAATTTACAATCTTGTGTTTGTTTCACATGTACAGCAAAGTGTGTGTGCATGTATATATTCTTTCTTGATTCTTTTTCATTATAAATTATTGTGAGATATTGAGTGTAGTTTCCTAAGTTATAAAGTAGGTCCTTTTTTTCTGCCTGTTTTATGTATGGTAGTGTTTATCTGTCTTTGTCTGACTTACTTTACTTAGTATGGTTTTCTCTAGGTTCATTCATGTTGCCATAAATAGAAATATTTCACTTTCTTATGGCTGAGTAATATTCCATTGTATATATGCATACTATGACTTCTTTATCTGTTGATGGACGTTTCATTTGTTTCCATGTTTTGGCTGTTGTAAACAGTGCTCTATGAACACTGGGGTGCATGTATCTTTTTTTAATTAGAGTTTTTGTCTTTTCCATATATATGTCCTGGAGTAGAATTGCTGGATCATATGGTAACTTGATTTTTAGTTTTTTAAGGAACCTCCATACTACTTTCCATAGTGTCTGTACCAATTTACATTCCCACCAACAGTATAGGAGGGTTCCTTTTTCTCCACACCCTCTCCAGCAGTTTTTATTCCCTGACTTTTTGAGGATGGCCATTCTGACTGATGTGAGGTGATACCTCTTTGTAGTTTTGATTTACATTTCTCTAATAATTAGCATTGTTGAGCCTATTTTCACGTGCCTGTTAGCCACTGGTATGTCTTCTTTGGAGAAATATCTATTTAGATCTTCTGTCCATTTTTTGATTGGGTCTTTTTTTAATTTTGAGCTGTATGAACTGTTTGTATATTTTGGAAATTAAGTTCTTGTCAGTCACATGGTTAGCAAATATTATCTCCCCCAGTGAGTATATTCTCTTTTTTTTTAATTTATGATTTCCTTTGCTCTGCAAAAGCTTTTAAGTTTAATTAGGTCCCGTTTGCTTATTTTTGCTTTGTATTTTTTGCATTGGGAGAATGACCTAAGAAAACATTGCTCTGATATGTCAGAGAATATTTTGCTTACATTCTTTTCTAGTTTTATTGATCATGTCTAGTATTTAGGTCTTTAAACCATTTTGAATTTATTTTTGTATATGGTATGAGGGTGTTTCCTAACTTCATTGATTAACATGAAGCTGTCCAGCTTTCCCAACACCACTTGCTGAAGAGACTGTCTTTTTTCCATTGTATTTTTGTGCCTCCTTTGTTGAAGATTAATTGAACACAGGTGTGTGGGTTTATTTCTGGGCTCTTTGTTCCACTGATCCATATGTCTTTTTTGTATTATTGTAGCTTTTTGTAGCATTGTCTGAAATCTGGGAGTGTTATGCCTCCAGCTTTGTTCTTTCTCTTCAAGATTTATTTAGCAGTTCTGGGTCTTTTATGGTTCCATTTGAGGATTATTTAGTCTCATTCTGTGAAAAATATCACAGGTAATATGATAGGGATCACCCTAAATCTATAAATTGCTTTGGGTAATAGAATCATTTTAACAATATTGATCTTTCCAATCCAAAAGCATGAAATATCTTTCCATTTCTTTGAATCATCTTTAGGTTCCTTTATTAATGCTTTGTAGTTCTCAGCATATAAGTTTTTACCTTGCTGGTGATGTTTATTCCTAAGTAGTTTATATTTTGGGGTATAATTTTTAAAGGTTTTTCTTTTAATTTCTGATATTTCATTGTTAGTGTAAAAAAATGAAACAGATTTATGTATGTTAGTCTTGTTTCCTGATACCTTGCTGAATTTGTTTATGGATTCTAATGGTTTTTTGTGGAGTCTTTGGGAGCTTCTGTATAGACTATCATTGTCATTTATATGTAATGACATTTTTACCTCTTCCCTTCCAATGTTGATTTTTTTTTTTCTTTGTCTGATTGTTGTAGCTAGGACTTCCAACACTGTGTTGGAAAAAGGTAGTGAGAATGAAGATCTTGTTCCAGAATTTAACAGGAAGGCTTTCCACTTTTCACTATTGAGTGTTATGTTGGCTGTGGGTTTGTCAAGAAAACTTTTATCTTGCTGAGATATGTTTACTCTGTACTCACTTTGGTGAGACTTTTTATTATGAATGGATGTTAAATTTTATCAAATGCTTTTTAGGCATCTTCAGGTGATCACGTGGTTGTCTTTTCTTTTGTTGATGTGGCATTTCACCTTGATTGATTGTGAATGTTGAACCATCCTTGATTGATTGTGAATGATTTCAACTTGATCATTGTGTGTCATCTTTTTAATATGTTTTTGGATTCCATCTGCTAATTTTTCTTGAGGATTTTTACATCCATATTCATCAAAGATCTTGGCCTATAATTTTTTGCTGGTATATTTGCCTGGTTTTGTTATCAGGGTGATAGTGGCTTCATAGACTGATTTGGGGAGTATTCCCTCCTCTTTAGTCTTTTGGTCGTTTGAGAAGGATTGTTATAAGTTTTTTCTCTCTCTCTCTCTCTACATATTCTATTTCACTTCTAGTGATTAGTAGGTTCAAATTACGTATTTCTTCTAAATGTAGTTTTGGTCGTCTATATGTTAATATTTCTAGAAGGTTGTCTATTTATTCTAGGTTATCCAGTTTGTCAGCAGAATTGTTCGTAGCATTCTCTTATGTTTTTTTTTAAAAAATTTCTGTATTATCTGTTGTTATTTCTCCTCTTTTGTTTCTGATTTTGTTTGTGTCCTCTCTGTTTTTCTTTTGGTGAGCCTGGACAGAGGCTTATGTCACTTATGCTTATCCTTTTGGAAAAGCCAGGTCTTGTTTTTTTTTTTTTTTAAATCTCCTTTATTTATTTCCTCTCTTGTCTTTATTACTGCCTTCCTCTGCTGACTTTAGGTTTTGTTTTTCTTTTTCTAACTCTTTCAGGTGGTGGGTTAGATTGCTTATTTGAGATTTTTCTTGTTTCTTAAAGAAGATCTGTATCACTATGAACTTCGCTCTTAGAACTGTTTTTTCTTCTTCCCATAGATTTTTGTACCTTTGTGTTCATTGTCATTTATCTCAAGGTGTTTTTAAATTTTCTCTCTAATTTCATAATTGATCCACTGGTGTTGTAGAAACATGTTGTTTAGTCTTTATGTACTTTTTTTCTCCTTTCTTTTTCTGTGGTCGATTTCCTAGTTTCATGCCATTGTGGTCAGAAAAGATGCTTGAAATAATTTCTGTCCTCTTAAATTTAGTACGGCTTATTTTGCATCCTGGTGTTTCATCTATCCTAGAGAATGTTTCATGTGTGCTGGTACAGAATGTCTATTCTGTTTTCTTTGGATGTAGTGCCCTGAAAATATAAATTAAATCTAACTGTTCTATTTTATCATTTAGGATCTCTGTTGCCTTATTATTTTCTTTCTGAAAGATCTGTCTAATAATGTCAGTGAAGGTATTAAATTCTCCTGTTATTACTATATTCCCATCAACTTCTCCCTTTATGTCTGTTAGTATTTGTTTTATGTATTTAGGTCTCCCATATTTGGTGCATATATATTAATGAGTACAATATCCTGTTTTTTGTTGATCCTTTATCATTATGTAGTGTCTTTCTTTATCTTTCTTTATTGCCATGTTTTAAAGTTTGTTTTGTCTGATATGAGTATTGCTAGCCCAGCTTTCTTGTCGTTTCCATTTGCATGAAATATCTTTTAACATCCCCTTCCTTTCAATCTATCTGTGTTCTTTGCCCTAAAGTGAGTATCTTGTAGGCAATATATTGCAGGTTGTTGTTTTATTATTTAATCTGTCACTCTATGTCTTTTCAATGGAGCATTTAGCCCATTGACATTTAGGGTAATTATGATAGGTATGTATTTATTGCCATGTGTATTTATTATGATAGGTATGTATTTAAACCTTGCTTTCCAGTTGATTTTGTATTTTTTCTTTGTTCCTTTCCATTTGTGTTTTTCACTTTCTAGCTAGAGGGTTTTCTTTTATAATATGCTTGAGTTTTATTCCTTGAGTTTGTGAGTCTATTGAATGCTTTTGATTTGTGGTTAACCTGGTTTTCAAGTATGTTAACTCATTTACTATATCTTTCTTTAGATTGGCAGTCATATAAGCTCAAACACATTTTTTTTTAAATCTACATTTTCTTATTCTCTTCCCCCTTAGTTTATGATTTTGATGTGCTATTTAGATCTTCATGTTTATCGTTTTACTGTTCATTATGATTATAGTACCTTTCACAGAATTTTTTGATTACTTTTTTATTGTTGAATGTTGTTTTGCAGTGTTGTGTCAGTGTTTGCTGTATAGCAAGGTGGTTCAGTTATACATATGTATACATTCTTTTTTTACGCTCTTTTCCATTGTAATTTGTCACAAGATATGGAGTATAATTCCCTGTGCTATATAGTAGGACCACATTGTTTACCCACCCTCTATGTAATAGCTTGCATCTGGTAATCCCAAACTCCCAATCCATTTATCCACCATTCACCTCTCTTGAGAACCACAAATCTGTTCTCTATGTCTATAAGTCTGTTTTTTTTTCTTTCTAGATAGATTCATCTGTGTCATAATGTAGATTCCACACATGTGGTATTATATGTCTGTCTTTCTGACTTTCTTCACTTTACACAATAATCTCTAAGTCCATCCATGTTGCTGCAAGTGGCATTATTTCATTATTTTGATGATTTAGTAACATTCCATTGTATATACATATCACGTGTTTTATCCATTCATCTTTCAAGGGACATTTAGGTTCTTTCCATGTCTTGTCTATTGTGTATAATGCTGCTATGAAGATTGGGGTGCATGTATTTTTTTGAATGAAGCTTTGTCTGGGTATGTATATAAGAGTTATATTGCTGGATCATATGGCAGCTTTAATTTTATCTTTCTGGGAGACCTCAGTACTGTTTTCCATTGTGGCTACACCAACTTACATACCCATATATAAGTGTAAAAAGGTTTCTCTTTTCTCCACACCCTCTCCAGCATTTCTTATTTGTAGACTGTTGTGAGGTGGTACCTCATTGTGGTTCTAATTTATATTTCTCTAATAATTAATAATGATGAGCACCTTTTTATGTGCCCATTAACCATCTGTATATTTCTTTGGAGAAACGTCTGTTTAGGTATTCTGCCCATTTTTGATTGGGTTGTTTACTTTTTTGTGGTTGAGTTGTATGAGCTGTTTTTATATTTTGGAAATTAAGCACTTGTCAGTCACATCATTTGTAAGTATTTTCTCTCAGTCTGTATGTTGTCTTTTCATTTTTCTTGTGTTCTCCTATGCCATACAGAGTTTGTAAGTTTGAATAGATATCATTGCGCTTTTATTTATATTGCCTTAGGAGACTGACTTAAGAAATCATTGGTAAGATTTATGTCAGAAACTGTTTGCAAATATGTTTTTGTAGGAGTTTTATAGTCTTGTGTCTTATGTTTAAGTTGTTAAGCCATTTTGAGTTTATCTGTGTGTCTGGTGTGAGGGGAGAAGGAAATGGCAACCCATTACAGTATTCTTGCTGGAGAATCCCTGGGACAGAGGAGCCTGGTGGGCTGCCGTCTATGGGGTTGCACAGAGGTGGACACAACTAAAGCAACTTAGCAGCAGCAGCAGCTGGTGTGAGGGTCTGTTTTAATTTCCTTGATTTATAGGCAGCTGTCCAATATTCCCAGCACCGCATGCTGAAGATAATGTCTTTTTCAAAACCATTGTGTATGCTTGCCTCCTTTGTCAAAGATTAATTGACCATCAGTATGTGGGTTTATTTCTGGACTCCCTTTTCTGTTCTGTTGATCCATATGTCTATTTTTGTGCCAATACCATGCTGTTTTGATTACTGTAGATTTGTAGTATAGTTTGAATTCTGGGAGGGTTATTCCTCTTGCTTTCATTCTAGGTCTTTTATGGTCCCCTATAAATTTTAGGACTACTTGTTCTAGTTCTGTGGAAAAGGTCATGGGTAATTTGATAAAGATCACTTGAAATCTGTAGATTGCTTTGGGTAGTGTGGCCATAATAGAAATATCAATTTTTCCACCATAGGATATGTTTTCATTTTTTTGAGCTTTATTAATTTTTTATAGTTTTCCTTTATTAATGTTTTACAGTTCTCTGCATATGTCTTTCACCTCCTTGGTGATTTTTTTATTCCTAAGTATTTTATTCTTCTGAATGTAAATTTTATAAGGGATTTTTTTACATTCCCTTCCTGGTATTTCATTTTTAGTATAAAGAAATACAGCTGACTTCTGTATGTTAATCTTGTATCTTGCTACCTGTCTGAATTCATTTAACAGTTCTAGTAATTTTTGTGTGGAGTCTTTAGAGTTTTCTCTATGTAGTAATTACTTTTATGTATATGTTTGTTTATGTATATGTATGTTTACTGTATATGGAGTTATTTACTTAGTATTTTGGCTGCACTAGATCTAGTGGTGGTGAGCAGAGTCTATTCTCTAGTTGCAGTGTGTGGACTTCTCATTGAGGTGGCTGATCTTGTTGCAGAGCATGGGCCCTAGGGCACACAGGCTTCAGCAGTTGCAGTGCATCGTCTTTATGGGCTTAGTCGCCCCACTGCTTGTGGAATCTCTCCAGGCCAGAGATTGAACCGGTGTCCCTTGCATTGGCAGGCAGATTCTTAATCACTGGACCACCAGGAAAGTCCTGTATGGGTTTATTTAAGTAATCTAAAATCCTTTATTGTGTTTATTTTTCCTATTGTGTTTCCCCCTCTCATAGATTTGTGTGTGTGTGTGTGTGTTTTCTCTTTAGAAAAGACTTTTCAATATTTATCTTGAAAGTGAAAGTCACTCAGTGTGTCCAACTCTTTGTGACCCCCTGGACTATATAGTCCATGGAACTTTCCAGGCCAGAATAGTGGAGTGAGTAGCCTTTCCCTTTTCCAAGAGATCTTCCTAACCCAGGGGATCGAACCCAGGTCTCCTGCATTGCAGGCAGATTCTTTACTAGCTGAGTCACAAGGGATATTTCTCTTAAGAGAGGTTTAATATTGTCATATTCTTTTTAGTTTTTACTTGTCTAAGAAATTCTTTTTCTTTCCTTCTATTCTAAGTAATAATCTTGCTGGGTGGAGTATCCTGGGTTCCAAGTTTTTCCCTATCGGGACTTAGAATCTATCTTTCTGTTTATCAAAGTTTCTGTAGATAAACCAGCTAATATCCTATGGGAGTTCCCATGTATTTAACTGTTTTTCTCCTGCTGCCATTAGAATCCTCTCTTTAACTGTTGCCATTTTTATTGTGACATGCCTTTGTGTTCTTCTTGTTTTGGACCCTCTGTGCTTCCTGTACTTGGCTATCTGGTTCCTTCTTTAGGTTTGGGAAATTTTTGGCCCACTTTTCTCTTTCTTCTTCTGTGATCCCTATTATGCTTAGATTGGCACACTTTATGTTATTCCATAGGTCTCATATTGCTTTCTTTTTTTTTGTTTGCCTTTCTTTTGTCTTTCTCTCTGCTGTTCTGATTGTATCTTCCAAATAACTTATTTGTTCTTTTGCATTTGTTTGCCTTGTTATTTAAGGTCTTTAGCTTGGTTTTCATCTTGGCAATTGAGTTGTCTAATTTTAAGTTTTGAACTCGGGGTCTGCTATTCTTTCAAAGGATGTCTCCTGTTCTCTTAATTGTGAGTAGTTCCTCTCCTTTTTCATTTTATTTTTATTTCTCTGGCTCTATGAATTCAGGGGAAACAGTCATCTGTCATCTAGTGTGTTCTTCAAGGGCTGTTTTTATGCAGGGGCATTCCTTTGTAGCCTTTTCTCAAGGCCAGTGTTTTTAATGCAAGTGATCTTTTTGGTATGGATGCCTGCCATGTCTTTCCTCAGTGTGTGCTAGTCATTATCTCCTTGACAGGGGGTGAGAGTGAGGCTTCCCTAATGGCTCAGTGGGTAAAGAATCCATCTGCAATGCAGGAGACACAGGTTTCATCCCTGAGTTGGGAAGGATCCAACCCAGAGGAAATAGCTACCCACTCCAGTATTCTCGCCTGAAAAATACCATGGGCAGAGGAGCCTGGGCAACTAAGCGCATGCACACACACACACATGCACACACACAAACGCACAGGGTGAGATTGGTATTGTGGTGACCTGAACCTCCACTGGGTGTTGGGTGAGGCCTCTTATTTGCTCTGTGGTTGTCGCAGCCCTTCTGGGGGCAGGGTCTGCTCCCCAGTTGTTGAAGTAGAAGCCCCCTGATCTGTTTTCGAGCTGCAGTGTGAGATAGCTGGGACCGAAGCACTCCTGCTGGGGAGGAGCCATGATGTATTACTCCCCAGGAGCTGTCTACCAGGATATGCACTGCGTGACATCACCTGTCACCCATTTTGTGCACTCAGAAAGAATAGGACTATTGGCATTGCCCTTGGCTATTCCTCTGCTGTGGGAGCACTGGTAACTGGCTCAGATTTCAGCCCCGCTTCCACGTGTGTGCCCATAAAGACTGCTGCTGCTGACACTGAGCCCACCTCAGCTGTGGGAGTGTGAGTAATCAGCTCAGATGCACCCAACCCCACCCCCACCCCCGCCGCCACCAGGCACTATGCTTTCAAAGCTGTTGGTGTAAATCCACTGAAGTTATCAACTTCAACAGGAATCAACTCAGGTTTCTGCCCAGCCGCTGTCTATAGGCAATTGCTAAAGATTGTAGTGGCAGAGCTGTGCTCACTCTTTGCATGCTGAGAATAAGGCTTATATGGAGGGACACTTCCTTCCTTTTGCACTGGTTGACAGTGGGGCTTCTGTTGAGGATCTGGGCCCCATCCTTTGCACATCCCCAGGTGTGGCTCCGTATTCCAGGCCCTTCAGGCTGTCTCCTCATAGCCAAGTCAAGTCCTCTTCCTGGGGCCTCTCGGCTGAAGCCTAAAATTCAGCACTCAGGGCTGCCCACCCCAGCAGGTGCTCATCTCAGGCTGGGAAGTGCAGCGCGGTCGCCAGGGCTGTCTGCGCTGGTCGCTCTCTCTTCTTCCTGCTGCACTCTCCTCGGAGCCCCTGAAGCTCCCTGTCTGCCCTGGCTGATCTCCCAACGGCGAAGGGTATTTTCAGGGTGAGGAAAGCTTTCTTTCCACAGCATCCTCCCAGGGTCACAGGACTTACCCAGATTTTTTCCCCCCTCCTTTTTGTCCTACTGGTTATGTGGTGATCTTTCCTGCAGCTTTGGTTGTATGAAGATCTCATACAGCTGTCAGTCCACAGGTATTCTATGAGAACTGTTCTGCATGTAGATCTATTTTTAATATATTTGTGGAGAAGGTGACCTCTACATCCTTCTACTCCCCCATCTTGATTTCCTCCCCTCCACCGCAGTATTTTAGATAAGGGATAATGAGAAGGTAAATGAAAGCCATGGCATGCCTGAGATAGGTACATACTTGAAGACTGTTTAAGAAGTAATTTTGGTTGATTGGTTTTGGAGCAGTGGTTGGGAGTGATTCGGGTTCATGACATGAGTCCTAGAAGTGTGGTGGTAACATGAAGTGAGCATGGAAAATAGAGGAAGAGCATCTTTAGTGATGATGAATTCTCTCACACATGTGGAATATAGGTCTCAGCAGGAATCCAGCAGAGATGGCCAGTGGCAGTGGAAGGAGAGAGTGAGACTTGTGTCTCCTTGATTTCTCAGCTCTGACTTACTTTCCTAAAGTTGCTAATTCTAGGAAAGCATCTTCTTGAAATTAATTCTGTAATGCCTAAATAATAAAGCTATTTTCACATGGTTTAACAGTCTGATTGGTGCTGAGTTTTTATTTGAATTTGAAACACAACATACTTAAAGGTAATTACACTCTGTAAAATTACTATCTTGGGAAATGGAATGTTCTCCCATAGTTGAAACTTACTTTTAAAAACCAAACAGCATTCATTAGTTTCTATAGTTGCCCCTTTCAAATTTTAACTGTTTTGTGGAGGTGTTTCTCGGTGCTTTGATGAAATACTAGCTCATGTTAGCCCTGTACATCCTTTTCATGTACACAAGCAACCTTTTATATTCTTCCCTTAATGTTCCCAGGAAGATTATAGACATTCTTGCTGGTATACTCATTACTAGACCAATCTGTGGGTTTAGTAACAGCCTTTTATGTGTATACTTTGCAAGATTATTTTACCTTTGGAGAGGAAAAATTTATTAAAATATATATTTTTAACTGAAGGATAATTACTTTACAGTTTTGTGTTGGTTTCTGCCAAACATCAGCATGAATCAGCCATAGGTATACCTGTGTCCCCTCTGGGGGGAAACATTTTATGTGATTTTTATTTTTATCTTTTTTGATATACCACATGCTATGTTGTAGAGCATATGTATACTCTTACTTGATAATACTGGAGTTATAAACCACATTATTTTTTTTCTGATAGCATTAGTATTAGAGGTAACCTGTGTTACATCAATTTCTTTTACATTATGTGTGTATGTGCTATGCCCTGTCTTATCTTCACACTGGACTGTATAAGAGAATCACTACCATTCCTCTTTGGAAATAGAACCAAAGTACACTGATTGAGTTTTACTTAAGGTCATTGTACAAATTTGTGTTGAAACAAAGTCCAGACTACAGTTTCTTTGTCTTCTCAATTCTATCTACTTGTTTTAAATTCCTCTATTATTTTTGCTTATTTTTAACCCCCCAAAATGATATCTTACTCTTTAAATCTAGACCTTGGGATTCTGATAACATGGAGATGTACTGCTAATTGAAATATCATTTGGGGGCTCTTGTTAAACATCATGGTACTCCTGAGTGCTGATATGCAATTTTACTTATTTATTAGTTTATACTTGAACTGCTGCTGCTGCAGCTAAGTCGCTTCTGTCGTGTCCGACTCTGTGCGACCCCGTAGACGGCAGCCCACCAGGCTCTCTGTCCCTGGGCTTCTCCAGGCAAGAACACTGGAGTGGGTTGCCATTTCCTTCTCCAATGCATGAAAGTGAAAAGTGAAGTTGCTCAGTCGTGTCTGACTCTTCACGACCCCATGGACTGCAGCCTACAAGGCTCCTCCACCCATGGGATTTTCCAGGCAAGAGTACTGGAGTGGGGTGCCATACTAATTTTAAAAAATATCCTCTTCTCTTTTCATATAAGATCTCAAGGAATTTGGAGATTAAGAAAAAATGAAACATTCTTTCACTTTTCTCTGTATTTCTTTTAAAGTATCTTTGAAAACTCAAATGATTCTGCTATTTTGTTTAAAAATGAGTCAAACCTGAATTTTTATCTTGGGTACATCTAAGTTGTTTGTTTGATGGGCTCCATAATCTGAAATCCATACATACGTGAAACATATGAATTTCATAAAATAGAGATGTTAATGAAAAAAGTAAAGTGTTTTAGGCATTAAAATACGTACAGTTTATTTAACTTTATTTTGTAAAAAATACAGATTTTTGTCATTTGATCAAGTAAAAATCATTGATAGATTCTATTCACGCCAAAAAGATTGCTGCATTTAATAGAGTAAACCAGTCTCTAATTGAGAACATCTATTAGAGAGCTCCATAATTTGGCTATGGGTTTACACTGCTGAAAGCCGTACTTCCATTCTGATTCCAACAGCCTTTGAAGAAGACTGGACTTTTGCACAGTGAGATGTTCCCAGACCACCTTGCCCAGAATTTGACCACTGAGTTGTACATTGCAGAATAGTTCTAGGATTCATCTCCAAACTCAAGGATGAAGAGCAGGGTTTACGTTCTGCTCTGTCAGCCACACTGACACTGAATCAGATGTCCGGTCATTCAGATCCAACCAAAGACATCTAAGCAAACAGAGTGGACTCCTGTGAGTATCTGGGAATATCTTTGGAAACTGTGAGGTTATTGGGCCCACACATCTTCAGTTTATCAAAATCTATGATGCACTCAGTGCCAAGCAGTTCAGCAGTTTGAAGTGGGTACAGACTCCATATTCCATTTTCTGCTCATTAAGTATGAACACCTGCCCTTCCATGAGCAAGTAAACAGTTCTCTCATTTTTTTTTTTTTTCTATGACTTTAAGTTCAGTGTGCTTAGATATTTTTGTAACACCAAGGAGAATACACAATCTTGTGGGTTATTGAATTCCATCAAGCTGGTCTGTCAAAGTCCTTTAATTTTAAAAAGTATGATCTGTAAAAGCAGTTAAGTGACTGATTTCAACAAGTTTCCATCACTTCTCAAGCTTAATTAAAGCAAATTGCTTTAAAATTTGCTAACTAGGATGGCGCAGGGTAGGAATATGAAGAAAAATCATAATCATCTTAGGTTTTCTTCAGCCCATTATGTAACAGACATGATTGGTTTCAAAGTCAGAAGACATTTTTCCCCCTAATGAATGTTGCCACCAAAACGGTCATAGTTTATATCCAACTCTGTTTCAGAAATCCAGTGAGTGTCATTGTTTATTGTGTCTGTGTAGCATTTATTTTGCTAGATACAGAAGAATGACAGCTTGGAAGTTCCAGAAGGGTAGGGGATGTATTTTACATCCATTTTGTTTAGGAATGAACTTCCTGAGCTCCAAGTTTAATCACAGTTATGGGCCTTCACCTCCTTGACCTCCTGCTGCCTTTAAACAATTGGAGGCCTGATTGAATCATCTGCAACTGCCTAGATCTGAGGAAGGGCCCTTGTAAAGTGAGAAGAATAAAGAATATCCTAGAGTGACTGGCATTTTCTCCCCTGAAATAATTGCTTGCATTCTACAACAGAAAAAGGGAAATGGGCTGGCACAGAGTTGTAGGGACTTTCAAATTGAGGACAGGAACGAAGAGATGCATAAAGGGTAAATGCTTTGGGGTAGGTGAGGTGGCAGACAGCACCCCTGAGAAAGGCCAGCACTCTGAGAAAGAGGTATCCAGGTGAGCCCAAGGAGAAGAAAAGTTGAGAACTCAGATCAGGTACCAGGGAACCCTTGAATTAGTTGAAGCGTATTAGGGATAGTGACCAGACTCCCACACCACCCTACGAACCAATGTGGCTTGGAAGAGGATCTGCCCTGCTGCCACTGCCAGGGTCTTAGTCACAGTGGCTTGGACAGAGACTGGTGGGAAAGGAGCCTGCTAACCTCAATGGAAGTGTGTGAGTTTGGCACTAGCAGTGCAACATAGGAGAAAATAGGCTTGGTCTCCTGAGCAACCTGGACATGGAGAAGGGAAGGGCAGCAAGGAAAGATAGATTTCCTACTCATTGGGTAAATGGAGGTAGAGGTGAGTTTTAAATTGGAAAGTAAAAGAATATAACCTAATTTTATCCATGGCTAAGTTAGCACAGCCAATCATGTCAGTTACATTTGGCAAGTCATAACTTTTGCCTCTGCTTTAATCACCATCTATGAGTATTATTAATAATAGCAATGATAAATATTATTTTTTGTATTAGTAGTTCTATCCCTATTATGTGGCCAGACTATTATAGATGCTTATAGATGATTTCCTCAATTCTTATAACTCTGCATGGTAGATACCATGATACTTAATCTTTGGAGGCTTGGATGCTGGGAGAAATTAATCCAAGCCACCTACCTAAATAAATGAAGGCTCCAAAATTCAAACCCAGGCCAGCCCAATTCTATAGCATCTCCTGGATTTTCTTGGCAACTATCTCACATGCTTTGTCTAATGCATCATGTTGAATCAATACAGTATTTGCCACAAAGGAAAATGACTTTCATGGGCAGATTGTGAGCTATACCCTCAGGTAAACATTGTTATCTCTCTAATATACTGGCAGTTTTGCTTTGAGGAAGAAACTAAAATTTCTTGTATTCTGTTCTCAGCTCTTTGCCACTGGACCTGGCACAGAAGCCTGTTGTGATTGTGAAGCAGTTTCTCTAAATGCTGGCTGGGGATTCCTGCAGGATCAGTGCCTGTTCACTGGGGCAAAGTGTGTGGGGCTAGAGAGTTCTACAAACCCATAAGAAAAGGCAACTCAATAGAACAATGGGTCAATATGTGAGAAGACAAAATCCAGAGACCCACAGATGCAAATAAATGCTGAAAATCCTGTTCAGACTTTAAAGTGTTTAGGGCCATGCAAATTAAAAGCATCATAATGTAGTGTTTATCAGCTTATCAAAAATTAAAAATGACTGGTACCACCAGGGGTCAGTAAGGAGAAGAAAACACCACTGTTTGGGAGTATATAGTAGACTTTGCTTCTTTAGAAGTCAACTAGGTGTTACCTTCTGTTTTAAATGCCCGTGCAAGCAATCTCACTTCTAAAGACAAACCTTCAAGAAATACTGATGTGCATTTAAGGATATTTATTGTGGTATTGTTTAGGGTGTCCCAGGTGATGCTAGTGGTAAAGAACCCACCTGCCAATGCAGGCGACATAAGAGACTCAGGTTCAATCCCTGTGTTGGGAAGATCCCCTGGAGGAGGGCATGACAGCCCACTCCAGCATTTTTGCCTGGAGAATCCCATGAACAGAGGAGCCTCACACGCTATGGTCCATAGGATCACAGAGAGTTGGACACAACTGAAGTGACTTAGCATAGTTTAATATGGCAAATAAACAATATAAATATCAGTTTATAATATAATCAGTCTAGTCTAATGATGAAGGCCATGGGCTTTGGAATTAGATTGTCTAAGTTTGAATCTTAGCCACCTCTTACTTGCACCATGACCTTGAACAACTTATTTATCATGTCCATGTCTCAGTTTTCTCATTTGTAAAGGGGATAATAAATAGTACCTATCTCAGGGGGTATCATTAGTGATTGAGTTCAGATAGATAAAGCACTTAAAGTTTCACACAGAAACATTATAAAAATGCCTTATTTCATATGCCTCTAAAGTATTTGAATTTTATTTAAGCTTGTATTACTTTTGTGATAAAAGATATCATAATATCTTGTCAGCATATTATGAGCATATTATGTAGAGCTTGTTTGTTTATTAGATATTGAATTAATTACAATATTGTAAAGGTTATCTGTTAGTCCCAGTTCAGTTCAGTTGAGTCACTCAGTCGTGTCTGACTCTTTGCAACCCCATGAATCGCAGCACGCCAGGCCTCCCTGTCCATCACCAACTCCCGGAGTTCATTCAGATTCACGTCCATCGAGTCAGTGATGCCATCCAGCCATCTCATCCTCTGTCATCCCCTTCTCCTCCTGCCCCCAATCCCTCCCAGCATCAGAGTCTTTTCCAATGAGTCAACTCTTTGCATGAGGTGGCCAAAGTACTGGACTTTCAGCTTTAGCATCATTCCTTCCAAAGAAATCCCAGGGTTGATCTCCTTCAGAATGGACTGGTTGGATCTCCTTGCAGTCCAAGGGACTCTCAAGAGTCTTCTCCAACACCACAGTTCAAAAGCATCAATTCTTCGGTGCTCAGCTTTCTTCACAGTCCAACTCTCACATCCATACATGACCACAGGAAAAACCAAAGCCTTGACTAGACGGACCTTTGTTGGCAAAGTAATGTCTCTGCTTTTGAATATGCTATCTAGGTTAGTCATAACTTTTCTTCCAAGGAGTAAGCATCTTTTAATTTCATGACTGCAGTCTCCATGTGCAGTGATTTTGGAGCCCCCCAAAATAAAGTCTGACACTGTTTCCACTGTTTCCCCTTCTATTTCCCATGAAGTGATGGGACCAGATGCCATGATCTTTGTTTTCTGAATGTTGAACTTTAAGCCAACTTTTTCACTCTCCACTTTCACTTTCATCAAGAGGCTTTTTAGCTCCTCTTCACTTTCTGCCATAAGGGTGGTGTCATCTGCATATCTGAGGTTATTGATATTTCTCCCGGCAAACTTGATTCCAGCTTGTGTTTCTTCCAGCCCAGTGTTTCTCATGATGTACTCTGCATATAAGTTAGATAAGCAGGGTGACAATATACAGCCTTGATATACTCCTTTTCCTATTTGGAACCAGTCTGTTGTTCCATGTCCAGTTCTAACTGTTGCTTCCTGATCTGCATATAGGTTTCTCAAGTGGCAGGGCAGGTGGTCTGGTATTCCCATCTCTTTCAGAATTTTCCACAGTTTATTGTGATCCACACAGTCAAAGGCTTTGGGATAGTCAATAAAGCAGAAATAGATGTTTTTCTGGAACTCTCTTGCTTTTTCCATGATCCAGCGGATGTTGGCACTTTGATATCTGGTTCCTCTGCCTTTTCTAAAACCAGCTTGAACATCTGGAAGTTCATGGTTCATGTATTGCTGAAGCCTGGCTTGGAGAATTTTGAGCATTACTTTACTAGCATGTGAGATGAGTGCAATTGTGCAGTAGTTTGGGCATTCTTTGGCATTGCCTTTCTTTGGGATTGGAATGAAAACTGACCTTTTTTCCTATCAAAATATATTTTTCTTTTAAAAGAGAAACTATTATACTAGCTAAACAAACACAACTGACAGCTACTATGCTCCTTTTGGTTCCTTGAACAGTAAAGTTTATCCTCGTTCATTTTGCTCTTGTCTCTGGCTGCAAAATTCTTTTTCATCATACTCACCATTCATCCAGTTTACTCTTCCTCTCAGCTACTGGTCTCAGGGTAATAATTTTATTTTCCTAAACTTCTTTAAGGATTCCTTGCTCCCCACCACCAACATCCCCTTCCTTTCCTTTTTTTTATTATTATTTTTTTTTACTTTACAATATTGTATTGGTTTTGCCACACATCAACATGAATCTGCCATGGGTGTACATGTGTTCCGAATCCCAAACCCCCCTCCCACCTCCCACACACACACCATCCCTCCGGGTCATCCCAGTGCACCAGCCCCAAGCATCCTGCACCCTGCATCAAACCTAGACTGGCTATTCGTTTCTTATATGATATTATACATGTTTCAATGCCATTCTCCCAAATCATCCCACCCTCTCCCTCTCCCACAGAGTCCAAAAGACTGTTCTATACATATGTGTCTCTTTTGCTGTCTCACATACAGGGTTATTGTTACCATCTTTCTAAATTCCAGATATATGTGTTAGTATACTGTATTGGTGTTTTTCTTTCTGGCTTACTTCACTCTGTATAATCGACTCCAGTTTCATCCATTTCATTAGAACTGATTCAAATGTATTCTTTTTAATGGCTGAGTAATACTCCATTGTGTATATGTACCACAGCTTTCTTATCCATTCATCTGCTGATGGACATCTAGGTTGCTTCCATGTCCTGGCTATTATAAACAGTGCTGTGATGAACATTGGGGGAAACGTATCTTTTCAATTCTGGTTTCCTCAGTGTGTATGCCCAGCAGTGGGATTGCTGGGTCATAAGGCAGTTCTATTTCCAGTTTTTTAAGGAATCTCCACACTGTTCTCCATAGTCGCTGTACTAGTTTGCATTCCCACCAACAGTGTAAGAGGGTTCCCTTTTCTCCACACCCTCTCCAGCATTTATTGCTTGTAGACTTTTGGATCGCAGCCATTCTGACTGGCATGAAGTGGTACCTCATTGTGGTTTTGATTTGCATTTCTCTGATAATGAGTGATGTTGAACATATTTTCATGTGGAAAACTGACCATTTCCAGTCCTGTGGCCATTGCTGAGTTTTCCAAATTTGCTGGCATATTGAGTGCAGCACTTTCACAGCATCATCTTTCAGGATTTGAAATAGCTCAACTGGAATTCCATCACCTCCACTAGCTTTGTTCGTAGTGATGCGTTCCAAGGCCCACTTGACTTCACATTCCAGGATGTCTGGCTCTAGGTGAGTGATCACACCATCGTGATTATCTTGGTACTGAAGATCTTTTTTGTACAGTTCTTCTGTGTATTCTTGCCACCTCTTGTTAATGTCTTGTGCTTCTGTTAGGTTCATACCATTTCTGTCCTTTATCAAGCCCATCTTTGCATTAAATGTTCCATTGGTATCTCTACTTTTCTTGAAGAGATCTCTAGTCTTTCCCATTCTGTTAGTCCCAGGCATAAGTTAAAAATTGCCGTGTTTAAAATTAAGTTAGAGCCTACTATCAATGCCTAAAATCAGTCACTGTGAAAACTCAAACATTTGGTTATGTGAGTTGTTTTGGAACTAAGAATACTTTGGCTAAGTGAAAAGACCTTATCATGAAAATAACAGATTTTCTTTTCCTCTCTAATTTTGTAACCCTTGGCAGTATAACCTTTGTTTTGCTGTGAAACATTTGAAAAGTAAATAAGTGTACACATAGAGTTTATTTTCCAAAATAAATGCCTTTAAATTTTGTCTAGAGATTGTAGGATGCTGAAACATCAGGATGTCACCTGGAAAGGAGATGGTAGGTGAGTGTTGGAGAGGGTTCTTCTTAAGATCTCTAGACTTAAGCATGGGTGCCTGAATCACACACATGCTGAAGCAAGAGCTTTACAATTTTCTGAACAAGGATGTTTTGGGAAGGTCTTTCTTTAGAAATGCTTGGGAGCCTGGCTGTCAGTATTTACTTGTGAAGTCCACACACACACACACCACCTGGTGGGCCCTCAAGGTAACTTCAGTGGGTGGCCACAGGATACAGTGCTGTTCCGACTTGGATGGTCTCCTCATCACACAGTGTGGAGGAGGTCAAGTTAATGAAGATTGTTTTTCTGTGTTCAAAACTACTGGTTTCTTTCTCCATTGAGAAGAGGTGAATGGGGCAGTTGCCAGATGGCTGTATTTGGTCAAGAAAGAACATTGTTACAAAAATTCTAAAACTATTTCTTTTATTCTTTCAGAAAAAGCAAAGGAATTCTTTGCTATAAAAAAAAGTAAAGAGCTTTTTTTTAATTTGCCTTTAAAATTTTGAGAAACTTAAGCCGTACAAAAAAAGGTACACAGAATCCTGTAATCATGCCCACAGAATAACCAGAATGGCAAATTTTTAACATTTTGTAATACTGAACATAGTTGTTATTTTTAATGGAAGGAAACAAAACATCCCATATGTAGTACTGGCACAAAGACAGATATATAGATCAATGGAACAGAACAGAAGGTCCAGAATTAATCTTTGACAAAGGAGACAAGAATATGCAATGGTGTAAAAACAGTTTTATTAGCAAGTGGTTTGGGGAAAACTGGATAGCCTCATATGAATCAATGAGTTAGAACATTCCCTCATACTATATACAAAAATAAATTCAAAATGTTTTAAATACCCAAATATCAGATATGACACTATAAAACCCTTAGAACAAAATAAAGGCAAAACATTCTCTAGCATAAGTCATAGCAATATTTCTCTCAGTTTCTGAAGACAGAAGAAATACAAGCAAAAATAAACAAATGGAACCTAATTAAACTTATAAACTTTTACACAGCGAAGGAAAACATAAACAAAAAAGAGAGTCTACAGACTGGGAGAGAATATCTGCTAATGATGTGACAGACAAGAGCATAATTTCCAAAACATACAAACTGCTTCTATAGCTCAATATTAAAAAAAATAATAATCCAATAAAAAAATGGGCGGAAGATCTAAATAGATTTTTCTCCAAAGAAAACATGCAGATGGTCAAGAGGCACATGAAAAGATGCTCAACATTGCTAGTTATTAGAGAAATGTAAATCAAAACTACATATTAGGGAAATGTAAATCACAGAATGGCTGTCATCAAAAATTTTATGAATAATAATTAATAAAAGAATAGAGGCACAGACAAGAAGATACAAGAAATTCTTAATAAAAAAGCTAGAAGATTTTAAGAACAAACAGACTGAGATGAACAATTGCTGAAATGAAAAATACACTAGAAGGAATCAATAGCAAGTAAATGAGGCAGAAGAAGGAATAAGTGAACTGGAAGACAAACTGGTGGAAATCACTGCCACTGAACAGAATAAAGAAGAAAAGGATAAAAAGAAATAAGGGCAGTCTGAGAGACTTCTGAGACAACATTAAATGCACCAACATTCACATTATAGGGGTTCCAGGAGGAGAAGAGAGAGAAAAAATTCTGAGAAAATAAGTGAAGAGATAATAGCTGAAAACTTACATAATATGAGAAAGCATATACACACTTAAGTCCAGGAACTTCAGAGTCCCATACAGGATAAACCCAAGAAGGAACATACCAAGGTGCATATTAATCAGATTTATAAATTTAAAGACAAAGAGAAATTATTAAAAGCAAAAGGGGAATCATCATAAGGTTTTCAGCTGATTTTAATAGAAACTTTTTAGTCCATAAGGGAGTGACATGAGGTATTTAAAGTGTTGAAAGGGAAAGACCTGCATCCAGGAACACTTCCCAGCACAGCTCTCATTCAGATTCTAGGAAGGAAACAAAAGCTGTGCTGACAAGAATTCAGCACCACCAAACCAGCTTTATAACAAATGCTAAAGGAACTTCTTTAAGTGGGAAAGGAAAAACCACAGCTAGAAACAAGAACATTACAAATGGGAAAACTCAGCAGTAAAGGCAAATATACAATTAAGGCAGGAAATCATCTACACACAAATTTGATACAAAACAAACATTCATGAGAAGAAGAGAGTACAAATGCATGATATTGGAAATGCGTTTGAAATTAAGAAATCAGCAACTTGAAACAATTATATACATGTATATATACATATATATGACTTTTATATCAAAGCATCTTGACAACTGATAAACAAAAATCTACAATAGATACACAAAAAGAAAAAACTGATACAAACACACTAAACATAATCATTAAAATCACAAAAGGAGAGAACAAAAGAGGAAGAGAAGAAAAATAGGACCTACAAAAACAAACCCAAACCAATTAACAAAACGGCAATAAGAGCATACATGTTGATAATTGCTATAAAGGTAAATGGGTTAAATACACCAACAGAGAAACAGACTGGCTGTTTGGATACCAGAAAAAGACCTCTGCATATGCTGTCTATGTGAGACCCAATTCAGATCTAGGGACACATACAGACTAAAAGTGAGGGAATGTAAAAAAGGTATTCTATGCAAGTAGAAATCAAATGAAAGGGGAGTAACAATACCTGTATCAGACAAAATAGACTTTAAAATAAAGCCTGTTGAGTTCAGTTTAGTCGCTCAGTTGTGTCCAACTCTTTGCGACCCCATGAACCACATAATGCCAGGCCTCCCTGTCCATCACCAACTCCCAGAGTCCACCCAAACTCATGTCCATTGAGTCGGTGATGCCATCTAGCCATCTCATCCTCTGTCATCCCCTTCTCCTCCTGCCCCCAATCTCTCCCAGCATCAGGGTCTTTTCAAATGAGTCAGCTCTTCACATCAGGTGGCCAAAGTATTGGGAGTTTCAGCTTCAACATCAGTCCTTCCAATGAACACCCAGAACTGATCTCCTTCAGAATGGACTGGTTGGATCTCCTTGCAGCCAAGGAACTCTCAAGAGTCTTCTCCAACACCACAGTTCAAAAGCATCAATTCTTCGGCACTTGTCGAGAGCCACGTTAGGCGTTATTGACAAAATGGAGGCACGGCTCCAACTCCCTCTCCTCACCCTGCAGGCACAGTCCTGGGATGAAAGAGTTAGGTTTTGTGATTCTGACTTGTTCTTTCCTTTCTTTGATTGAGTTGGCTGGAAAGAATGTTAAGGTGCTTATTGTTCTTGAGAGAAGCATGAGAAAGCACAAAGCCTTCTGCAGTTGTGCCGATAAAATAATCTATAAAGTAACCATTGACATTTGTTCAAGGATCTTTACAAAGAATGTTCCAGGATGAGCATGTAGAATGCAGCTTGAGGCCATGGGAAGGATTGTTATCCGAGACCTGTTTGTGAGGGAAATATTTATGGCAAAAGAAGTTTGCTGAGTTTAGGGTTTAGGAGTCATTAAGAATAGTTAGAAGCTAAAAGTTTAAGGAATGTTGTAGTGTTAGCATATTTTACTGTAGCTTATAGAGATTCGGAATTTTGGAGATGTTAATAGCTAGAAACCTTTTTAGGAGATAGTGATCTTAAGATGCTAGGAGCAAACAGGCTTTAGAAATATAAGAAATAAACTGAGGAATGTAGCATGAGTTACAATGTAATCACAAGTTAAGTATAGGACACATAAGAGGAAGTAGATAATAGATAGTAAAGCCAATTCTGAGAGAATAGCTGAAGCCGGAACTCTGTTTGTAGGGCAACAATGATTTCTGGAGAGGATAAATCTGGGTGGGGGAAACTAAAAATGTCAAACCTCTGACCTAATGCTTTTGTCAAAGTATAAAAGAAAATCTGAAGCTTGAAATAAACACGTAGTCCCATACTTCTAGTCAGAGGCTACATTAGTGTCCGTCAACACTGCTCACCCCTTCAGGCTGATTCCCTGGCTATTGGAGCTGGACTTTGGCAGGCACTCAGCTTTCTTCACAGTCCAACTCTCACATCCACACATGACTACTGGAAAAACCACAGCCTTGACTAGACGGACCTTTGTTGACAAAGTAATGTCTCTGCTTTTTAATATGCTGTTTAGGTTGGTCATAAGTTTCCTTCCAAGGAGTAAGCATTTTTAAATTTCATGGCTGCAATCACCATCCGCAATGATTTTGGAGCCCCTCAAAATAAAGTCAGCCACTGTTTCCCCATCTATTTGCCATGAAGTGATGGGACTGGATGCCATGATCTTAGTTTTCTGAATGTTGATCTTTAAGCCAACACTTTCACTCTCCTCTTTCACTTTCATAAAGAGGCTCTTTAGTTTTTCTTTACTTTCTGCCATAAGGGTGATGTCATCTGCATATCTGACATTACTGATATTTCTCCCGGCAATCTTGATTCTAGCTTGTGCTTCTTCCAGCCCAGCGTTTCTCATGATGTACTCTGCATCTAAGTTAAAAAGTCTGTTAGAAGAGACAAAAAACGACACTATATAATGATCAAGGGTCAATCCAGGAAGAAGACTTGTCAATTATCTATGCACCCAACATAGGAGCACCTCAATATATAAGACAAATATCAGCAGCTATAAAACGAGAAATCACCTGTAACAATAATAATGGGGAACTTTAACATCCCACTTACATCAATGAACAGATCATTCAGACAGAAAATTGACGAGTGAATAGACATTAAATGACGTATTAGATCAGATGGACTTAATTGATACTTATATAGCATTCTGTCTGAAAGCATCAGAATACATTCTTCTCAAGTGCACATGGAACATTGGTACAATCACTATGGAGAACAGTATAGAGACTCCTTGAAAAACTAAGAATAGAACTACTATATGATCCAGCAATTCCACTCCTGAGCATTTATCTGGAGCAAACCATAATTTGAAAATATAAATGCACCCCCGTGTTCATTGCAGCACTGTTTACAATAGCCAATATATGGTAACAAGCCACATTTCCATTGGCAGAAGAATGGATTAAGAAAATTTAGTACATTTATAAATGGAATATTACTCAGCCATAGAAATGAGTGAAATAATGCCATTTGCAGCAATGTGATGGACCTAGAGTTTATCATACTAAGTGAAGTAAGTCAGACAAAGACAAATATTATATTACTTACATATAGAGCCTAAAAAATGATATAAACTTATTTACAAAACAGAAACAGACTCACAGACATAGAAAACAAGCATAATTACCAAAGGAGAAAGATGGGGGAGGGATAAATTAGGAGGCTAGGATTAGCATATGCAGCCTTACTATACATAAATCATCTACAAGGACCTATTTCCTATATAGCATAGGGAACTCTACTCAATTTCTATAATAACCTCCATGGGAAAAAATCTGAAAAGGAATAGATATATGTATTTGTATAATTTACTGTACATCTCAAACTAACAACATCGTAAATCAACTTCTCCAATATAAGATATAAATTAGAAAAGTTATTCATTCTCATTTATGATTGAATAATATTTCCTTGAATGTATAGACCACATTCTGTTTTTCCATTCATCCATTGATAGGCATTTGGATTTCTACCATTTGACTATTGTGATAGTATTGCAATAAATATTAATGTACAGGTATTTGAACATTCATTTTCACTTCTTTTGAGTATATCCTTATGAGTGAAACGATAATTCTATGTTTAACTGTTTGAAGAGCTGTGAAACTCTTTTCCAAAGTGGCTGCACCATTTTACATTCCCATAAAAATAAAGAGGGTTTCAGTCTCTCTACATCTTTGCCTCATTTCATTTCAAACATATTTTAAAAACCTTGCATTTGTATTTTTCTTCCCTCACAAATACTGTTTTAAATATCATATTTTACATCTAATCTCTTGTGTATTTCTTAATTGCTTATTGAGGATACAGATTATTTTACTACTTTTGTCTTTTAACCTCCCTACTAGCTTTGTTTGTGGATGATTTCCTACCTTTATTATATGTTTGCCTTTCCAGTGAGCTTTTTTATTTCATAATTTCCCTGTTTTTAGTTGTGTTGCCAAGTCCAAGCTTGCACTGCTTGCTGCACAATAGGCCAATAAATCTGAGAGACGAGGTTATGAGGCAAGGAATGTGACTTTATTTGGAGAGCTGGCTAACTAAGAAGATAGCAGACTAATATCTCAAAATAACCATCTTGTTGGGGCCTAGATGCCAGGTTCTTTTATGGATCAGAGATTGGGAGAAGTGAGGAAACAAAGTAAAAAAGACCATTTAATTCTTCCAAATATCTCCTAGAATGACAAGCTTCAGGCAAGGAGGGGGATATTAGTTTCACTTCCTTACAGTCATTTCATGGATGGCATGAAATGGAATATTTCTGGTCATATCAATAAACAAAGGCGCCCCCTCTATCTGCAGTTCCAGCTCCCCAAATGTGAATTTCTGAGCCATGCTGGTAAGCAGCAGACAAGAGGCACCATTTCCCACACAAAGAAAGCAAGAATGTCAGGGTCCTTCACAGGTGGGCAGGGTCTGTTTATCTCCCTGTGAGCCAAAGGCACCCTAGCCCCTGGGTCAGGTGGATGGGGGCAGGCAGGGCTCCCCGAGGCAGGCCATCATGTAGGCTTATAACAACAAAAGTGGCAAAATAAGAGTTAAAGGCACAGGAGAGGATCCAGTATGGAGTCAAAATTAACCCTTCCCAGTTACAGTTGTAGCCTTTTCTTTTTCATCTTAGAGAAGTTCCTTTAGCATTTGTTGTAAAGCTGGTTTGGTGGTGCTAAATTCTTTTAGATTTGACTTGCCTGTAAAGCTTTTTATTTCTATGTCAGATCTGAAAGAGAGCCTTGCTGGGTAGAGTATTCTTGGTTGTAGGTTTTACCTTTTCATCACTTGAGTTTCTGCTGAAAAATCAGCTAACAACCTTGTGGCAGTTCCCTTGTACATTTGTTGCTTTTCACTTCCTACTTTTGAGATTCTCTCTTTAATAACTGTCATTTTGATTATAACATGTGTTGGTGTGTTCCTCTTTAGTAAATTCCTGTATGAGACTCTCTTTGCTTCCTGAACTTGGGTGACTGGTTCCTTTCCTAAGTTAGGGAAGTTTTCAGTTATTTTCTTCTTAAATATTTTTTCTCAGGCCCTTTCTCTCTTCCCCTCCTGAGACCCCTATAATGTGAATATTAGTGTGTTTAGTTCCCAAAGGTCTCAAACTGTTCTCTTTTTTCTTTTCATTCTTATTTTCTGTTCAGCAGCCGTGATTTATATTACTGTTTTACAGCCCATTAATCCATTCTTTTGTATCATTTAGTCTACATTACACATTAGAAGTTTTCTTCTAGTGTATTTATTTCACTTTTCGTATTTTTCAGCTCTCTTTGGTTCTATGATTTTCTAACTCTTTGTTAAAAACCTCTAACTTCTCCCTCCGTGCACCCATTTTCCCTCTGAGTTCTTTGATCATCTTTACAGTCATTACTCTGAACTCTTTCTTAGGTTGATTGTCTATCTCGCCTTCATTTAGTTCTTCTTCTGGGGCTTTATCTTGTTCCTTCATTTGGAGCATATTTGTCTGCAACCTTATTTTGTGTAAGTATTTTTATGTCTGTGTAACTTATGTTAAGTATTTTGACCTTTGAGAAGTGGTTCTCTGTATTAGATGCCCTGTGCATTTCCCTCTCGTCAGAGCAGTGTACTCCCCATCTCATCACCCAGGGGCCAGGGGCTAGATGGTCCCAGAGTAGGTTCTGATCTGTGCTTGCAGACTCGGTTATGTATTTTTCTTTCATCTGGTTTCTGCCCCGTGGTGGGTGAGGCTGGTCTGGACACTAGTACAGGCTTCCTGTTGGGAAGGGCTGCCACCTGTTCATTGATGGGTAGAGCTGAGTCTTGATCCTCTGCTGGGCAAGGTCATGTCTATGGGGGTGTCTGGAGGCATCTCTGGGCTCAGGAAGTTTTTAATGTAACCTGTCTGCTGCTGATTGGGCCTGTGTTTCTGCCCAGCTTGTTGTATGGCCTGAGTCCTCCCAGCCTTGGAGCCCACAGGCTACTGTTTGGGCCAAGTCTTGGCACCAAGATGTCACCCTCCAGGAGAGCTCCTGCAGATGAATGCTTCCTAATATATCTGCCACCAGTGTCTATGTCCCCTGAGTGAGTCACAGCTGCCCCGTTTTCCCAGGAGACCCTCCAAGACCAGCAGGTAGATCTGTCCCAGACTCCTGTCAAATTACTGCTTTTGCCCTGGGTTCTGGTACGTGTGAAATTTTGTATTCATCCTTTAAGAGTGAATTTTCTATTTCCCTCAGTTCTGTGGGGTTCCTGCAGTTAAGCCCCATTGGCTTTGAAAGTTGTATACTCTGGGGGCTCATTTTTTCAGTGCTAAGCCTTAGGTCTGGGGATCCTGACAGGGGACTCAGAACTCTCACTCCTGTGGGAAAATCTCTGTGATATAATTATTCTTCTGCTTATGGAGAATAATTGTAACTGTTCTCCTGTTTATTCACCTGCAGCATATGCTGCTGCTGCTGCTGCTGCTGCTAAGTCGCTTCAGTCGTGTGCGACTCTGTGCAACCCCATAGACGGAAGCCCACCAGATTCCCCCATCCCTGGGATTCTCCAGGCAAGAACAGTGGAGTGGGTTGCCATTTCCTTCTCCAGTGCATGAAAGTGAAAAGTGAAAGGGGAGTCGCTTAGTCGTGTCCAACTCTTTGCGACCCCATGGACTGCAGCCTACCAGGCTCCTCCAACCATGGAATTTTCCAGGCAAGAGTACTGGAGTGGGGTGCCATTGCCTTCTCCTGCAGCATATAGGATTGGATTATATCTTAATTCCATCCTTCCTGTTCATTTTGTTGTGGTTCCTCTTTTGTCTTTGGTTGTAGGAGATCTTATCTGGTGTGTTACAGACTTATTCATTGATAGTTATTCTGCAGATAGTTGTGATTTTGGTGTGCTTGTGAGAGGAGGTGAGCCCAGGGTCTTTCTACTCTGCCATCTTGACTGCTCTCTTCCTGCAGTCCCCTCCCTAAACATATGACCTATGACTTAGAGAGTCAACAGCTGCATACTAAGATAATCTCCAACAGAACCTCAGCACATAAAAGGCTTGTTGAATAAATTAATATAAATATCATCATGTCAAGTTGAGATCAAAAGGAATATGGCAGAGACGTAAAATTTCTAAGGGAATTTTCCCTTCACTCTGAGGGTTATATTATTCCATTTGACAAATATTTATTGAGAAGTGATTACCTGCTGCATCCTGGTATTGTACAGGACAGATACGGTCCCATTTTTAACAGAGCTTAAGTTTAAATGGGTACAACTCATGAGCCTAAGATTAGATTTTTGAATGAAGAGACTTATTCATGATTGAGATGTTTTTCTACTAGGTGCCCAAAAATTACTTAAAATCTAATTCAGAAGTTGGCTCATTTTTATTTACACGCAATGAGACCTTTTGCAGCTGTACCGCACTTAAACACAGTCTCTGTGTGTGTGTGTGTGTGTTTGTGTATGTGTATACACAAAGGAGGAAAGAGTCACATATGTATCATCTCTCCCCTCTGCTTACCCTCCTTACCTCCATCAAATTTAAAAGACTAGAGTGTTGAGTGGCTATGGTTTTTCCAGTAGTCATGTATGGATGTGAGAGTTGGACTGAGAAAAAAGCTGAGTGCGAAAGAATTGATGCTTTTGAACTGTGGTGTTGGAGAAGACTCTTGAGAGTCCCTTGGACTGCAAGGAGATCCAACCAGTCCATTCTAAAGGAGATCAGTCCTGGGTGTTCTTTGGAAGGAATGATGCTGAAGCTGAAACTCCAATACTTTTGCTACCTCATGCAAAGAGTTGACTCATTGAAAAAGACTCTGATGCTGGGAGGGATTTGGGGCAGGAGGAGAAGGGGATGACAGAGGATGAGATGGCTGGATGGCATCACCGACTTAATGAACATGAGTGTGATTTCTTTGGAAGGAATGATGCTAAAGCTGAAACTCCAGTACTTTGGCTACCTCATGCAAAGAGTTGACTCATTGAAAAAGACTCTGATGCTGGGAGGGATTTGGGGCAGGAGGAGAAGGGGATGACAGAGGATGAGATGGCTGGATGGCATCACCGACTTAATGAACATGAGTGTGAGTGAACTCTGGGAGTTGGTGATGGACAGGGAGGCCTGGCATGCTGCAATTCATGGGGTTGCAAAGAGTCGGACACAACTGAGCGACTGAACTGAGCTGAACTGAGAGTGTTGAGTATAGAATTATTGAAAATATTAAGTTTACCTTAACCTTCTTCTGTAATTTACTAATCCTGTTTCTATAGATGAAAGAATACCATCTGAATAAGTGAATAGGATGTATTTATTTAAAGATACAGAAAAAATAAGGAGGAGTTTCCTAGGTATCTTTTATGGCATTTCATTATAGATATTTATTGTAATGCATTGCTAAAGATGTTATTTTTTCTCATTCAAATACATATGCAGCAGAAATTAGAGAGGAAGTACCTTGGTTCCAGTGTCTAGTGAGGATTGGTAAAGTGAAGGGCACAGGCTCCTTTTAGGGGACTGTAGCTCCTTGACTCCAGGTCTGTGTTCAGTCAGTTCAGTTCATTTGCTCAGTTGTGTCCAACTCTTTGCAACCCCATGAATCTCAGCACGCCAGGCCTCCCTGTCTAACACCAGCTCCCAGAATTTACCCAAACTCATGTCCATCAAGTCGGTGATGCCATCCAGCCATCTCATCTTCTGTCGACCCCTTCTCTTCCTGCCACCAATCTCTCACAGCATCAGGGTCTTTTTCAGTGAGTCAACTCTTTGCATGAAGTGGCCAAAGTATTGGAGTTTCAGGTTCAACATAAGTCCTTCCAATGAACACCCAGGACTGATCTCCTTTAGGATGGACCGGTTGGCTCTCCTTGCAGTCCAAAGGACTCTCAAGAGTCTTCTCCAACACCACAGTTCAAAAGCATCAATTCTTTGGTGCTCAGCTTTCTTCACCGTCCAACTCTCATATCCATACATGACCACTGGAAAAACCATAGCCTTGACTAGACCTGGACCTTTGTTGGCAAAGTAATGTCTCTGCTTTTGAATATGCTCTCTAGGTTGGTCATAACTTTCCTTCCAAGGAGTAAGCATCTTTTAACTTCATGGCTGCAGTCACCATGGGAATGCAGGCCCAGAGGGGCCAGGCCTTCTCATTTTTCAAATGAAACTAGAAAACTAGATTTTTAATGAATTCTCATTTTTTAAAAATATTGGAAACTGAGTCACTCATGTTTACAATGTAATGGAAGGAAAAGAAACTATTCTGACAGGTAAGCTATTTGAGATCTCTGAAGACTATCACCAAACCAGTGATGCCATTTATCATGTCTAGTAACTGCCATGGTCTACTGCACAATTGCACTCATCTCACACGCTAGTAGAGTCATGCTCAAAATTCTCCAAGCCAGGCTTCAGCAGTATGTGAACTTCCAGATATTCAAGCTGGACTTAAAAAGGCAGAGGAACCAGAGATCAAATTGCCAACATCCGCTGGATCATCGAAAAAGCAAGAGAGTTCCAGAAAAACATCTATTTCTACTTTATTGACTGTGCCAAAGCCTTTGACTGTGTGCATCACAATAAGCTGTGGAAAATTCTCAAAGAGATGGGAATACCAGACCCACTGATAATCAAGATTGTCAGGAGAAATATCAATAACCTCAGATATGCAAATGACACCACCCTTATGGCAGAAAGTGAAGAAAAACTAAAGATCCTCTTGATGAAAGTGAAAGAGGAGAGTGAAAAAGTTGGCTTAAAGCTCAACATTCAGAAAACTAAGATCATGGCACCCGGTCCCATCACTTCATGGCAAATAGATGGGGAAACAGTGGAAACAGTGGCTGACTTTATTTTGGGGGGCTCCAAAATCACTGCGGATGGTGATTGCAGCCATGAAATTAAAAGATGCTTACTCCTTGGAAAGAAAGTTATGACCAACCTAAACAGCATATTAAAAAGCAGAGACTTTACTTTGCCAACAAATGTCCATCTAGTCAAGGCTATGATTTTTACAGCAGTCATGTATGGATGTGAGAGTTGGACGGTGAAGAAAGTTGAGCACCGAAAAATTGATGCTTTTGAACTGTGGTGTTGGAGAAGACTCTTGAGAGTCCCTTGGACTGCAAGGAGAGCCAACTAGTCCATCCTAAAGGAGATCAGTCCTGAGTGTTCATTGGAAGGACTGATGTTGAAGCTGAAACTCTAATACTTTGACCACCTGATGCGAAGAGCTGATTCATTTGAAAAGACTCTGATGCTGGGAAAGATTGAAGGAGGTAGGAGAAGGGGACAACAGAGGATGATATGGTTGGATGGCATCACTGACTCAATGGACATGAGTTTGGGTGAACTCTGGGAGTTGGTGATGGACAGGGAGGGCTGGCGTTATGCGGTCCATGGGGTCGCAAAGAGCTGGACACAACTGAGCCACTGAACTGAACTGAACTGAACTGCCATGGTCACTTTAGACTGTAGTTTCAAAGGTGTAGACTTATTTGTGGCTTTGTACCCTCTGGTGCTGATGTCCCTGTCTTTCTCATACTTGTTCTCTTCAGGGTCCTCTAGGGCAGCTCTGTCCAGTGGAAGGTTCTGCAGTGATAGAAATGTTCTACGTATGTGCTGTCTGATACAGGAATCACTAGTGTCTATTGTGGCTAGTAGGACTAAGAAATTGAATTTTAAATTTTATTTTAATTGAATTGAAATAGCTGAATGTGTCCAGTGGCAACTGAGCCATACTTCCTGGTCTCTGTACAACTCTCATCCTCACAGAAACCTGACTAAGAGTTATTGAATTGATTGAACCAAACCCAGATAAACCCTTGATGGACAAAGTGTAGTAAGGAGAGAAAGGAGCAAACCTACCCCAACATTGGTGGGGCCTGGGCAAAATTTCATACATCTAAGTGTATGAAATATCAATCAAGTTGGCACATTCCTGAGTAAAATGTATTCCTTCCTCTCACCTTATTACATGTTCCTTCATCAGGACCTGGCAGTCCAGCCTCCCAGAATTCTTGGACTCTATGCTTCTGCTAGCCCCTCTGTTCCCAGTCCAGGTCCCCCCTGTGTCACAAGTGAGCTGAGCAGTGAGCCGGGGCAGAGTGGAACTTTGCATAACCAGTGATCAAGGGCCATATTTGGGATACTTCTGCTATTCTTGTGATATGTTCCACCTCTCCTCCATTTTGACTATAGCTGAGTTTGACTTTAAGACATAGTATATAGCTCTGTGGAATTGCTGTATAAAATAAGATCTTGTGTTAATTTGGGTATAGACCTTCCTTCTGAGTCAAGCACCATGATCTGATTAATCCCTTTTGGAATCTCTTGTAAGCTCCTACTTCATCACTTACAAATTGAGGAATAATCATTTTTCCAAATACATTTGTCCTGAATTCTTGAGAAGTAAAACAGAACTGAACAAGGCTATAGTGAAATAGAACTGCACTTGGCAACCGCTTTTAAAGATTAAGAGATGAAACATGGAATGGGTACAAATGTGACTTTGGCCAAAGGTTAATAAGGAGAGTTCATTAAACTGCCTATTTAACATCTTTATTAGGCTGCCTATTACATCACTAAATCATCTTCAGCAGTATGCCTCAGAAGACTTTTCTTGGGGCAGTCATTTATGCCTAAAGTGTTGGGGAGTGGAAGATAAATTGCAGATTGCTTTTAATCCATGTATAAATCAATTTAATGAGTTCTATGTGATTAAAGTCAGTAAAAAATAACAAGTATTGTAATACTTAGGATGTGTGTATGGATTATCTTCACCTAAATAACATCTTACAAATGATTTATAAATTTGAGTATTTAGGTAATCAGTAAAAAAGAGTTGCACTGTATGCATGCATGTGTATGCATGCATATGTGTGTGTCTGTGTGTGAAAAACTTGAGCAGGTTCGGTTGGAGGACAGCTTTGGAAATTTTAAGGTCACATCCTTTTCTGTTGGAGGCATTCATGCTGGGGGTCCCCAATCCCTGGGCCACAGAATTGGGTCACACAGGAGGAGGTGAGCAGTAAGGTTAATAAATGAAGTTTCATCTGTAGTTACAGCCGCTCCCCATCATTTGCATTATCGTATGAGCTCTGCCTCCTGACAGATCAGTGGTGGCATTAGAGTCTCATAGAAGCAAGAATCCTACTGTGAACTGCACACATGAGGAATCTATAGCAGATTGCACGCTTCTTCTAAGAATCTAATGCCTGATGATTTGAGGTGGAGCTGAGGCGGTGATGTTAGTGGTGGGGAGTGGCTACAGATGCAGGTATCATAAGCAGACAGGTTTGACTGTACAGAGACCATAACAAATAATTGCTTGCAAACATATCAAAACCCTGTCAGTGAGTGGCAAGTGACAGTTAAACTCCATCTGGTGGCAGACTTTAAGTCAGAATCTGACACTTATTTTAGTCTATGCATGAAAGAAAGAAAGTGAAGTCACTCAGTCGTGTCTGACTCTTTGTGACCCCATGGACTGTAGCCTACCGGGCTCCTCCGTCCATGGGATTTTCCAGGCAAGAATACTGGAGCGGGTGCCATTGCCTTGTCTATGCGTGGCCTGCCCATTATTTTATTTACCACTTGTGTCACGCCTCTTTCCAGCACTGCACACCTGTCTCAGTTACAGTTTTGATAAACCCACAAGCTAATGCCTGTGTACCTGCTAACTTGCTTCAGTTGTGTCTGACTCTTTGTGACTCTATGGACTGCAGCCTGCCAGGCTCTTCTGCCCATGTGATTCTCCAGGCAAGAATACTGGAGTGTGTTACCATGCCCTTCTCCAGGGGTTCTTCACAACCCAGGGATTGAACCCACATCTCTTAAAGCACCACTTGGCAAGCCCCTTAAGCTAATAAGCTTAGCTAAAATGAGTAAAAATGTTGCTGAGGAACTTTGAAAATGGGAAAAGACCCAAAGATGAGATGGCAGAAGACTCTAAGTTCAATTCAGTTGCTCAGTCATGTCCTTTCCTTTGCAACCTCATGGACTGCAGCACGCCAGACTTCCCTGTTCATCACCAACTCCTGCAGCTTGCTCTAACTCATGTCCATCAAGTTGGTGATGCCATCTAACCATCTCATCCTCTATCATCCCCTTCTCCTGCCTTCAATCTTTGCCAGCATAAGGGTCTTTTCCAGTGGGTCAGTTTTTCACATCAGGTGGCCAAAGTATTAGAGTTTCAGTCCTTCCAATGAAGGACTCTAAAGATGTAGAAGACTCTAAGACTGCCAACAAAAAGAAAACTGCATTTAAAAGAAAATACCAAGAGTTCTACTTAAATTATGGATCCTGCTGCAATTTGCAACAGATGATTCACATTCTCCAAGCCTGCTTTGTATAATATGTGGTGGCTAACTGTCCAGCAAAGCCATGAAACTTTCAAAGCTGCTTTGCACTTGGAGACCAAGCACCCTGCATTAAAAGACAAGCCTTTGGAGTTTTTCAAAAGAAAACAAACAAACAAACATGAACACAAAAACCAGAAGCAATTATTGAAGCTCACCAGTTCATCAAATGTCTCTGCACTGAGAGCATCATTCTCAGTGGCTAACTGCATTATGAAAGCTAAGAAGGCTTTTACTATTGGTGAAGAGTTGATCCTGCTTGCTGCTAAGGACACTTGTTATGAACTTTTAGAAGATACTGCAGTTCGAAAGGTGGCACATGTTCCTCTTTTGGCTAGCGCCATAACTAGATGAATTGGTGAAACAGCAGAGGATATTGAGGAGTAACTGTTAGAGAGGATTAATGAGTCACCGTGGTACACAATCCAGGTTGGCAAGTCCACTAATGTTGACAAGACAACAATGCTTGTTTTTGTGCATATATTTTCAGGAGGATATGCATGAGGACATGTGATATACATTTTTGTGCCAACCAACACCACAGCTGCAGAACTTTTCAAGTCTTTGAATAATTACATATCAGGAAAACTGAATTGGTCATTTTGTGTTGATATATGCACGGATGGAGTGGCTGCCATGACTGGATGGCTTTCTGGTTTCACTGCTTGAGTCAAAGACATCGTTTCTGAATGTGAGTCTGTGCACTGTGTCATCCATAGAGAAATGCTGGCTAACCAAAAAATGTCCCCTGAACTTAACAATGTTTTGGAGGATGTGAATAAAATGATCATGTTAAAGTACTTGCGCTTAATTCATGTCTGTTCGCACAACTCTGTGAGGAGATGGACACAGAGCACACACGTCTTCTCTCAGACACAGAAGTGAGGTGGCTTTCTAAAGGTGGCTCACTGGTCAGAGCTTCTGAGTAATGAGAACCACTCCAGAGAGTTCTTTTAGAAAAACAGTCACCACTGGCAGCACATGTCAGTGACACAGAAGGGATCCCCAAACTTGCTTACTTGTGTGACATACTCAACCTGCTCAGTGAACTCAGTCTGTCACTTCAGGGGAGAATGAAAACTATGTTCAAGTCAACAGAGACTGGCATTCAAAGCCAATCTGCAGTTATAGGTGTGATGAATGAACATTGGGTTTTTGACATGTTTCAAACATTAGCAGAGATTTCGAAAGAGATTCCTCTCTCCCAGCTAGATGCATAATCACCTGTCTCAATTTTCAAAAGAGTTTGAGCATTACTCCCCTACCACAAAAGACCCCCAGAGTGGGAAGGAATGGGTCCACGACCCATTTGTGAACAGGCCAGGTGAACTGACTTTGTCCATGCTAGAGGAGGATCAGCTGTTTGAGATCGCAAATGATGGTGGCCTTCAAAGTATGTTTGAGACAACTTCGAACTTCCATGCATTCTGGATTAAAGTCAAGGCAGAATATTTTGGGATTACCACAAAAGCACTGAAGAGCCCACTTCCACTTCCAACATCCTTTGTGAAGGGTTTTTTCCTGCAGTGACAGCAACCAAAACGAAATTACAGAGTAGTCTGGACATAAGCATCCCACTTCAGGTGTCACTGTCTCCCATCACCACAGAAGGAATCATCTAGTTGCAGGACAAAAAGCTCAGGGCTCCCACTGATTGTGCATTATGGTGAGTTGTGTAATTATTTCATGATATATCACAAGGTAATAACAATAGAAATAAGTCAGTGCGTGCATGCATGCTTAGTTGTGTCTGACTCCATGCCCCCGCTGACTGTAGCCCTCCAGGTTCCTCTGTCCACGGGATTTCCCAGGCAAGAATACTGGAGTGGGTTGCCATTTCCTACTCTAGGGCATCTTCTTGACCTGGGGATTGAACCCACATCTACTGCATTGGCAGGGGGATTCTTTACCACTGAGCCACCTGGGAATAGAAATAAATGTAGTGTGCTTGAGTCATCACCAAACCATCCCCACTCCTGGTCCATGGAACTATTGTCTTCCATGAAACTGGTCCCCTGGTGCCCAAAATGCTGGGGACAGCTGATTTGTGCCCTGTTGTAACTGACATGTGGTAATGAAAAATTATATTACCACTCGGGGAAAACTGGAGAACTCTGCCCTTATTATGCTGTGGCTCCCTCCTGTGGTAAAAAGGGAGAACAGGAATATAACCTGTGACAGATGAAGAAAAGAAATAGGACTGTAAAGCCTCCAGCCAGTTGTCTCTATAATTCAGAATTGTCTAGGAAACAGGCTTCATTCCTTCTATTAGATAGTTTAAATCCTGCAAAGGATTCTGACATATGATTGTTGCTACCCTCCCCGAGGGCACTCACATTTTATTGCTGTCCCTTTAATTTTCTCCTTACTGTATCCACTTTTCATGGTTAGAAACTATCTTGTATGATTTTATATTTCATAAGTAATACCATAATTGACATTAATGTAAATATTTTACTGATGAAGTATGTTTTTTCCTATGTAACTCTTTTCATAATATAAGTACTTGGCAATCTTTGGGTGGTTTTAGGATGTGATGGTTTCTTTTTCTCAGTGCCTTGACCTAATTCTCCTCTGCCAACATCAATTTTGGTCTATTTAAACAGAAACCTTTGAAACACTATTAGAAACTGAAAGGCATCCCAAGTGCTGTATGATTCTTAGATGAGTGGGTTTGCTTGAGATTAAATTTGAAAGCACCATCCTGCGCATGCAATTATTTCTATAGGATTGTATAATCACTGGTCCGTGTTGAGCTTTTCTTAGGCATACTGCCTGAACTGGCTGCAGATAGGGGGCTAGGCAAGGATGGGTTGTTTTTGTTGTTCAGTCACCAATCGTGCCCGACTCTTTGTGACCCCATGGCCTGGAGCCCACCAGACTCCTCTTTCCATGGGATTTCCCAGGCACGAATGCTGGAGTGGGTTGCCATTTCCTCCTCCAGGGGATCTTCCTCACCCAGGAATCCAACCCACATATCCTGCATCATATCCTGCCTTGATAGGCAGATGCTTTACCACAGAGCCACCAGGGAGACTGGGCAGGTGAGGCTAAACTCATTCAGTAACAGAGTAAAACATCAAGGCAGTGTAGGAGGGTGGGACTTGGGGTTAAACCTGGAGATGGAAGAAACAGCAAAAGGTAAGTGGTTCCACCCAGAGAGATGGTACGGGGAGGGAGAGGGGTTCAGGATGGGGAGCACATGTATACCTGTGGTAGATTCATGTTGATGTATGGCAAAACCAATACAATATTGTAAAGTAATTAACTTCCAATTAAAATAAATAAATTTATATTAAAAAAAAAGATAAGTGGTTCCCAACTGTTCTAGGCACTTTCACAATAATCGTCTCTGTCATGGACATTTTCATTACATAGCTAATCAGCAGTAAGGCAGTTTTGCAGTAAAGAATAAAATAATAAAAAACAAAAAGAAGGACATTAAAAAAGACCTAATGAAAGATGAGACATGAATAACAAAATTAAAAAGACTATTGCAAAATACAGTTTTTTGAATACATTTAAAATGTGTGTAGATTGAGGCCAGTACTTTGCGAATAATCGATTTTATTTTGTGACTTGTACCTAAGCACTTTTCTCAGGAGTCTTTTGTTCCTAAGATATAATACTTTTTTTTTTTTTGCCTGTTGATTTGTCTCTTCATATCACACTTTTTTCTGTTTTGCTAAAACTTCTTCTTTTGTTAAGAGAGAGATCAGTCTCCAAACACTAGGATGCGTATTTTTAACTGAGTTTTTTTTATTGTTTTGTGAATACCTCTCCATTATTTGTTTGTTCTTGGCATATTGTCACATATATTTTGGTAGATAATTCTGAAGTTCTGTGGAAAATGTTAGTTCAACTCTATGCCTTCGAGGTTCTCAACTTCTTTCTCCTCCAGTGTAGCGTGTTTCAAAATAAGAAACCAGTTCTTAGGGCAGATCATCATCATCCATCGGTTCATTGAAGCCATCAATAACTGGAAGAAAGGCTAAGATTTCAACCAGTTGAAACAAGACTGTAGACCTTTCATGGCAAAATTGTCCAAGGCCAGGTAACGGTGCAGAAAAGTGCTTGTGACAAAGGTGCTTACTGCAAAAATACCGAACAAAATTCCAAACTTTTCCTTCAGTTCTTTTGAGAGGGTTGGCAGGTGTAACTGCTGCTCTGGAATAATTAGGAGTATGCTGTTTCCTTCCCTCTGCATTCTTGCCCACAGGGGCGCCCTGTATTGCGGTGGTGAGAAATACATCTTGCAGAGCTGTACAATGCTCCCAGTCTCTACTGGCTACTGTCTTGGAATGCCAAGCAAACTTTTTATTAATGCAGGGCCAGCATTTAAAAGTACTGAGTAAATGAATAAATGAGGATTGTCTAGAAGGAGATAATAATGTCTTGTTGGGGTTCTCAAATACATTTTACATGTCTTTTAAAGGTGCAATAAATGTTACACTAGATGGATCAAATGGATTTGCTCTGTAAGAAAACACGAAATATTATTTGTACGTATTTGGAAGAGAGTTTCTCTTTGCTTGATCTCTTTCAGGGTCAAAGAAGGTGGGGGTAGCTCTCCAGTGGACCTTTTGCCCCTGGGTCTGGAACTCTTTATTGCTGTACCTGAATACTCTAGCTGTTAGGGGAGGTTTGTGGAAGGATGGGGTGGTTCAAGACAAAAAGACTGGCTTTTTGGATGTTTACACTTTTAAATAAAAATATAGAAATTACAGTTTTTTGGGTTTTTTTTAAGTCAATTCCTTTCTTCTTTTAACTCTGCAGAAATTTCTGACATTTTTGCTGATCTTGTCTGGGACTGTGCATCAGTGAGGTAGCTGTATTTCAGTGATTCATTTCATTCTGACAACACCAAGCTGAGAAGTCTAACAACTTCGATTAGCACAAGTGTCCAAACGACTCTTAATGTCAATAAAAACCTGATTTAGTCAACAGGGAGACAATTATTCAGAAATCCTTCTTCATATTCTCTTGTGGTTTCTGCCAAATGGTAATTTCTTTGAGGGAAAAAAATCCATTTTTCTTAGGGAAAAATAATGCCAATACACTCACTGCAGGCGAATCACTGATTCTTAATCTAGTTTGATTTGTGCCTGGCTCTGCCACAAACATAACGGGGGTGTGTGGTCCACATCAATGTTTAATAGATCTCCAGCCTTCACCTGACTGTTGAGTTCTTTCAGGAGAAACAAAAGAGATGGCATGAAAAGTGCAGACCCAGGGGGCAGAAGCTCCTGTGTGGACCTGGTGTGTAGAGAAGCCTGGAAGCATGAGTGAGCTAAAAATTTGAGAGAACTGAATGGAGTGTGGCTCAGCTGGTAAAGAATCTCCTGCAATGCAGGAGACCCTGATTCAATTGCTAGTTCGGGAACATCCCCTAGAGAAGGGATAGGCTACCCCCTCCAGTATTCTTGGGCTTCTCTGGTGACTCAGATGGTAAAGAATTCACCTGCGATGCGAGAGACCTGGGTTCTGATCCCTGGATCAGGAAGATCCCCTGGAGAGAGAACAACTTACCCATTCTGGTATTCTTGCCTGGAGAATTCCATGGATAGAAGAGCCTGGCAGGCTGCAGTCCATGGAATCACAGAAAGTCGGATACAACTATGTGACTTTCACTTATACTTTTTTTTTTCCCCTGTGACTGAAGCAGACTATACTTGCAGAAGTGTGGTGGGGAAGGAAACTTATAAGGGGCCCATTCATGAAGGATATTAAATGCCATGCTGAGTAGTTTTAGTTTCATCTTCTAGTCAGTGGGATGCCGTTCACAAATTTTGTACAGGAATACCTCTTTACTGTCTGGTTAAATGACAAGATATACCTAAAAATAAAAAATAAAAACAGTGATTTCCAAGAAGTGTCAGATGACAGTCTATTAAATGGTTGGGACAAAAGTGGATGCCAGGAATGGGGCAGAGAAATTGCTATACGTTGTAGCCATCAGAGGAGACTTCTTGATGAAGGAAGGAATGACACTGCACCTGGAAGAACAAGGAGAGGAAAAGGGAGACACTTCATTGATGTCACCACCTCACTCCATTTGAGGACAGCGTAATTGGGCACAGAGCGGGGAATGGTTGGAGCAGTTTGGTGGAGTGTCCTGGGAAGAGGACCTAGAGATGGAGTCATGAGCTGAGTCTCCAGTTAGGCAGCATTGGCTTCTTTCTGTTTGAGGATGTGTCTGACATTCCAGAGCTCCAGAGCAGTACTTTAAAGGTTAGTATGAATTCAATAAGTGTCTAGAACTACTGTATACAGGGAACGAACTGCATCTTGGCCACTGGAGTGGGCTCTGTTGTCTCACCTGGGTGCCTCGCCTACTTACCATGTCTCCTTTTCTGTTCTAAATGACTGTTGCCTACAGGGAAGGAAGTTGTGAATAGCTCTCTTGAACGCTTGATGCACAACTTCTTCTTGATGCTGTCAGGCTTGATAAAGGCCATGGACTCCTTGAACAAATCAGAACCCTTGGCCATCAGCATGAATTATATTCCTTGAGTTGCATTTTCTTTAGAACAAGTATTTAACTCTGCTGGAATTTTTCCCTGCCCTTTCTAAGCCTGACCATATTAGGGTGTATGAACCTTTCTGGTGAGGGGAAAAAAAGCCATGAAAAGAACCCAACCCAAGCCGCCAACACATGAGGCTCCAAGCAAAGGGAATTTTACCAGTTTGTGGGGCTCTGCCAACATTTCCAATGATTATGGAAAGTTAATTAATTCAGCCAATTAATATCCTACAGTGAAGTAGAGGCCATACTAGGGATAAAGTAGTGAACAAAACAAACATGGACGCTACCTGCAGGAGTTCACAGTAAGTGGGGGAAGCAAAGGCAGGTAAACAATTTGGCAGTTGATAGACGTGTTGGCTCATGTGTACTGTTATTTTAAAGAGTTCTGGCCTGAGCTTCAGTTGAGGTCTTGCCTGTGCAGTGTGCTAGTTGTCTGAGTAAATCCTTCTGAAATAAAATTTTTAAGAATTGAAAATGTTGTCAAAATGTAGGAAAAGCAAGATCCTAATAGTTTAATGGGGCTTCTCTGATGGCTCAGAATCTGCCTGCCAGTGGAGGTGATGCAGGTTTGATCCATGGGTTGGGAAGATCCCTTGGAGAAGAAAATGGCAACCCACTCCAGTATTCTTGCCTGGGAAATCCCATGGACGGATGAGTCTTGTGGGCTACAGTCCATGGGGTTGCAAAAGAGCCAGACACGACTTTGTGACTAAATAACAACAAATAATTTAATATGATTAACCCAGTAGATTTAAAGGGTCTTAGCAGACCCTTGGAAGAACTTCTGCCATTAAAGAACTTCTAGTTCATCTTTCAAGATAAAGCTGTGCTCCATAGATTCTTTTGATAGAACTTTGCCTCTTTGGATTGAACAGTCTGGTACCAAATGATTTAGAGCCGACTTGGGTCCCATGGTTGTTCCTCAGAGCATTTTGCAGACTCCCTCCAGTTATCAAAATGCTGTCACCCTAGACAGCTCGCCAGCACTGTCCTTCTGCCTTCCTCCCCATCTCAGCAGGGTTCTCATCTCTGATTGGAATAACAGCCTTTTCTTGTCAGGTCTGAAGCATGTGGAGGTCTGCACCAGGTCTGCATCCCCTGGGTCAGCTTTGAGTATCTTGCTATAATTTCCTTCCACTAGCAGCAAAACCCAAGTCAGTTTAAAAGGAAAACGAGAGAAGTGCAACTGAATGTAGCAAGCCCTGGGTATTTGCTCAAATGCTAAATGAGGGGCCCATGTTTTTAAGAGCAGATTCTAGGGAAAGTTCTGAAATTGCAAGCTGCAGCCTTTTCTCTTTGCGCTTGGTTTGGCTGATTTCCAAAGCATCAAGGCTAGCAATTGAGGGACTGAAATATAATCGGTGGCGATACATTCGCACCACATGAGACATTCTCAGCCTCCAGAGGATCCGGTGGCTGGAGGAGCAGCGGACCAGCAACAGCTCCTGGCAGCCGGAGTCCGAAGGGAGGGAAGATCGGATCGCAATGGTAAGAAACTCCGGAGCTTTCGGCAGACCTGGTCTGCTACCTGGGAAAGAATATTTAGCATGTGCTGGTGAATATGGCTGTTGGTAACCTGAGAATGACCGACAGTCCCTTGAGCTTTGGGGAGCTGTCGGTTTTTCAGTGGAAGGGCAGGAACACCTTTGCTACCAGCACACTGATTTTTGAAAAATAATTTCTTTTGTGTCAGGAGTAATGCTGCCTTGTAATTAATGAGGGCTGCTCTGCCAGGCAAAGACAGACCCCGCGGTGGCCTGAGACGCAGCCCTGATGAATACAGTGTCTGAAGTGGACTCTTTTCTTCTGAATGTCGTTGTAATTTCCAGGAGACTCCTTCATAGAAATAATTGCCCATTGTCTTGATATTTCCGTATGAGGGTTCAAACTCATTCGTACTGAAGCAGCTTTCTTTTCTGACTAGTGAGTCGTCTTAGTTCTGTGAGCTTCACTGTTGATTGGAGGCATTTGCACATTAAACGTTACTAGAGCAAACTTCTAAGAGATGTTGTTTTCATTTTAAAGCTAGCATATGCAGGCAGCGGCAACAGGAGCCCACGTTTAAAAGGAAGTGTTCTATGACTTTGGAAGAAGTTTGTTTGATTCACTGTAGCAGAGCAAATGTTGCTGGGGTTAGGGACACCGAAATGAAAATGAGGTCTTTGGACTTGACATTAGAAGTTGCCGGGGGAATGACTGTGTGCTTAATTGAGCTTTCTGCTCTCCATGTGCCTTCTCCAACTGCTGCTTCTCCATTGCCCTCGATACTAGGGGAAGAGCTGCTGTAACACAGAAGCCACTAAACTTTTCTTTAAGGGATTATGGGATGAAGGACATTGGTAATAATAGGATTATATAACATTTGGGAGAAAATAAAACCTATTACTATATAGAGAGAATGCCTGAAATACACTTATTTGACTGCACAGCTGATGTGTGGGAAATGATTATTCCGTTTATAATCCAGATGAATGAAGAAAGTGCTGATGAAAGGAATGTGGGAATTTTTAGTCTGCTTTGCTAACAATTCACAAGAGGGGAAACTGGAAGCTGGATTCGTAAGAATATTTCCTTTCTCTTCCTGGCCTTAATCATCTGTCCTAGCTCACTTACTCATAAGCAAACCGACCACTGAAATAAAGCAGCAAAGATGAGGGTCAGATTTTCCCTTCCTTAGTTTATACTTGGTACCTTTTATCATCTCATCAATTTTAGAAGCTTTCCTATCCAGTGAAGAGAACTTCGCAGAAACTCACCCCATTTCTCCTAAACCAGCAGGATGGCTGAGAATCAGCATGTCCAGCACGAGGATTCATTAGGGCTTCTTAGTGCTTGGGAATGTTTTGCCTGAATTCTTGGGGCATAATAATTCTGTTTTTCTCTTTAATTAGCCTGGGAACATTCCTTTAAGGATTAAAAAGAACAGGGCTGAAATGCAGATAGAGTCCCTTGCCAAGGGTCCCTTGCCAACAGGTCACAAGCATGAGCATACACATAAGCATAGTGATGGTTGTGTACAGTATTTAGGGAGAAAACAAGGAGCCAGTCAGGGGCTGAGATCACTTAAGGGCAGTAGCACAACCTGATGAAGGTATAAAGACCTCCGAAGGAGCGAACTTCCCTATGGAGCAGGGGGAAGGGACGGTGGGAACCAAGAAAGTGACTGCAGATCGTTGGCATGTTTGCATCCAGGCCACCCTCTGGCTATTTTGATTAGTTATTATTTGGAGAGTTGGAAAAATTACCCCACTGTATATTGAAATAAACGCTTGGGTCTAACTGAACTCTTCTTAACTGCAAACACTGATATGGTAACAATTTTGTAGGGAAGCTGTCCTAACTGGCCAGCTTTTGCAAAGGGAACCATACTTCACCTTTCGTTTTAGTGAGAGCTCTGTGCAGAGAACAGTGGGTTGAAAAACCAGTCTTTGATTATAAGGAGAGTGAATCTATAGGTTGGATTTTCATTAAATCCCTTCCATGATGAAAAGGAAGCCAATTTTGTTTCTCATCATGCAAATGTGATCAGTTCTCTCACTTATCCAAGAGAAAAGACACTATGAAAAACCGTCTCCTTGACCTCATTAGAATCCAGAGCATGTCAGGGCTTGCTGGATGTTATACCAAATAAGTAAGCCTGGCTTGGGCTGTGACCTCTCATTGCTTTTTTTGGCTTTATTTATAAACTTAAAGGAAATGCAAATAATTGAATCCACTCTATATAAATGTTAAGTTATTTGAAAGAAGAAGAAATGCATGGATGTAAGGGCAGGAGAAGAAGGGAACGGCAGAGGATGAGATGGCTGGATGGCATCACTGACTCGATGGACGCGAGTCTGAGTGAACTCTGGGAGTTGCTGATGGACAGGGAGGCGTGGCGTGCTGCGATTCATGGGGTCCCAAAGAGTCAGACACGACTGAGCAACTGAACTGAACTGAGCTGAACTGAAATAATATTTTATAAATATTGAGGACATATGTGCTGGGTTCTAAGTGTTGTAAGCACTTTAATAATCCTTAGCCTTGGTACTGATGAACCTATTTGCAGGGCAGCAATGGAGACACAGACATGGAGAAAGACTTATGAACAAGGACAGAGTGGGGGAAGGAGAGGGTGAAATAAGTGGCGAAAGTGCATAGAAGCGTGTACACTACCATGTGTAAAATAGATAGCCAATGGAAATCTGCCATGTGACTCAGGGAACTCACATTGGGGCTCTGTAACAACCTAGAGGGGCAGGAAAGTGTGGGAGATGGGAGAGAGATTCAGGAGGGAGGGGGCATAGATATACCTGTGGCTAATTCATATTAATGTATGGGAGAAACAAAACGAATATTGTAAAGCAATTATCCTTCATTTAAAAATAAATAAATTTTTAAAAATCCTCAAACTTCCTTTTAAGCAGGTTTATTATTATCCCCATTGTATTGACATAAGGCACAGAGAAGTTAAGTGCATTCCTAAGGACATACAGCTAGTAAGGGGTAGTGCCAGATTGGGAACAAATTCGGGCCCTTACTTCTTAAACTATCTCATCATACAGCTTTCCAAGACATAGAGGAAGCAAAGCCAGGCCAAACCTCCAATGACCCACTGTCTAAAACTGCCAAAAAACCTTGGACATTTCTTTCCTCTTTGTAGCCCATCTGGTCCCATATACAGGTCTGTTCTTCCTTCTCCATGTCACATGATTGGTTTCCTGTTCTTTTCATGCCAGCATAATTCATACCTTTTCTTCCCATTCTGGCTGATTTCCCCTAAACAATTCCCTTAAACTGGGAGTTAGTCTGATGTTATGGAAAGAGGGTTTAGATGTTTTCAGACCTAGAATTAAATTTCTGTGTTAGTCATGCATTAGTTATGTGATTTGGGACTTAAAAAAAAACTCTTTAACAATTAATGTTGTTATCTACAACATGCAAATAATGATTCTTAACCTCTATTGCATCATTGTAATAATTACATTAATATATTGCTATAACATACTGTTTCTAGAATAAGTAAGGCGTTTGATTAAGTTGGAGACCTTGCAGAGAGACAGATTGGGAGGAAGCTTTTGAAATTATCTAGGTACAGGATCAGAGAAGGCGATGGCACCCCACTCTAGTACTCTTGCCTGGAAAATCCCATGGACGGAGGAGCCTGGTAGGCTGCAGTCCATGGGGTTGCGAAGAGTAGTACACAACTGAGTGACTTCACTTTCACTTTTCACTTTCATGCATTGGAGAAGGAAATGGCAACCCACTCCTGTTCTTGCCAGGGACAGGGGAGCCTGGTGGGCTGCTGTCTATGGGTTTGCACAGAGTTGGACACAACTGAAGCGACTTAGCAGCAGGAGCAGCAGGTACAGGATGGTAAGGATTTAAAATAGGGTGGTGGGAAGAAAGTGGAAAAAAAAGAAGATAATGTGAAAGAAAACTTCATGTATACTGGCCACTGATTAGATGTGAAATATGAAAAAGAAAAGCAAAGACCCTCACACTTGAAGCAGGTGGCTCAAGAAAAGTGAATAAAAGTCCACTGGCTGCAATTCCTACTTTACCTGACATAGTACTTTGTGCGTAGTAGGTTCTGTGTCTCGTTGAATGAATAAAGGCATATATCAAGGAAGAAAAAGTCTGAGAGTCAAATATATAATAGGTAATTCCTATTGTCTGTTACCCAAAGTCCAATAAGGTGTTTAGAAGTCATTGACAGTGCATTGTGTTCTGGAAAGAATATGGAGGCTGACAATATAAAGTGGTATTTTGATTATGTCCCTTAAGAGAAGTTGGCTTCAGAGGATCAGAGGAGATTATCTACACCTACATTCATATGCTCACAGATTCTAGAAGTTTGAAAGTGACATGAAGAGAACAGATTGGATATAACTATAAATGACTAATGGCTACAATGTTCTTTTCTTGATAATGGATAACTGGTAGCCACATTGATAAAACTAATGGAAAGATGTGGAGGATGAGAGGATATAAAACTCCTTGAAAAAAAAAAAAACCCAAACACATATAATAAATATCTAAATGATTTTATTAATTAGGATGGGTATGATGCTGATGGAAGAGGATTCTGTGCTGACAAGTTTTAGGTTATTGAATGCAATGGTTAGCTTTGAGTTTCTCCTTGAAGATGGTGTCAAGAGCATTAAAAATTATAAATTGCACTTATCAATAGTGTAATGAAGAGGAATAGTCTCTCATTCATTTGTCTGTTGTCGTCTGTGAGCTACACTTGATAGCTAAAGGAACTGCAAAGCTGAAAATAAGCAAAATATGAGCTCAATTCAAATTTTCATGCTGTTGATCTGTCTCCTGGGTACAGACAATTCATGATGGATGCTGAATAAGTCCCATTTGGTGAAAAGACACAAGAGCAAGTTTGTATGGAATGATGGATGGAATACCATTTAAGTTGTTGCTGATTTAGCCTAATGTTGATTGTAAAATCAATGTGATAGATGGGAGCCCTAGAATAAAGACACCAATTAGCTGCATAACCTAGAAATTAAATAGGTTCAAGATGGACAAAGTCTCTGAGGAGCTGCTCAGAGGATTGCAGGAAAAATGGTATAGTTTAGATTTTTAGTCTTTAACGCAACTTTAAATGCCCTGCTGTAAATGTGGGCACAGGAATAACATCAGACTTCTCAGCTTCCAGTGGAGCTTATGATAGTCCAAGTTTGCTCTCTCCTCCCTTTCATTTCTTGCTCCAGTGCTCCTCGTTCATGAGTGTCCCTTCTTACCCATCTTTTACTTCCTATCTTATTCTTTTGATTTACCAGTCCCATGTGTGGGTAATCTTCCCAGACATCCTGGATTCCTAAGGACTTGGCTATAAACAGCTGCTTATTGGATCTATGAAGATCCCAGACTCCCCCCAAACCCACCACCCTGAGCCAGCACCCCTTTGTTGTGGCCCCACCCTTGCAGGGCAGGTATAAGTCTATTTGGAGAAATTTGGTGTTTGCATTCTGAAATTTGCTGTGTTTGGATTTATAACTTGTGTTACAAAAGTGCTTAGATTAATTTCCTTGTTTATTTAATTGCTGTGTTTATTTTGGTTTCAAAAGTGACATCAAAATATAATAAAACATGTATGCTGTGCTGTGCTAAGTTGCTTCAGTCGTGTCCAACTCTTTGTGACCCTGTGGACTGTAGCCTGCCAGGCTCCTCTGTCCATGGGGTTCTCCAGGCAAGAATACTGGAGTGGGTTGCCATTCCCTCCTCCCAGGGATCTTCCTAACTCAGGAATTGAACTTGCTTTTCTTATGTGTCCTGCATTGGCAGGCTGGTTCTTTACCAGTAGCGCCACCTGGGAAGCCCCAGAACATGTATAGAAATGTTTTAAGAAATGGCTAAAATAGAGGGCAAAGGAAAATTACACCTGTATATAATTAATAAATCTTACTTTTAAACTAACTGTGATGCTGTATCGATATGACTTTAATGTTTCTGACTGACACTGGTTGATTAATCAGTTCATAGAAAGTATGGCTCATTGGCTGAGGGGTTCTGTCATAGCCAGCATGGGCTACATTGTAATATGTTGCTACACCTAAAGATCCCCCCAATTTATGGTCACTTACCATGAAGATTCTTTATAAAACTATGTAACTTATGTTTAACACACTGAAAAACATGAAGACCATTTACTCTTTCTAGGACTTAGAATTTCCTATTAAGAAATATTAATGCTCTTTGTGTGAAAGAACATTAACAAATAACAGATAAATTTTTAAGATATGAAAAATTAAAGACTGAAATTAAAGCATGAAAATGGACTTAATTGATTCTAGGATTATATACGTTTCCTCTCTTTTACCTTCTCCTTCATTGGCTTGGCGTATTGATTTACTTTAGTCAGGGAGTTTTATGTAAAAAATTTTCACTCAAGTATAAGATGCAAACTAAAAAATATGTAAATCAGAAATGTACAGCTCACATTTTTGCAAAATGATCACAGTATTGTAATCAGCACCCAGTTCAAAGAGTGGGGCATCATTGGGACCCAAAGCTCCCTTCATGAGGCATCTCATGATCTTCACCTCCCAAACTGAGTTGTCCTTATTTTTAAGCTTTATATACCCTCTTTCATTTTTGCTTTAAAAAAAGAAGCAAATAATACTATTACATAGTACTGTATCAATACATCCCTGTGCATGGATAGAGATATAGAGAAATATGCTCACCACATTAACACTTATGGAATTTGGGGGATATTTTCAAACTTTCTTCTTTATTCTTTTCCTTACTTGGACAATGTTCTTTATAAACATGAGTGTGTACCATTTACAAAAAAATATATATGTAAGCAACTTTTTAAATGAACTTTGATGCTTCACAGTAAGCCTTTGGAATGTTTTATGGTGGACATTGGCCAGGTCATTTTCCAAATCTGGTGGCCGAGTCCCTGTTACTTTTTGAGCCTTTAGTGAGGTAGAGTTCTGTGGTCTCATCAGACGTTCTCTGAATGTCAGAAGAGATGGCAGAACCTTCACTCTCATTTCATAAGAACTACTAAAAGTACTGGAAACAGTTGTAAAATGCAAAAATATAAATAACAAAGCATAAAATATTTTGCAAGTTATTTATCTGCAATTCTTTGTAAGAAATAAGTCTCATCAGAAATAATAGTCTTTCTAAGACTTTCATATTAAGATATAATGGGAGCTTCCCTGGTGGTCTAGTGGTTAAGAATCTTCCTGCCAATGCAGGGCACATGGGTTCGATCCCTGGTCCAGGAAGATCCTACATGCCGTGGAGCAACTAAGCCCATGCACCACAACTACTGAAGCCCCCGCAGCCTAGAGCCTGTGCTCCGCAACAAGAAAAGCCACTGCAATGAGAAGCCTGTGCACCTACTAGAGTACCAGCCCCCCACCCGCTCGCTGCGACTGGACAAAGTCCATGTGCAGCAACGAAGACCCAGCACAGCCAAATGTAAATACGTAAATAAACAGATAAGGAAATCTTTGAAAGTGCCATGTAGTTGATGCTTCAGCTTTAGCAGAGAGTTGCTAAAAAAGCATTGTCAAGTACAAGTAAGTGTAAGCTCCCCTGGGCCCTGAGGAGAAGATGGGTCCCTTTGTTCCCCTGCCTTGGATAGCCATCCATGTCTCTCAGAAAATGATGTGTCTGGTTTTTTCTCAATTACTTCTTATTGCTGTTACTTTCACATGTGTCAAAGCAGTACAGTCTTATGCATTCTGCTGCTGCTGCTAAGTCGCTTCAGTCGTATCCGACTCTGTGCAGCCCCATAGACAGCAGCCCACCAGGCTCCCCTGTCCCTGGGATTCTCCAGGCAAGAAGACTGGAGTGGGTTGCCAGTTCCTTCTCCAGTGCATGAAAGTGAAGTTGCTTAGTTGTGTCCAACTCCTAGCGACCCCAAGGACTGCAGCTTACCAGGCTCCTACGTCTGTGGGATTTTCCAGGCATGAGTACTGGAGTGGGGTGCCATTGCCTTCTCCTAAAGTCAGGAAATAGACAACATTGTTTTTTATCTTGAGGGAAGACAGAAGAGAGCTGATCACTAAATCTAAAGGTAGCCTGATGTAGACCTGAGGAAACTAAATAAGAAACAGTAAATCCAATTAATTTTTTTTCTAATTACAAAAGAAAGAGATGGTAATTGAAGATTTATAGCATGCTGAAAATAAAGAAATAAAAGATTATTCACGGGTAATGCCTGTTGGTTTTAAATGTGATTTTAGCCTTTTTCCTTATATAAATATACACACTCACGTGTATGCATATACACTTCACACACATACAGTTTTTATTATATTATTATCGGATTAATGTTTATCTAAGGTCTGACAAAGCCTTTGACTGTGTGGATCACAGTAAACTGTGGAAAATTCTGAAAGAGATGGGAATACCAGACCACCTAACCTGCCTCTTGAGAAATCTGTATGCAGATCAGGAAGCAACAGTTAGAACTGGACATGGAAAAACAGACTGCTTCCAAATAGGAAAAGGAGTATGTCAAGGCTGTATATTGTCACCCTGCTTATTTAACTTATATGCAGAGTACATCATGAGAAACGCTGGACTGGAAGAAATACAAGCTGGAATCAAGATTGCCGGGAGAAATATCAATCACCTCAGATATGCAGATGACACCACCCTTATGGCAGAAAGTGAAGAGGAGAGCAAAAGCCTCTTGATGAAAGTGAAAGAGGAGAGCAAAAAAGTTGGCTTAAAGCTCAACATTCAGAAAAGGAAGATCATGGCATCTGGTCCCATCACTTCATGGGAAATAGATGGGGAACAGTGGAAACAGTGTCAGACTTTATCTTTTTGGGCTCCAAAATCACTGCTGATGGTGACTGCAGCCATGAAATTAGAAGACGCTTACTCCTTTAGATCCAACCAGTCCATTCTGAAGGAGATCAACCCTGGGATTTCTTTGGAAGGAATGATGCTAAAGCTGAAGCTCCAGTACTTTGGCCACCTCATGCAAAGAGTTGACTCATTGGAAAAGACTCTGATCCTGGGAGGGATTGGGGACAGGAGGAGAAGGGGATGACCGAGGATGAGATGGCTGGATGGCATCACAGACTTGATGGACGTGAGTCTGAGTGAACTCCGAGAGATGGTAATGAACAGGGAGGCCTGGCATGCTGTGATTCATGGGGTCACAAAGAGTTGGACACGACTGAGTGACTGAACTGAACTGAAGGTCTGACAAAGGTCCATATGATCAAAGTTATGGTTTTTCCAGAAATCATGTATGGATGTGAGAGCTGGACCATAGAAAGGCTGAGCGTCAAAGACCTGATGCTTTTGAACTTTGTTGTTGGAGAAGATTCTTGAGACTCCCTTGGACTTCAAGGAGATCAAAACAGTCAGTCCTAAAAGATATCAATCTTGAATATTCATTGGAAGGACCGATGCTGAAGCTGAAGCCTCAGTAGTTTGGCCACTTGATGGGAAGAGCTGACTTATTGGAAAAGATCCTGATGCTGGGAAAGATTGAGGGCAGGAGGAGAAGGGGACGACAGAGGATGAGATGCTTGGGTGGCATCACCGACTCAATGGACATGAGTTTGAAAAAACTCCAGGAAATGGTGAAGGACAGGGAAGCCTGATGTGCTGAAGTCCATGGGGTCACAAAGAGCTGGACATGACTGAGTGACTGAACAACAGCAATGTTTACCTCCCCAACAGACTGTGAACACCCATGGGTAGGAACTGTGTCTCCCATCAAAATCTCGATCTTTAGAAGAGTTCATGGCACATTTAATATTTGTTGAGAAAACAAAAAAATAATATTATTTTATTTATATGTATCAGTAAACACTCACATAAATATTATTCATCAATGTACTGTTTGGTCTTGAATTTTTTACTTAATTTATTGTAGCCATCATTCCGTGCCAATATATTTAACTCTGTCATCTTTTTAGGGGACATGGATGTTATTTCCAATTTTCCTGCAAAATTATTTAATAATACTGACTAAGCATTTTTGTACATTCAAGTTGAAGCAAATGCCAATCCATTTCTTTTGCTATTTCACTTGTACAACATCAAGAGGGTAAGTGACCTAATTTTAAGAGTGTTGAGTAAAGTAATGATCAAAGAAGTAAGGGGAAGTTAAAGTTTTCAGAAAGGTATGGTGTTCTTTGCTTAGTTTGTGGGTTGAAAAGAGAGCTGGAAGTAAAGGAAGAGAAGCATGGGGATGAGTCCAGCAAGGCAATATCTCAGCTCCCTTGGAGCTAAGATCTCTGTGATTCTAAAGTATGAGAGTTAGATAAAGGCCTCCCAATTCACCTTTGCTCTTCATATGGTCCAGCTGGCCCTTATAATTGGTCAAATATATAAACTTTGAAAAATGGCATATAGTCTGTGCTTGCAGATTTATTAAACAATTAGCCTCAGGTAAATAATCCTCACTCTTTAATCATTTTATTAATACATCAAGCATAAGCACTGATAATTTAGGAACCACACTCCATCCAGGACATTCAGATGTCATTTCTACCCATCCATTCAGCACAACAGAATTGGCTGGACTCAATTCTTGGACTACTGAACCACTTTCAAGCTTCTAGATGCTTGGTACAGCCAAGCTTCATTTCTATCCTCTAAGGTGACTCAAAAGCACACTATTGCCTAAAGATGGATGAATAAAAATATTACTTTTAAAAGATAAAAATCCTTTTTTAAGAGCCCCTTTCAAGTAATTAGGACTTGCCTAGTTACTTTCAAGGTGTACTGTATCCTGAATTGCTTTTGCTAGCCAATATCTGTAAAGAGCCCCCATTTAACTCCTATTCCTAAGTGTTTGGTCTTCCCAGATGGTGCTAGTGGTAAATGCCTGCCAATGCAGGAGACTCCAGAGATGTGGGTTTGATCCCTGGGTCGGGAAGATCCCCAGAGAAGGGCATGAAAACCCACTCCAGTATTCTTGCCTAGAGAATCCCATGGACAGAGGAGTCTGTGGGCTACAGTCCATGAGGTTGCAAAGAGTTGGACACGACTGGGCACACATCAAGAGAAGGGCCACCATCAGTTACAAATAAGAAGAACAACATACCAACCACCTTTCATGCCAACAGACTAGTGTTGGCATATACTCTTCTCCCTGTACTCTGTATTCAAATGATATTCTTAATCCTACCGGTGCCCAAACAACCATAAATATTGCCACACCTTCCTGACTGGATTATTCCAGTAGACCATGAACATCTAGTGCATCCAGAGGAGAATTTGGGTGCTTTTTAAAAAAGTTCCAAAGACTCTATAATCAAGGGTACCTAAGAGGGCTCCAGAATTCTTGTAATCCTGCTCACTATTCTGTAAGCAGTGGACTAAATCACAACTTAAAACACCCCTAAAAAGTAAAAAATATAAAACAAAAAATGAGAAAGGGAGAAACAAGTGCAATTTATTCATTTTTATTGGAATATAATTGCTTTGTAATATTGTGTTAGTTTCTGCTGCACAACAATGTGAATCAGCCATATGTATATGTATATCGTCTCCCTCCCACTCCACCCCCATCCACCCCTCTAAGTCATCACAGGGCACTGAGCTGAGCTCCCTCTGCTGTACAGCAGCTTCCTGTTAGCTGTCTATTAGTAGTTTACACAAGGCAATTTAAAAGGTTTTTTCTTTTTTCTTTCTTTTTTATTGAAGTATAGTTGATGGAAAGTATTATATAAGTTACAGGTTTACAATGTTATGAGTCACAAATTTTAAAAGTCATAGTCCATTTATTTGTGGACTACAGTCCATGGGGTCACAAAAAGTTATATACAACTGAGTGACTCAGGATTCACACAAACACTCCATTTATAGTTATTATAAAATAGTGACTATTCCCCACATTGTAAAATATATTCTTGTAGCTTATTTTATACCTAATAGTTTGTACCTCTTAATCCTCTAGCCTTATATTGCCCCTCCCCCATCCCTCACTGTAACCTAGTTTGTTCTTTGTATCTGTGAATATGCTTCTTTTTTGTTATATTCACTAGTTTGTTATTCCCTTTATGATTCCACATAGAGGGAACATACCTCAACATAACAAAGGCCATATATGACAGACATGCAGTTAGCATCATACTCAAAGTTGAAAAACTGAAAGCATTTCTGCTAAGATCAGGAACAAGACAAGTGTGTCTGCTCTCACCACTATTATTCAACATATTCTTGGAAGTCCTAGCCACAGCAATCAGAAAAGAAAAAGAAATAAACTCAGTTTGGAAAAGAATATTTAAAACTCTCACTGTTTGCAGATGACATGATACTACTCACAGAATTCTAAAGACAGGGCCAAAAAACTGCTAGAACTCATCAACAAATTTGGTAAAGTTGCAGGATACAAAATTGTACTGAATTATAGGACACACAGCTGGTGGAATTACATATTTAATTGTTGGAAAATGACTTAACATCTTATTTGAGGCAAGCCTAGAACTGATCTCCAGACTTAAGAGTGTGTGTCTTATGCTCTGCTGGTCACTTGATAGACTATGGAGGGGCATGTGGTGGGGCCTGTGAATATAATACTATATCCACCACGTGGCGACAGTGGAAAACAACCTGCCGCCAATGCAGGAGACAGAAGAGATGTGGGATCCCTGGGTTGGGAAGACCCCTGGAGGAGGGCATGGCAACGCACGCCAGTATTCTTGCCTGGAGAATCCCATGGGCAAAGGACCCTAGAGGGCTACAGTCCACAGGGTTTCAAAGAGTCAGATAAGACTGAAACAATTTAGCACACAGCTTGCATGTTAATTAATTAGATTTAACCATGTGTGTAATCTGTGCTGTCACTGAGCTTCCTCTGTGCTGTGTGCTTAGTCGCTCAGTCGTGTCTGACTCTTTGCGACACCATGGACTGTAGCCAACCAGGCTCCTCTGTCCATGGGGATTCTCCCGGCGAGAATACTGGAGTGCGATGCCATGCCCTCCTCCAAAGGATCTTCCCAAGCCGGGGATCAAACCCAGGTCTCCCGTATTACAGGTGGATTCTTTACCGCCTGAGCAACCAGAGAAGCCCCAACTAACTGTGCTCACTGTAAACGCAGAATTTTGAATAATAAGGATCTTAGAGATGGTCTAGTACCTGTACTCCATGAGTGAGTGAATGAGTGAGTGAAAGTCGCTCAGTCGTGTCCAGCTCTTTGCAATCGTATGGACTATACAGTCCATGGAATTCTCCAGGCCAGAATACTGGAATAGGTAGCCTTTTCCTTCTCCAGCGATACTTCATGAGGATACTTAAATCCCAGAAGGTCAAATAACTAGTCTAAGGTTGCATATAGCCTCCTAGCCATGGGGTTCAGTGTTCGGACTCCTCGGTTAGTATACCACATTCTCTCTTGGTTTGTCCAATCATGTGTTTTCCGGTAGTTTAGCTTTGTAACTGAGTTTTGTTCTTTTAAATTCCTGGACAGATTCTTAGAAAATTTCTTAACATCACTATTAAATATATAATAGAAATCATGTGGTGGTTAGTAAAATGTGGTGCAAACTCTTCATGATCCAAACTATAAGAAATGCTTTCTTCAAAAGTATGCCAATGACAAGATACATTGCTAATGAGGACCAAAAAGAAAGGTTACCTGAAGAAGTGTGTGTGAAGTGCGTTAGTCACTCAGTCATGTCCGACTCTTTGCAACCCCCTGGACTAGAGCCCAGCAGGCTTCTCTGTCCATGGGATTTCCCAGGCAAGAATACCGGAGTGGTTTGCCATTCCCTTCTCCAGGGTATCTTCCCAACCCAGATCTGCCTTGCAGACAGATTCTTTACTACCTGAGCTACCAGGGAAACCCAATGGCACCTGCACCCAAATCCCCAAACCTTCAAGGTGGACATGTTCTAAAACTTGGGTCAGTTCAATTCAGTTCAGTCTCTCAGTCGTGTCTGACTCTTTGTGACCCCATGAGCTACAGCACACCAGGCCTCCCTGTCCATTACCAACTCCCGGAGCCTACCCAAACTCATGTCCATTGAGTCGGTGATGCCATCCAACCATCTCATCCTCTGTCATCCCTTTCTCCTCCTGCTCTCAATCTTTCCCAGCATCAGGGTCTTTTCCAGTCAGCTCTTCACATCAGGTGGCCAAAGTATTGGAGTTTCAGCTTCAATATCAGACCTTCCAATGAACACCTAGGACTGATCTCCTTTAGGGTGGACTGGTTGGATCTCCTTGCAGTCCAGTAAACATTAAATCTCTTTATAATTAACTTGCATTTATAAGCTGATTGTCTTCAGTGTTACTTTATTCACTTTTTTTTAATATAAAAAGACTTTTCTGTCTTTGCATTTGACCTGTTGTCTTTAATAATTAACATGGTTTTATTGTAAAAATATTTTTATAATACAAGAAGGGGAATCCTTAAATAGAAAGATCAGAAGAACAATTACATATTAAAGCAGTTGCTCATGGAGATCTTGATAGGAAAGGACCTTACCAGTTAAACATTTATGACCGACAGTGTGGGCTCTGGAGGCAACGAGATGGAAATTGCAATTCATCATTTAACAGGGCAGAAAGGATGACATAATTGTAAGTGTTTCAAAGCAGGAAGAATTGTATTTGACTGATTAGAGGATGGAAAATAAGCCCTAAGAAAGAAATATTAAAGTAAATGGAATTGCTTTACTTAGAGAATGGAAGAGCCTGGGGCAATTTAATGTGTTTGAGTGTATGATGGACTTAGAGCAGAAGCTGGTGCTTAACAAATTTTCATTTCTACTGTGAACACATAAAGAATAGATGGGATTTTAAACTGCAGTGGGATCTGGGTAAGATACAAAGATACTTTTCTGACAAGGAAAGCCATTAGATACTCCAACTGGTTTTGAAAATTGTCAGTCAGTGACATTTATTAAAGTTTGCTGTGCACAGATCATTACACTTATTCATGGAGGGTTTTTGTTGTTGTCGTTTGTTTGTTTTGGGTTTTTTCTCTACTACTTCTTAAAAATAGGTCATAGCCCCAGCTTTCTGGGTTGGCTTCCATGAGGTTCTTACCTTAAGGCGCAGAGTAGTAGTAGATGATTTCTCCAAGTAATTTCAGTCTTTTGCTTCCCATATGAAGGGTTGTTATTGTTGTTTAGTCTCTAAGTTGTATCTGACATTTTTGTGACCCTCATGGACTGTAGCCCTCCAGGCTCCTCTGTCTATGGGATTTTCCAGGCAAGAACACTGGAGTGAGTTACCATGCCCTCTTTCAGGGGATCTTCCCAACCCAGGGGTCGAATCCATGTCTCCTACTTGGCAGGAGGATGCTTTACCACTGAGCTATGAAAAAATAAAAAAAACAAACAAACCAGTCAGTTCTCGTTACGTGGCAGTTACGGCCTAAAAAGTCACCATAACACTAATTAGTGAATACTAACCAGTTATTTCTAGAGGAAGTGCAGCATTAGATTCCAAACCTCTGGTCATACCATTTTCTTCAGTCAGTGTATAACCTTGATCTATGTGTGTTTCTATTTAAAGACACTTTATTTAATATATATTGTTGACTCTTTAACATTGAACTCTTAGCCACTGACACTATAACCCTTGCCTGAACCAAGCTTTTCTAACACATGTATTTTCTCTGTAAGTCACATCACAACCTTTTTGCACTTAGGAACACCAGAAAGCACTTCAGCGCTTTGCTTGGATACATTTTAAAGAGAAATCACCAGAAAATAGAAAAGCACAAAAAAAGCAAAAAACTCATGACATGGAGTGGACCACGAAGTGGACAATTCTTTACAGTATGGAAGCAGAAACAAGAAGACAGCTCAGCTGGGAAAATGTGTCTTGAATGAGTTAAGGTTTCCACCAGTTTGTGGTTTACCATGAAGGCAAGAATTGATTTTAGTGTTCCAAATACATTTTCACACGTAGGCAAACTTGCAAATACAGACTCTATGAATATCGAGGACCAACTGTATATTCTGACTTTTTCACAAAACAGTGGTCTTCATTTAAATTTAATATAAAAATGAATTTAATCTAAAAAGTTTCCTATCATACAGCTGTTTGAAAAGTTCAAGTGAAGTCTGAGTAGAATATACATAACATAAATGTTTGTAAGAAATACATGTTTTAGAATGTCAGCCGTGTACTGAAATCTCCTACGTCTCTCTCCCCATCCCTGGCTTCTACCTTACTTTAAGACTCATATGTCCTGTGGGCTCCTTGACATTTCTACTTGGAGGTCTCATAGACATTGGGGAAGGAAACGACAACCCACTCCGGTATTCTTGCCTGGAAAATCCCATGGACAGAGAAGCCTGGTAGGCTACAGTCCATGGGGTCACAAAGAGTCGGACACGACTGAGTGACTTCACTTTTTTTCATAGACATATCAAACCTGCTATGTCTAAAATCAATGCCTTGGACTTCTCAGGTGGCCCAGCAGTTAAAAATCTGCCTGCCGATGCAGGAGACATGGGTTTGATCCCTGGTCTGGGGAGATTGCATGAGCTGAGGGGCAACTAAGCCCGTACTCTAGGGCCTGCCAGCCACAATTACTAAGCCTGTGCGCTGTAACTACTGAAGCCCATACTCTCTGGAGCTTGTGCTCCACAGCAAGAGAAGCCACCACAATGAAAAGCTCACACACTGCAGTGAAGAGTTGCCCCGCTCGCCACAGCTAGAGAAAGCCAGTGCACGGTGCTGAAGACCCAGGGCAGCTAATAACTGAGTCAGCAGAGTCTTCACTGCTTCTCCTTCCTGAGCTCTGCTCTTCCCACAGCCTTCTCACTTCAATAAACAGCAGCTTTGTCTTTCTAGTAACTCTCAGGACTCAGCCTAGAACTCTCAAGAGTCCTCCTTGGCACCTCTCTTTCTTTTCTTTTCATTCTCTACATCCAGTTCATCAGCAGCATCTGACAGCTCCACATTCACGAGGCATCCAGGATCCAACCACCATCCACCGCTTCCACTGCTCCATGCTGGTCTCTGCCAGCATCACCTTTTGCCTGGACTAGGTTCTTGTTTCCAACCTTGCCACCTGAAATTTCTCTGCACAGTAGTCAGAATAATCATTCTGAGATGTGTGTCTAGCATGTCACTCCAGACTTGCTGGTGACTTTCCATCTCACTCCGAGTAAAAGCCAAATATTTGACCAAGGGCTACAGAAGTCCGCATAATCTGGCTCTCTTCTTCATCCTGTGACCTCATTTCCTATCACTCCCTTGCTTAATGTGCAGCAGCCATGGTGACCTCCTTGCTGATCCTCAGCTGTGGTCACCACACACCTGTCCCAGGACCTTTGCACATACTCTTCCTGCTGTCTGATCAGTAATTCCTCTGATAGCCACATGGTCTTCTCTTGAGGTCACTCCTGAAATGTCATCACACAAAGCAAGCCTTTCTCTTCCCCATCACAACATGGCTACCCTGTCCCCTTACCCTGCTTTATTTTTTAAAAATAATATATCTGATGTAATACATACTTATTAGACATTGATTTTGTTTTTTGACATGAGCCCTTCTACTATGCTTTCTTGGAGTAAGGCCATTAGTTTATTCACTACTAAACTAATTTATCCCCAAAATGAGTAAGTGAAAGAATAAATATAGAATAATATCCTTAAAATATTAACTCGAGAATGCAAGGTGCAGGCAATATATTTAGATTGTTTTATTTGTGCATTTATTTTCTTACTTTTATTTGTGTAAAAAGAGGGAGCAACACAAACACATATATACCTCTATCCTAGGATTAAAGATGAGGATGCAGAAAAGTCTGGTAAGAATGGTTCCTTCAGAGAAAGAGAACTCTATCAGGAGTGAGGGGAGGAGACACCTACTTTTCACGTTATGTGTATTCTCAGTCATGTCCAATTCTTTGCGACTTCCTGGATTGTAACTCACTAGGCTCCTCTGTCAATGGGATTTTTCAGACAAGAAGACTGGAGTGGGTTGCCATTTCCTTGTGCAGGGGATCTTCTTGACCCAGGAATCAAACCCAAGTCTCCTGCATCTCCTACATTGGCAGGCGGATTCTTTACCACTGCACCACCTGGGAAGCCACTTTTCACTATATATTGTATGTTTAATACAATCTGCAAGTAACATCTTCTCCCAAAGCAAACCAACTAAAAAGTTAAAAAGAAAATTTTACTTAAAAGCCCTCTATTAAGCCTAAGCTGTATTTGGGGAAAAGAATCCAAAATTCAGAGAACCAATATGTGTTGCTCCATTTCTATGGAACAACGGTACTCACATTGTTCCTTTTTGCCTTTCTCTCTGCTGTTTTGTGTATTTTTGATAGCTTCTCTTTATTAGAAGAAAAAAGGACTGACATTTTTGGGTCATTTTGCTCCTTACCATCTGCCACAGAAACTTTGACATGGGGACGCGATGGGCACAGAGTCAAACTGGCAGCATTTAGAGTGTGATTTCTTTTTTTTAATCTGAAAAATTCCAAGGCTGTTATCTGTGTTGTTTTAAGAGACCACATTTTCCTGTTGAAATCTGCCTTTTGTCTCTTTGGCTTTTCCCCACTGTGGTTGTTCCCTTATGGTCTTTCATTTGGCTTTCCTATACCACAAATCTAATTGGAAAAAAATGGACAGAAATGCCCAGGAAGGTGGCCTTCATCAGCCCTGTCCTTTGCTGTGGCTGTCTGTGGTGCCTACTCAGGGGACCCCACCTGAAACACTCCATGTCCTCTAGGCTTTATGCCAGAATGAGTTTTCTTAGGCTCAACTTGGAAAAAAGGGGAGAATTTCATTTGCTCCTGTGAGGCTGTACTTAAACCTGCCTGTCTTGTTGGAAAAAGATCTTAGAGGTCTATCCATGGTCCTAAGCTTTGGCTTTGGATGACAGATTCTTAAGATACAGCTCCACTTATGAGTGCTGAGCAGGGCACAAGCCACATAGAGGCATGGGTGCTGGCTCCTCCTTTATTAGCATATGGTCACTTAAACTTAATGAGGGATACTCTCAATTGGCAGCTTCCTTTCAACCTTTTCTTATAATAAGCTAATTTTGTGCTATAATTTCCAGTAGAGATCAGTAGCTTAGATTTGGCAATATCAGTATTTCCCACTAATGTTATTCCCTTTACTTCCTCCTACCTTGCCCTGAGGTCCCTGAAGTCTTTGGGTTTGTATATAGGATGGATGAATTGAGAAAATGTGACACACACACACATATTATGGTATAAGTTTGCTACCATAGCTCCCCGTAGTTTATTTCTCCATAATAAGTGATGCTCAGTAAATGTTTATCAGTAGTATAATTACTGGAGAAGGCAGTGGCACCCCACTCCAGTACTCTTGCCTGGAAAATCCCATGGACAGAGGAGCCTGGTGGGCTGCAGTCCATAGGGTCGCTAAGAGTCGGACACGACTGAGCAACTTCACTTTCACTTTTCACTTGCCTGCATTGGAGAAGGAAATGGCAACCCACTCCAGTGTTCTTGCCTGGAGAATTCTAGGGATGGTGGGAGCCTGATGGGCTGCCGTCTATGGGGTCGCACAGAGTCGGACACAACTGATGCGACTTAGCAGCAGCGGCAGTATAATTACAGCATGGTGAATTTATTACTTTCACTGTTCCTGTGAATCCCCGCTTTCCACTTCTGTATGCTCCCTTCATGTTGCTGGTGACATGGATCATTTCATTTTAGCTCATGGCAAGCATAGCAGGTGGGCTTTTCAGGTGGCTCAGTAGTAAAGAATCTGCATGACAATCAGGAGACGCGGGTTCCATCCCTGGGTCAGAAGGATCCCCTGGAGGAGGAAATGGCAACCCACTCCAGTATTCTTGTCTGGAAAATCCAATGGGCAGAGGAGCCTGGTGGGCTATAGTCCATAGGGTCACAGAGAGTCAGACATGACTGAGCATAGCAGGTGGTTTCTCAGATTTGCTTGTAGGATTCCTGTGACCGTCTGTGACTTCCCGCTAAGGGTCAGATGTGAGCCTAAGCAACAGATGGTGCAGACAGTCTCTCTGTGCCTCTGACTTGAAACTTCTCTGACTTTCTGATCTTTTAACACAGTGAGGATTTCATGGTCTGATTTCTATGGATTCCTAGTGCTATTGAAACCTGGCACAGCTAAAAAGGTAAAGGTTATCTCCAGAATAAACAGATGCTTGACTATTCAGATATATGTGACTTGCATTTCTATTACCCATGGCAAAGTTAAATCCATCTGTTAGGTTACAGCCAGTGTTGATCAATATTGTTGTTCTTCTGGTGTTTGTTGTCTCTTAAAGTAGCTAAAACAAAAGAAGATGTGTAAATAAATCATAAATGATAAATAGAGCAAGATCATGACTTGTTATGAGCAGAGTCCACATGCACCACAAAGTTTATTGTTTGAGATCAAGTAAGAGTGAAATATGAAGACCTTGGGTGGAAGTAGGTGATATGGATGAAAGATTTAAGTACCACATGGAAATACTTGCTGCTTGTCATAATTCCCTAGAAAAGATTATCCAAGGGGTCTCTCTTCTTCTTGTAGCCAAGTGATCATGGCTACACTAACTTTTAATAAATGTCTGTGCTCATCACTGTCTATGGGATGATTCAGACTTGTTTTATGTAGCAACTTTTAAATCAAAGCCGCATTTCTTGGAGCCATGTAGAATGACTTAGGGCTTAGAGGTGAGGCTTCTAGTCTGTTTAAGGCCACCACAGGGAAGGAAGGGCCAGAGGACATGTGGGATCCAAGTACAAGATCTACCATGAGGCACAACACAGGATGGGCAAGGAGCGCAGAGACCCAGCTTCCGAGACACACCATGGAGCTGCCTGTGGGGCAGACAGATGGGTACAGCGCTCATGGGTCTAGCCACTTCCATGTTCATCTAGATCCAGCTGTTGATTAGAGCATGATGAGGGGGAACCCAGCAGCAAACTCAGGACAAGACAGTTACATGCCTATGAGTGACTATTAGCACCAGGCTTTGGGTCCTGGGCAGTTTAGGTTGGGGACTCAAGTAGCAAGAGACAGAGTCTACACAGAGAAACCACACAGAACCAAGAGTAGGAAATAAGTGGGATGTGTCTGGCAAGTGCATGGATGGTTTTTGGTCATTTCTAGGTCTTATGGACTGAATGTTTGTGTCCTCTCCAAATTCATATTGGACTTCCCTGGTGGTAAAGAATCTACCTGCTAATGTAGGAGACGCAGGTTTGATCACAGGGTTGGAAAGAGCCCCTGAAGAAGGAAATGGCAGACCACTCCAGGATTCTTACCTGAAAAAAATCCCATGGACAGAGGCACCTGAAAGTTTGCAGTCCATGGGGTCGCAAAGAGTTGGACATCACTGAGCACATACACACACACTCCAGAGACTCATGAAGCCAATGAGCACTAAATAATGTCTAGGCAGCTGGGCCTGAACCATACCTGATGCTTCACATGGTCAAGCTGGGGAGTGGAGAACAGCAGCTCTCTATGTCTTTGTGTGTTGGGGGTGGAGGGGAAGTTGGGGTGGGAGGATAAATTGATTACAAAAAAGACTTAAAAATGATTTCTCAATTTTTATTAGAAAACTTTCATTCATATCATAAATATTTTCACTCATTATTGCATCTATAAATTTATTTGGTTAGTGGAAGAGTATGGCCAATGAACATTTTAATCCGTAAATTCATATTTCTGCTTTTACCCTATGACCAAATCCTCATGGTGATTTAAACATGTAGAAGTGGTGGTTAGTCTTCAATATAGAAAGAGAACAATGGTTTAGATGCTATTGGGAATGTACTCATGATAATTAGAAATGGTAATCAGTAAGAAAATCTGTGAAAATATTTCATACAGTTTTCTGAGGTTGTTTCTGATATCTAGAGACATGCTTATCAATGGATGAAGAATATTTCTATTCTTGTTTACAGTTGCTGCAGTTAAACTTAAGCAACTTGTTTGCTTTTCTGTGGGTTAAATGATTTCAGGAAAGCTTGTGGTCTTACTCCTGAGTTATATGCAACATTTTCTGCCAAACTGAAATGAAACTGCTTTTAGCAGATATAAATGTTGGATTGGCACCAAAGGAGGTTCAGTGTTTCTTTTTTGTTTTAATATTACTGTGACATCTTATTTCTCACTGGATGACTTTTTTGTGGTCATTCACCTTTGAACTGTAGCTTGCTGTTCACAGAGCCATGGCATCGTAAGGCTGAAGGGACTGTGAAATGCCATCCAGCCTGGCAGGACCATATCCATCTTCAGAGGAATGTGGCTCCCTCTGCCTGAGACACAGTGAGAACCTTTGCCTAGAATCCTCAATATCCATCACGTAAGAGTATGACTGCCACCCTGACTAAACTGGCAGTTCTGTCATTGTCTTCGGCATACTGAAACATTCCGCACTGGTTGTAGCAGCATATTTTTATCATCGTAACTTCTTCTTTGTTCCTTTTCCTCCCTACTTCCTCTAAAGCTAGCACAGTTAAAATTAGTACAGTTAAAGGTTTATTCCACAAAGTTTCCCAGTTTAGAACTAAAATATGAGATTATAAAGTACTGGGAAAATAAGGTGTAGGGAGCTTTAGGTTATGGGAGCAGCGTGCGTGCACACATTTTAAGTTGCTTCAGTCGTGTCTGACTCTGCAACCCCATGAACCGTAGCCCACCAGGCTGTGGGAGCAGCTGCTTAGGTTAAATATGACTTTTAATGAACAGACAACCTGCAGCTGACAGCTGAAATAATCGAGGCTATGCGGTATGCTTCCGAATTTTAAAGATAATCTAACATTTTGCACACATAGATTTGCTTTAACTATTTTAAGGAGTTTCTAAATTAAGGCAGGGGTTCCCTGGTGGCACAGTTGTAAAGAATCCACCTCCAATGCAAGAAACACAGGTCTGATCTCTGGGTTGGGAAGATCCTCTGGAGTAAGAAATGGTACCCCACTCCAGTATTCTTTCCTGGAAAATTCCATGGTCAGAGTAGCCTGGTGGACTACAGTCCATGGGGTTGCAAAGAATAAGACATGACTGAGTATACAACAACTGAAGCTAAGGCAGGAATTTCCGTTCCTTTTTCTAACCACCGTTCACTGATAACTCTATACCTAGTGAAATACTTTTTGTTTTAGAATAAATATTGGAAGAGTAGTTGAGCTACTTTTCTAGCCAGAGAGTAAACATGTCCTCATATAGAACAAAACTGTGATACTCTGCAATTGGTTTATAAGCCAAGGCAAAATAGAAAGTGGTTTTGGCTTTCATTTTTGTCATATCCAAGATTTCAGCAAAGTGCATTTTCATTTTTTTTAATGCTTACTGTATCAAAGAGTCTAAAATAGTTGTTTCTTGGAGAAGGTTTTTGTAGCATCCTACTTTTCTCTAACAGTCAGCTGGAATTCAGTATGTCTGCTTAAAATGGAGACAATAAACTGATTTAAAAAAAAATCACAGGCATTTGAAAGTCTGTGAAATTTTTTTTTTAGGATAAAACTTCTACCATTTTAGCTCTAGAGAAGTTTATATGGATTTAGGTCTGTTTTTAGTCTTATTGCAATTATTTTCTTCCCTGGTCCTCTCATCTTTAAACACACATTTTTGTTATTTAGACTAGAGAAAAACTATTAATATTTAGCAAGAACATTGAAGAATGCCTGCTAATCAGAATCTGCTCATTAAAATGAGGAAAAGAATGGGAAAAAAAGGACAACTGTCCGTTTCTGTTTTGGAGAGGCAAAGTCTCTGCTGTCTGTTGATTCTAGTAGGCAGGATGAAACAGATTTGTCAACTAATCATCAGTCTGCTTGGAGCGGTACAGACTGGTCTAGGAATAAGTATGTTAAAAAGGAAAGTAATTAAATTTCCTTATGGGATGATAGAGTTTTGGCTTTGTAAAATTTCCGGGAGTGGAAGATCTGCTGGGTTCCAAAGTATTAAGATGAAGTAGAAAGCATTTCATGTTCCCATCTGCCATCATTGTGCTTTTCACTTTGGAGACGACTGTGGCTCAGATCGTGAGCTCATTATTGCAAAATTCAGGCTTAAATCAAAGAAAGTAAGAACACCACTAGGCCATTCAGGTATGACCTAATCAAATATCTTATGATTATACAGTGGAGGTGATCAATAGGTTCAAGGGACTAGATCTGGTAGGCAGTGTGCCTGAGAACTATGGATGGAAGTTCATGATATTGTACAGAAGACGGAGAACAAAACCATCCCAAAGAAAAAGAAACACAAGGAGGCAAAGTGGTTGTCTGAGGAGGCTTTACAAATAGCTGAGGAAAGAAGAGAAGTGAAAGGCCAAGGATAAAGGGAAAGATACACCCAACTGAATGCAGAGTTCCAGAGAATAACAGAGAGAGATAAGAAGGCTCTCTTAAATGAACAATGCAAAGAAACAGGAAAACAATAGAATGGGGAAGACTAGAGATCTCTTAAAGAAAATTGGAGATATCATTTCATGCAAGGATAGTCACAATAAAGGACAGAAATGGTAAGGACCTAACAGAAGCAGAAATGATTAAGAAGAGGTGGCAAGAATACACAGAACTATACAAAAGAGTTCTTAATGGCCTGGATAACCACTATGGTGTGATTACTCACCTAGAGCCAGACATCCTGGAGTGTGAGGTCAAGTGGGCCTTAGGAAGCATCACTACCAACAAAGCTAGTGAAGGTGAAGAAATTCCAGCTGAGTTATTTAAACTGCTAAAAGATGACTCTGTGAAAGTGCTGTACTCAGTATGTCAGCAAATTTGGAAAACTCAACAGTGGTCACAGGATTGAAAAATGTCCATTTTAATTTCAATCCCAAAGAAAGGCAAGGCCAAAGAATGTTTAAACTACTGTGCAGTTGTGCTCATTTCACATACTAGCAAGGTTATGCTGAAAGCCCTTCAAGCCAGGCTTCAACCATATGTGAACCAAGAACTTGCAGATGTACAAGCTGGATTTAGGAAAGGTAGAGGAACCAGAGATCAAATTGCCAACATCTGTTGGATCATAGAAAAAGCAAGGGGATTCCAAAAACATCTGCTTCATTGACTATACTAAAGGCCTTTGACCGTGTGAATCACAACAAACTGTGGAAAATTCTTAAAGAGATGAGAATGCCAGACCACCTTACCTGTCTCCTGAGAAGCCTGTATGCATGTTGGGAAGCAACAGTTAGAACCAGACATGGAACAATGGATTGATTCAACATTGGGAAAGGAATATGACAAGGTTGTATATTATCACCCTGCTTATTTTAACTTATATGCAGAATACATCATGTGAAATGCTGGGATGGATGAATCACAAGTTGGAATCAAGATTGCTGGGAAATATCAAAAACCTTAGATATGCAAATGATATCACTATAAAGGCAGAAAGTGAAGAACTAAAGAACCTTTTGATGAAGGGGAAAGAGGCAAGTGAAAAAGCTGGCTTGAAACTCAACACTCAAAAACTAAGATCATGGCAATCAGTCCCATCACTTTATGGCAAACAGATGGGGAAATAATGCAAACAGTGACAGACTTTATTTTCTTGGACTCCAGAATCACTGTGGATGGTGACTGCAGCCATGAAATTAAAAGATGCTTGCTTCTTGGAAGAAAAGCTTTGACAAACCTAGGCAACATATTAAAAAAGCAGAGATATCACTTGGTTGACAAATGTCCGTTATCGTCAAAGCAGTGGTTTTTCCAGTAGTCAATTATGGATGTGAAAGTTGGACCATAAAGAAGGCTGAGCACTGAAGAACTGATGCTTTTGAACTGTAGTGCTAGAGAAGACTCTTCAGATTCCCTTGGACTGCAAGGAGATCAAGCCAATCTATCCTAAAGGAAATCAACCGTGAATATTCATTGTAAAGATTGTTGCTGAAGCTGAAGCTCCAGTACTTTGGTTACCCAATGTGAAGAACCGACTCATTGGAAAAGACCCTGATGCCTGGAAAAATTGAGGGTAAGAGAAGAGGGTGGGAAAGAATGAGATGGTTGTATGGCATCACTGTCTCAATGGACATGAATCTGAGCAAACTCTGGGAGATAGTGGAGAACAGAGGAGCCTGGTGTGCTGCTGTCTGTGGGATCAGATTCAGACACGATCTAGACACTGAACAACAACGACGGCTGTGGTTACCATGGTATTAAAGTAATTATTTAGTCACAGCAGAATGAACTTTGTCAAGATTCCCATGCTTGTAATACATATGACACATGATAGTTGGGATAGCTTAGAAGACAGATGCTTCCCACTGGTGAAAGTATGAAGAAGATAACAAAGTGACAGTATTATTTGTTAATGTTAATAATTTTGTAAGTGGTAAAAATATTCATGTTGACGATATCCACTGGAGTTAGGGGCTTCCCTTGTTCCTCAGCTGGTAAAGAATCTGCCTGCAATGCAGGAGACCTGGGTTCCATCCCTGGGTTGGGAAGATCCCCTGGAGAAGGGAAAGGGTACCCACTCCAGTATTTGGCCCGGAGAATTCCGTGGATTATACAGTCCATGGGGTTGTAAGGAGTCGGACACGGTTGAGCAACTTTCAGTTTCAGTTTTCTCTGGGGTTAGTTTTGATACCCCAAATGGATGACTTAGTGTACTGGATAATAATTCCAATTTCTGATAGGTGTTTACATACAATGTGTTGTTGATATAATCACCTGGTAAAATGGATAAAGTGTTTATTCTCACTTTATATATGATGAAACTGAGGACCAAATGCTCTAAATGACTTGTCCAGGTTCCCCAGTTAGTCTCAAGTATCTGAGTGTAAAGTGTTGTAGGGTACATCTGGTCACTCAGATATTTTATCATGCTATCCTGTCCTTGCTTCCTGCCCTTCAATACCACATCACTTTTATCTCATACCCATCTCACCTTCAAGCTCACCACAGGCTCTTCTCCTCTAGAACATATTTTTTATATCTGGTTTTTCTGATCCATTTGCATTTACTGTCTGCCATACATAGCCACACCTTGTTTTTCTACTTTCTTAGTTCTGATTTGTTGAACAGATACTCTTGGTTACTAATTGTTTTGAAATATGCTTTATTTGCCTTTCTAGATTGTCACTTCATTGTGGACAGACGCTTCAGCTTTTACTTCTTTTGACCACAGTGCTTAGTACAGAAAGGCAGAAACTGGAGTAATTTTTATACTTATATTGTCTATAGCCAACATTATGCCCCCAAAATGGTATTTCAGCCCTGTTCTATGGATGCCAGGTATCCAACTGTTGCCTGTCATTGCAGAAACGTTTCCAAGAATGTAAGGTAATTTTCAGAAAAATTCAACTTCAGTTTCCCTAAATAAATTACACTGTTACCTAGACCAATGGGGGCTTCTCTGTAGCTCACTTGGTAAAGAATCTGCCTGCAACACAGGAGACCTGGGTTTGATCCCTGGGTCAGGAAGATCCCCTGGAGAAGGAAATGGCAACTCACTCCAGTATTCTTGCCCAGAGAATTCCATGGACAGAGGAGCCTGGCAGGTTACAGTCCATGGGGTTGTAAGAGTCAGACACGACTTAGTGACTAAAACCACCAAACCACCTAGAGCAATACTGAGGTTGCTATTAAAGACAACTATATATTGTTTATTTATGTTGTATGGTATATATAACATGTGCACAATATAATATTGTATATTCAGATATTTCTATTTGGAGTACCCTGTGAACATCCTGCATTACTAGTTAATTTACCTTATAATAATTTATAGTGCTTATCCACATTTATAAAAATCTTGTTTTTAAGTTTTGTCTAGTCATGAGCTGTGCTTTCTCTTCCCTGTCCCAGGAAGATGAACCTGGGGCTGCACCCGCCAAGCCCTTCTTGCCATGAATTTGGCAGTTTGCTTTGTAGCAGATGTTCTCTTTCCCTGTGTGCTCTTTCTCTCCTGTCTTCTTCCCCATGGAAAATATGTTGGGAGCAGAATGTGTATATTTAGTGCTTTCCATTTATCTGGAACAAGACTAGTGCCTTGCATGGAAACTAAGTGCCTCTAGCAAAAAAGGGGGCAGGCTCCCTAAGAATACTTAGGAAGCTGACTGAGAAAGGAGGACCTTCTCAAACCAGCCTGAATCAGAATAAGGGTTGAGGATCTGTGGATGGTGAATCTTTTGAATCAGTCACTTTGCTTCCTCTCTCTTCAGTTGAATTTTATTGCACTTTTAAAGACAGAATAGGATATGCCTACCTTAGGAAAATGTTGGAACCCCCCAAATCCATACTGTTTAAGCCTTCACTGAAGAAAATATTTGCATTTCATCAGGATTCTTCATTTTCTCAGAAGATGTCTCTTGCTTTTCTTTAAAGCTGAGACCTTTTACTACATTCTGAATATATTTATATTTATTAAAAGCAGCATCAACAAAACTATGTACAAACGACCTTTGAGGAATCTTGCAATTGAGTGACACTAAATCCTCCAGGTCATTGCCTTCTAGAAGCTTCCCCCAGAGCTTGCAGAAGTCCTCCCAACTTACACAGTATGCCAGGAGCTGCACGGTTGTTCATGTTTCCTCACTCCCTGCCCTGTGGTCGCTTACATTCTACGATCAGGCCTGGCCACATGACTTGCTTCGACAAATGGAACCTCAGTGGTATGTGTCATAGAAGCATTCATTGTTATTACCAGGTTCCAATCAGCCTCCAGTGCTCCTGTGTTGTTTGCTATGAAAAGCCTTATCTGGACATATAAAAGCATATGTTCTTTCAGCCTGGATCCCAGAATCAGAAGATCCTTGTAGCTGATCCACACCCAACCTGCAGCCTGACACACCTGTTACGGTTTTTTAATTCAATGAAATTTTAGGACATGCGTTGGCTCTGGTATTACAGTAAAGAGCAAAAACATATGGTCTTTATGTACACACTGCTATATTTAAAATGGATAACCAACAAGGACCTACTGTATCACACATGGAACTCTGCTCAGTGTTACTTGGCAGCCTGAATGGAGGAGGGTAGTTTGGGGGAGAATTGATACATGTATAGTCCATTTGCTGTCCACCTGAAACTATCATAACATTGTTAATCAGCTGTACTCCAAGAAAATATAAAAAGTTTAAAAAAAAATTCAAATCTTCAGAGAGAATGAAAATGTTTTTCTTCATCTTTGCCGAATGTTCAATCTAAAGGTCTTTTAATAGTACGACACTTATATTCTCCACATAGTACTCAGTGCTAACATTGTTTATTGTTTGCTTAAAATTAACATTGTTTGTTTCTTTATTTATTTGCTTCTTTTATTTACTTTCTCTTTCCCTCAAGGGAAATACAAACTCTGTGAAAGGAAAAAAAAAAAAAAAACCAACATATGGTCATTCTCACATTCAGCTTAAAATTAAGTCATTTAAAATATATTTTAATACTGAAATAACCATGAATAAATTGCAGGATCAAATTAACATGCATTTTTAAAGTGTTAAGAATTTTCACAATTTCTGATGGTCCACATCAGATAAACTACTGAGATACATACTACCATGATAACTTTGCATGAAAACGCTTATTGGAAGATATAGATAAGAGATGAGGCCCCAGAATGCAGAAGCAGAAAAATAGGGAAACTTGAGAATTCAAATGTATTGATACATACTTGTCAGTCCTTCCAATGTTGAATAGTTATATTCACATAGGAGAAGAAATTATCAAAGGAGTTAAGGTTTCCATCCAATTGCATCATAAAAGTAGGTGCAGAAGTAAACTTTAGGGAAGTTAGGATATGTATGTGTAAAGATATTTTTAATATCTAACAAAGTTTAGTAATAACATAGGAGTAGAAATTTGCATAACATCAGAATTATACAACTGGCTGTGGCATTTGGGGCTGCAGAAGAATTTGACCACAGGAGAGAATCCCAGGAGGTGTATGTAACATGTTGACTGCAGTCTCAGTACATGTTTGGATCCTGACTCTAGTGCTTAGTAATTGCAAGAAGTTGGTCAAATAACTCAATCTTACTCAGTGTCAGTTTTCTCATCCATATGATGTGTCTACTCATAAAGGTTTTGTGGATATTGATGCACATAACCCATTTGAAATTATGCTTGGCTCATTGCAAGTGATCAATATACTATTTACAACTATTGCAGAAGTGCTAGAAGATCTTTCTGCTGCAGGAGTACTATATTTAATAAAGTTTAGTGAAGAGTTTTTAAGAGTCCTTGAAAGTCTTCTTTCTGAGTTGGGGCTCCCTGAGCAAATGACCCATTTTAATGACACTTTCTTTTGTTGTGAGAACTTTCAAAGCTGATGAAGCCTATAAACCTTGTATAAAAATCTGGCTGATGTAATTTATTTCTGACACAGTGGTATGAGGCCTTCTCTGGTAGCTCAGCTGATAAAGAATACACCTGCAATGCAGGAGACCCCAGTTTGATTCCTGGGTCGGGAAGATCTCCTGGAGAAAGGATAGGCTACCCACTCCAGTATTCTTGGGCTTCCCTGGTAGCATAGCTGGTAAAGAATCTGCCTGCAATGTGGGAGAACTGGGTTCAATCTCTGGGTTGGGAAGATCCCCTGGAGGAGGGCATGGCAAGCCACACCAATATTCTTGCCTGGAGTGGTCACAAGAAGTTGGACAAGACTGAGCGACTAAGCACAACACAGCACAGTGGTATGAACTGAGGCACCAGCGCTGTACTTGAAATGTAGGAGTGTGGTTAGCTTTTCACTTTATATTTTTAAAGGGATGATGACATATTTTGTATTTGGGCAACCTGAGCTCTGTACTTCAGACTGCTTGTAGTAAAATTCAGGACCCCACTCAACTTGCATCTGAAATGGCTTGTTCCTTAGGTAGCTTGAGACCACATCTCATGCACCTTATCCTTTCCATGACTTTTGTGTCCTCCAGGTCCTTCTCCAGAGCATGAGGAAAGTCCCATGGGCTCTGAGAATATCACAGCCACCCATGTCTCTAGGACACATGAGCCAAACCCTGCCTGGAGGGGTGAGGTTCTAATTAATCTCTTTGGTTACAGACCATCCCCTTTCTTTTCCCTATATCTCAGGACCATAGGTGGTGGCATTAAAGCTTGCTTGAGTGTTACCCCTGCTATGTTACCACATCTTTGTATGAAGTCTCACTCATTGAAAGGAAGGTGGACCCACATCAAGGAAACTAAACCCGCATCAAGGACATCTAGCTAGGAAACTAAAATACTGGTTCTTAGATAATGTATGTTGTTTAGGCATTAAGTTGTCTCTGACTGTTTTGAAACCCCGTGGACTGCAGCCCGCCAGGCTCCTCTTCTCCATGGGATTCTCCAGGCAAGAATACTGCAGCCGGTTGCCATTTCCTCCCCCAGGGGATCTTCCTGATCCAGGGATCAACCCGTATCTCCTGCACTGGCAGGCAGATTCTTTACCACTGAGCCACTAGAGAAGCCCTACATAATATCTAGATCACAGTGAATCTTTTTACTTAGAGACAATTCCAGCTTGGTGCTGGTATTGCCATATGACTCTGGGATCAGAAACACCTCCTTGGATCCTCAGTCAAGAGCATGTGGCCATAGCCTCAGATACAGCACAGGTTTTGATGGATAAAGGAGACTACAGGGTGTGATGTGGGGTAACTGTTCAAAGAGCTCCACCTTCAGTTGTCAATGACCAAGAAGGACCTCGCAACTCTCAGTTAACACGTCACGTAATATATCAGCAGCATTTGAATTTGATATAGTAGATCACCCCTCCTCCCAAAAGCACTTTCTTTGCTGAGGTATCAAGATACCTCACCCTCCTGGCTTTTCTGTGGTCTCCTTTGCTGACTCATCTCATATTGCTGACAGCTCAATACTGAAGTACCCCAGAAAAGAGCACGTTCTTGTTCTGTCTATACTCACTGCCTCCATGATCATATCCGAACTCCTCTTTGTAAATATTGTTCACACACTGATGACTCTGATATTTATCTCTTTTAGCCTTGACCTCACCCTGAACTTCAGGCTCATTTCCAACTGCCTATTTGATGCTTGTACATCTAATGGACATCTCAGGTCTAACACATCCAGGACAGAACTCCTAATCTTCTTCCCCAAATTAGGTTTTCCTGTAGTTATTCCCATCTCTTTAATTGCATTTCCATCCTTCTAGCTTCTCGGGTCAAAAGTTTAGAGTTAATCCTGCCTGTGTTCATTTCTCTTGAATTATAGATTTAAGTCTGTAAACAAATACTATAGAACCTACTTCCAAAATATATTCAGAATCTGACTGTTTTCACCACTTCCAGTGCTCCATCCCAACACTGATAAGCTACACCCTGTATCTTTTCTGGATTGTGGCAAAAGATCTCTGGTGCACCCTTGTCCCCCAGGGCTGTTCTCACCAATGTCCTTTTGAGTGGAGACTAGTTTAGATCACATCACTCTTCTGCCAACATTGCTTCCATGGGTGGTTTCCCATATCCCTCAGAGTAAAGCTAAAGTTCTTAATAATGGCCCTCAAGGTGTGGCCTCGTATGCCTTGCTGATCTTTTTCCTGTTGCTCCTTCTCTTGCTCCTTCTTCTTCCTCACCCCCTCACCCCAACTGGCCTCCTCCTTCCTCAGAAATGCCAGGAATATTCCCACAATCTATAACTTATGCTTCCTTCTGCCTTGAATATTCTTCCTCCAGATTAACACCATGCCTAACTTCCTTATTTGTTTGAGGTCTTTATGCCTGTGTTACATCTTAGTGAGCCTTGCCCAGCCATCTTTTGAAAGACAACTCTTCCCCCTACCCCGGAATTATTAAACTATTTTGTAAGATGTTATCAGTGGGGGAGACGGGGCAAAATGTACAGGGAAGGTCTCCGTATTATTTCTGATATCTGCACACAAATCTAAAATTATCTCAATAAAAATGTCAATAAAAACATTACAATTAGTCTGAATTATCTAGTAAAAACCCTAAAGTAATTCATAAAATATATTATTCTGAATTTATGCTCCCCATTAAGAGCTGGAATTCAGCCTCTCTTTAAAGCATGATTCTGAAAGGTGAAGAAAACCCACAGCTGGGTAGTCCCTTCTCAGGGATTCTGTGGGGAGAGCTGGTGGATAGGTTAGAATTGAGTGTGTGACCCTCCCTTGTCCTTCCATTTGAAGAACCTATTATTTTATTCATCTTCTATTAATTGCAATCTATTGCTTTTATTTGTCAAAATTGCCTTGACTTTTATTTTGTCTGTCAAATTGCTGGTCTGCCCCATTTCCCTCTGGGGTAATTTGCATTCTTCAATGGCCTTTTAAAAATATTTGTCTTTTTTAGGTTATTGATAAAAGTAGCATTGGGCACAGAACAAAACACTGTGAATAATCCAACTGTGATCCACAGATTTCCATTCCCTGCTGGTCAGTGGTGTTTGACCACCTGAGACATAGAGTGCAGGATCACTGACTCAGCATGGAAGGAGGTGCTAGGAGTCCCTGGTACAGCCTCTTACCAAGTGCCTGAGGAAGCCCAGGCATCTGAAGAAATGAAAGTGTTGCTCTCAATCATGTTCGACTCTTTCAACCCCATGTACTGTAGCCCGCCAGGCTCCTCTGTCCATGGGTGTCTCCAGGCACCAATACTAGAGTAGGTTGCCATTCCCTTCTCCAGGGTATCTTCCTGACCCAGCGGTCAAACCCAGGTCTCCCCACCTTGCAGCAGATTCTTTACCATCTGTGTCACCAGGGAAGTCCAGGCATCTGAGTAAGGTGATTATAATTTACTGATGAATATTTAGTAAGATTAATTTCAGTTCCTTTATTTCCTGAGTGAAAAAAAATTTTTTAATAACAATTTAAAACTCTTTTAAACAGTTTTCCTGTGCTTTCCAGGTGGCACTAGTGGTAAAGAATCCACCTGCCAATGCAGAGGTCAGGAAAAGCCCCTGGAGGAGGGCATGGCAACCCACTCCAGTATTCTTGCCTGGAGAATCCCATGGACAGAGCAGCCTGGTGGGCTACAATCCACAGGGTTGCAAAGAGTCGGACACAACTGAAGTTACTGAGCACAAACCGTTTTTTTTTAACTTCTTTTCTTCCATCAGGTCAGTTAGTTGTATCTTTTTTCCTCTGAAATATTGTGTGAAGCACAAAGCAGTATCTCTAGAGATTTGGAAATGATGACATAATATGACAAGCAATATGCTTATGAAAGTGAGTGGGTTTTTTTCTGGGGTGTGTCCAAGCAGACCTGTTTATGGAGTTGCAGATCCCCTTGGGTGCTTAGTTTGGAACAATTCTTACAAGACCTTGGATAATCCTCAGCTGCCTGTCTGTTCCTCCACCAGGTACCTCAGTTAGGTACCTATCTGTGTATCCTGAAAGTGCTTTGTGCTTCAGCTTTGCCTGTCTGCCTGATGCTTTCAGCTTCTGCTCACACCAATAAGCAATACAAACAATTTTTTCCTAACGTGATAAATGTGAATGTGAAATTTCACCTTACTAGTGGAATTTGCCATCATCTAAAAGGAAATGGATCTCGTGAATCATCTAGATCAATTTTCTGCCCCCAAATTTAAACTTGTATGTTGCTTTTGTTCAGTCGCTCCGTCATGTCTGATTCTTTGCGACCCCATGGACTGCAGCAGGCCAGGTTTCCCTGTTCATCACCATCTTCCAGAGTTTGCTCACACTCACGTTCATAGAGTTGGTGATGCCATCCAACCATCTCATCCTCTGTCATCCCCTTCTCCTCCTGACTTCTGTCTCTCCCAGGATCAGGGTCTTTCCCAGTGAGTCGACTCATTGAATCAGGTGGCTAATATATTGGAGTTTGTATGAGGACTCATATTTTTTCCAAGTGTTTATTGTACTTGATGTGTAGAAAACTGCTGAGATAAGTAAAGATGAAAAAATGGGCATGAGAAGGTGGTTCTACCAAAAGCAAAAAGCTAGTAGTGATAAAGCTGTGTCTGGAACCGCTGGCTAGAACTTCCCTTCATGTAAGCCTGGGCTGAAAGTTACTTTTCCTAAAATATGCAAAGGATGAAAGCACCACTGTTTTCCTGACTTATCTCCATATAGTTAATCTTTCTCTGTCTGGAAAATCCTCTCAGCTTCAGTACTTAATTCATCTTTTACTCTACCTTCTCTGAAACCTGGCTGAGGACAATTCCAGGTTGTCCCCCAAGACACATTAATTCTCTTCTAGTAAAAGCATCAGGGTTTTAAACTTCCACACAATTTATGGTTTCAAGTAAACCTATAAGATGTTAGTAAATGGAGAATGTTTATTTTTAAATGTTTTGATCTTTAAAAGAAATTTTGAAGACCCGTTATACTCTGAAATACTCTTCAGCTCCTAAAAGAATAAAGAATAGCTGTACTGATGTACTGATACTTCTGCATCAGCTGTACTGATGCAGAAGATTCTCAAAGAATTATCAACCAAAAAAAGAAAGCAAAACATATGCATAATTTGATTCCAGTTTGTTTAAAAGAAAAAAAAAACAAGCAAAACTATGTATTTACATGGGTGTTTAGGTATAGAAATATGCATAGAGATCTCTATAGAAATAGAGCAAACAGCTGTGATTATCTCTGGAGAAGGAGTAGTGATGGGGTAGGAAGGATTTTAGTATATATTCTATTTTAGTGGTCTATATTTGAGTACAGTGTGTAAAAATAGAAATGTATGATATATTACTTGAGAAATTAAATAAAAAATATTGTAGAACTAAAAAGTAGGCAAAAAATCTCTAAATCCACTAACAACAGAAACCCAGCAAATACACATACCTTCTGTGAAATGCCTGTTTCAATTTAGAAGTTCTGTTATAATCTGTTAATGGTTTTGAAGGCTCTTTGATTTTCTAGCCAACCAGAAAGATCTGAGTTTTTTATTTATCTCATCCCCATTCAATATCTTTCATTAAATTTTATAAACTAAATCTTAGTTTTAAGTTGTATCAAATTCTCAATTTGGAAACAATACGGAACACTGTTCTGGGAGAAAGTTAAGTCGTTGTCTAAGATCTTGATGTAACTGAGCTTATCTCTCAAAACTAACATTAGGGCTGGTTTCTCTGAACCTTTCCCAGCTTTTTCTTTAAAAAAAAAAAAAATTAAGATTTTCTCAAAATCTTTCTTGGCAGTCAGCAAGAAACCTGGGTCACAGATGGTTAGTTTATTATATGGATACTTAGCATGCACCTCGGGCCAGATCAGCAGTTAGGGACCAAAAAATCGCTGGTTGGGTATGTGAAGTAAATTTTTCATTCAGTTCAGTTCAGTTTAGTCGCTCAGTCGTGTCCGACTCTTTGCCACCCCATGAACCACAGCACGCCAGGCCTCCAGCCTTTGGGAAATGTTGGTTATGTTGCTTAACTGAATCACAGTGGGAGACGTTTCTTGGTAGCTCAGTACTGCTGTCAACTCTTCCAGTGGAGACACGTGAGTGCACGCGTGTGTGTGCTAAGTCACTCAGTCATGTCCGACTCTGTGCGACCCCCATGGACTGTAGCCCACAGACTCCTCTGTCAGTGGGATTCTCCAGGCAAGAATACTGGAGTGGGTTGCCATACCCTCCAGGGGATCGTCTTGACCCAGGAATTGAACTCGTCTCATGTCTCCTGCATCGGCAGGCGATTCTTTACCATTAGCACCACCTGGGAAGCCCAGTGGAGACATGGATGCGATTAAAAATTTGGAATAGATGAGTTTCTTCATTTAGTCATCCTTATTATGGAGCATTGCCTATGTATCAAGACCTATCTGTCTAGGTATCTGGAGTAAATGACACAGGGCACCTGGCCATAAGTTGCTTACTGTTCTGACCAGATGTCAGACATCTCCAGGAGAGTGTGATGGTACTGACAGGTTGCCTATGAGCACAGCAGATAGACGTGATGTCCTGCTCAGATCTCAGGGAAGGCCTTTTAGGAATGTGGAACTTGGTCTGTGTTTGGGAAGATCGGTAGGAGAAAGCAGTGAGAATGTTGCATTTTAGGCATAAACACAATTGCACCCAAGGAATGACATTTTGTTGAATCATGAAATTGTGAAATAGCTGAGGTTTTTTAGTTAAAATTGTCAAATATTGGCAGTTGCATTGTGCAATCTAATAGTCCTTTATGCCCAGAGCAAAGGCGTTTGGGATGAAATAGCCGGAGGTGGGTGGGGAATGATGGGCAGGACCAGATGTGGAAGAGCTTTCTGTGCCTGGCAAAGGTAGGATTTCTCAACCGCAGCACCAATGACATTTTGTGGCAGATAATTCTTTGTTGGAGGATGATGCCATGCCTTGTAGCATATTTAGCAGCATCACTGGTACCTACTTCCCAATAGATGCCATTAGTCTCCTCCCCTGGTTCTACAACCAAAATTGCCTCAGACATAATCAGATATCCTCTAGGGATAAAACTATCCCAGCTGGGAAATATGGAGATAAGGAATTTGAACATAACCTTGCAAACTGTGGGAAAGCATTGATGCTGTTCATTGAGAATATCAGATTTGCTCTGAAAGAAAGCAGGGAACAGAGAGGAGACAGGGGTCCATCTAGGCTATTGCAGTAAACAGATAAAGGTATGATGGGAAAAGGGGAGAGACACAAAGGTATCAAGATGGGTGGAGATCACACAGGTTTGGAAATAATTATGTGAGTGTGTACATGTGAATGTGTGGGGGTTGGGGAAGTGAGTAAAAAGAAGGATTTTATCATGATGCCTAAACAAAAAGTGAGAGTGAGAGGGTAAAAAGAGTAATGGCTGGCGGTAATTAGGAGGACAAAAGTGGCATAATCAATGACCTGATGGTCTAAGGAAATTGTTAGATTGGAGAGATGACAGATGACAGTGTTCATGAGAATCAGAAATGCCAGCTTCAAAGGCCCTACCCTCTCCCCACCCACGTCTGGTGGGGTGTGAACTATCACCATGTAGAAGCCAACTCCATATGTTCATAGTTAATTTTTGACATGGTTTAGAATCGCACATTTGACTAGAATCGAACAAGATTCATTTTCCTAGTACCTTGAACATGCCATGCTCTTTCCATCAAAGGTTGTCTCCTGACTAATCTGTCCAGGTGTTAAGCTCTTCCCAGTCTCTTTTCATCTACCCTTTTTCTTAAAGTCTTAAAAGTAATTTCATCAGAGAACACCCCCCTCAGGACCTCTCTGTGCACCCCAGTAATAGTTTACTTCTCCTTATAACATCTGGTACTTCTTGCAGTATTTTTTACTGTTAAGTATGTATTCACCTCTTGATAATCATGTGTTTACTGCCTCTCCCTTCTAGGCTGTATGCTCCCTAAAGGTTCAGTTCAGTTCAGTTCAGTCGCTCAGTCGTGTCTGACTCTTTGCGACCCCATGAATTGCAGCACGCCAGGCCTCCCTGTCCATTACCAACTCCCGGAGTTCACTCAAACTAATGTGCATCAAGTTGGTGATGCCATCCAGCCATCTCATTCTCTGTCGTCCCTTTCTCCTCCTACCCTCAATACCACCCAGCATCAGGGTCTTTTCCAATGAGTCAGCTCTTCCCATCAGGTGGCCAAAGTACTGGAGCTTCAGCTTCAGCATTGGTCCTTCCAATGAATATTCAAGATTGATTTCCTTTAGGACTGACTGTTTTAATCTCCTTGTAGTCCAAGGGACTCTCAAGAGTCTTCTCCAACACCACAGTTCAAAAGCATCAATTCTTCGGCGATCAGCCTTCTTCACAGTCCAACTCTCACATCCATACATGACCACAGGAAAAACCATAGCCTTGACTAAACGGACCTTAGTCGGCAAAGTAATGTCTCTGCTTTTGAAAATGCTATCTAGGTTGGACATAACTTTTCTTCCAAGGAGTAAGCGTCTTCTAATTTCATGGCTGCAGTCACCATCAGCAGTGATTTTGGAGCCTAAAAAAATAAAGTCTGGCACTGTTTCCACTGTTTCCCCATCTATTTCCCATGAAGTGATGGGATCAGATGCCATGACCTTCGTTTTCTGAATGTTGAGCTTTAAGCCAACTTTTTTGCTCTCCTCTTTCACTTTCATCAAGAGGCTTTTTAGCTCCTCTTCACTTTCTGCCATAAGGGTGGTGTCATCTGCATATCTGAGGTTATTGATATTTCTCCCGGCAATCTTGATTCCAGCTTGTGTTTCTTCCAGTCCAGCATTTCTCATGATGTACTCTGCATATAAGTTAAATAAGCAGGGTGACAATGTACAGCCTTGACGTACTCCTTTTCCTATTTGGAACCAGTCTGTTGTTCCATGTAGGAGCGTCTTTATCTTGCCCCTACTCTATCTCCATCACCTAGCTTAGTGCCTGCCATTTACAGGCATTCAAGAAAGCGATTTGACCATCTGTCCCAATTCAGGTATTTTTCAGAAGCCATGGGTGCTTGGAAATACTACATTCCACATCTGGAGTGTGACTTTCTAATTTTTTAAATAACATGCAGAATTGGAAGGAAACTCGCATTCATCCAGTTCAGACTCCCACTGAATGAGAGACTGAGGGCCTCAGAAGAAGAAAGGAGGAAGCTCTGGGGCTCGTTCCCAGCCATGGGCTTCTAGTCACATAGGATGCCTCTCTGCCTGGCCTGCTCAAGAAGCCTGGGGAGAAGCATGATCCCACTGCCCTTTGTCTCCTTGGGTGCAGAGCTGCTCCTGGGGCATCACTTCTCCTTGCTTCTGGCTTGTGCCTTTGTGCTGCAGGTAGACTTTCAGAGTAGAATGCAGAAGGCATCTGGTATACTTGAGGGGAGATGCTCTCGCCAGGAAGGGAATCAAAAAACACAGACCTGGCCTCAAAAGCCACCACCAATCAGACAATGACAACAGGTGGGTCAGGTCTCTGGGGGAGTGCAGGGACTCACCTTCAACCCAGCCTGGCAAATGGCCGTCTGACCCAGAAACTGTCAGGTACAGAACTAAACCAAAGGTATTGTGTTCCTTACCCTAAGGGGGAGATTGAACTTCAGAAGGAAAAACCTACTTCTACGTGTTTTCTGTTCCTTATTGGGCTTCCCTGGTGGCTCAGAGGTTAAAGCGTCTGCCTCCAATGCGGGAGACCCGGGTTCGATCCCTGGGTCGGGAAGATCCCCTGGAGAAGGAAATGGCAATCCACTCCAGTATTCTTGCCTGGAGAATCCCACGGACAGAGAAGCCTACAGTCCACGGGGTCGCAAAGAGTCGGACACAACTGAGCGACTTCACCTATCACCTAGTCTGGTGCTAAAGGGTTGAGTAATAAGATGAGAGGAGGTTTCCAAAACACACTGTGTGGATGGGCTTTCCTGGTGGTCCAGAGGTTAAGAATCTGCCTTGCAATGCAGGGGACACAGGTTCTATCCCTAACCAGGGAACTAAGATCCCATTGGGCATAGCTAGAGAGTTCCTGCACTGCAATGAAAGATCCCACATGATGCAAAACATCCTGCATGCCAAAACTCAGACTCAACACAGCCAAATAAATAAGTTTAAAAAGACACTGTGTGGAAATAGTAGGGAAAAGAAGGATTTAGTTTTCTCTCCTGAGTGTGTATTCATCACAGTCTAATTTATTACAATTGGAAAGTACTTGTATCTTCTGGCCTCATTTATGGATCTTAAAGGACTCTACCCTCATTTACCAATCATAGTGTAGCTTTGCTAGTTCATACAACAGGGATTATAGTCATTCTCACAATTTCCAGTCTTCCCCATATCCCCTGTTTACTATATGCAGTACTTGTTTTCACTTTTAAGGGAAAATTCCTCTTGTGAATGTTCATATTAGAAGGAAAAAAATGAAGTTCGACATTAAATAACAAAATGTACTGGTTTATGGGGAAAGATTATCTCATGTATTGTTGTTATTGTCATTTAGTCACTAAGTCATGTTCACCTCTTTTTTGACCTCATGGATTGCAGCCTGCCAGGGTCCTCTGTCCATGGAATATTCCATGCAAGAAAACTGGAGAAGGTTGTCATTTCCATCTCCAGGGGAATCTTCCTGACCTAGGGACTGAACCCAGGTATCCTGCATTGGCAGGCAGATGCTTTACCACTGAACCACCAGGGAAGCTTTGTGTGTGGGCACAGTAAATAAAAATATATCTTTAATAGACACATTAAATCCATATTTTATAGAATAGTATCACCAGAAATGTATGTTTTTCTCTATAGCCAGCTATATAATACATTTATACTATAAGGTTTCAATAAATCAGTGTTAGATAAAATAGGCCATCATGTAAATTATCTAATTATTCACATTTTAAATTATTTTATTTTGTGCCATATAGGTTTACTTGCCTGTAATCACTGACATCTATAATCGTTTTCCTTATAACATTTGATTTTTTTTCATCTTTTTTACAATACAGATGACATCTTTTATAATGCACAAGATAGCACAAATTTTAAAATAAACAGCTCGTGAAATGACTTTAGATTTATTCAGTGAAGGTCAGTGTGGTGAAAATTTGTGTAAAAAAATATGTATTGTTTTGTTTTATTATAAGTGTTATAAAACTATGAATAATCTTACTTGTTCCATTTAATGTCAAGTTTATATAAATTATGTCATGTCATTATCCTATCAAAATGTAATTGACTAATCTTGCTCCTGAAATGCATTCTATACCATTCTCTCAGCATGAGTGAACTTGAAGTCTCCTAGTCATTTTCTCAGCAACTTTGATGTCAGGAAAAGCACTGAAACATTAGAAAAGAACAGAAATACAACATCAGTTCACTTCAGTCACTCAGTCGTGTCTGACTCTTTGCGACCCCGTGAACCTCAGCATGCCAGGCCTCCCTGTCCATCACCAACTCCCGGAGTCTATCCAAACCCATGTCAATTGAGTCGGTGATGCCATCCAACCATCTCATCCTCTGTTGTCTCCTTTTCCTCCTGCCCTCAATCTGTCCCAGCATCAGGGTCTTTTTCAATGAGTCAGCTCTTTGCATCAGGTGGCCAAAGTATTGGAGTTTCAGCTTCAACATCAGTCCTTCCAGTGAACACCGGGGACTGATCTCCTTTAGGATAGACTGGTTGGATCTCCTTGCAGTCCAAGGGTCTCTCAACCTGTAGCTTATGTTGAAAATACTCTAAGTGGAAAGCAAATAGGTTTTTTCCCCTTGACTTTAGAACATGACTCTGATTCATTCACTCATTCATTTGTTCGTTCAGCCAGCAAATGTTTACTAAACACCCCTAGGAACTTGTAGGAACTCCTCTCCCATGGGAGATACAGTGATGAACAGAAGAGGCAGGATCTCATAGCTCCTAATGAGACCTAATGTGCAGAAGGATGGAATGGGGTAGACAATAATGACCTTTCAAGTCAGTAACAGCCCTGGAGGGAACAAATCAGGTCAGGGATACAGATTGCAGTCCTTTTCGAATAGGACTGTCAAGGGTCCTTCTCTGAGGTGGTGACATTGAGAAAAGGATGATATGCCAGGGTTTGAAAGAACAGCTTTCAGACTGAGAGGATAGGATGTGTGGATGGCTGGAGGAAGTAACATAATATCAAGACCCAGGTGACTGGAGAATCCTTTGTTCTGAAAACTTAACAGGATATGGGGTTGAAGATCCTGCAGAGGCCAGATCATGTTGGCTCTCACAGACCAAAGTGAAAAAGTCTGGGTTTTATCCTAAGTGTAATGTCTGTAGAGGGAGGGAGCAGTCAATAGGATTTTGTTTCTGGTTGCAGAAGACCACTCTGGCTGCTGTGGGTGGATAACAGACTGAAGGGGGCAAGAGTGGTTTCAGAGGCTGTTGTAGCTGTCTGAGCAAGAGGTGAGGGTGCTTTGGATGAGGCTGCCAGTGGTGGGGGCAGAAACAATTTTGGAACAAATGTTGGAGATATTGCTGATGGGATTCAATGATGCGGTCAATGTAGGTGGAAGAGACAGAGAAGAATCAAAGGTGAACCCCAGGTTGGAGGCTCCAGTGGGATGAATGCTAATGCCAGGACCTGAGATGGAAACAGTGAAGAGAGGAACAGGCTTTAGAGTGGGGCTATCAAAACTTGTGCTTTGCTTGTGTATTTAAGTTGGTTATTAGACATGGAAGTGGTGATGTTGGATGGGCAGTTAAAGATAATAGTTTTGGACTCAGAGTAGAAAGCAGGACCCGAAATAAAAATTTAGGCATTATCAACATACAGATGACAGTTACACATACAGGATTGGTTCTTCTCACTCTACTCCTACTTTGTAGCTTCTGCTAACTCCAGAATTTCCTTCTGTTCCTGAATGTGGTTCTGACAAAGCATGTAGCTCATGCTTTGGCTGGGTCTTTCTTCCCTGTGGCTCAGATGGTAAAGCATCTGCCTGCCGTGTGGGAGACCCAGGTTTGATCCCTGGAGAAGGAAATGGCAACCCACTCCAGTAATCGTGCCTGGAAAATTCCATGGACTGAGCAGCCTGGGGGGCTATAGTCCATGGGGTCGCAAAGAGTCGGACATGACTGAGCAACTTCACTTTCACTTTCATTTTCTTCCCTGTACTACATGCAGAAAAGGCTTATGTGCCAGAAACATATTTGACAGGAGACTCTCAGTGGGTGGGAGGGCTGGAAGAGCATCCTGGTGCAGAGGAAAGATCCTGGGACTTGGAATCAGAGATCCTGGGACTTGGCTCCAGGTTCCTGATGAGCCATTCTTGCCTTGAGCTTCATCTGAGAAACACAGGAAATTCAGCTCATGGAATGACTTGAGACTTTCTCTGTATAACTGCATGGTAAGTTGCTCAGTCGTGTCTGACTGTTTATGACACCACAGACTATAGCCCACCAGTCTCCTCTGTCCATGAAACTCTCCAGGAAAGAATACTGGAGTGGGTTGCCCTGCCTTCCTCCAGGGGATCTTCCTGACCCAGGAGTCAAACCCAAGTCTCTTATGTCTGTGCACTGGTGACAGGTGGGTTATTTACCACTAGTGCCACCTAGACTCAGTATATAGTAGGTGCTTTATAAATGCAGTTAAAACTGAATTTAATCTCCTTATCCCGAGTGTAGAGATTATACCTTTACTCCACAATTGAGGCCTGTTGACAAGCCTGTTTTTCATCAGAGGCAGGTACCATGAATTTCTTCATTTTTGTCCTACCTTGAGTCTCAATACTGGGGCATTCAGTATATATTGGACAAATCATGATGATCAATGTGGATTCAAAAAAATTATCTTAACCACCATTGCATAGCCCACCAAGGCAACAGTTAAAACTAATCAATACAAAAATCTTCCTGTTTTATAATCATTAAAAATGTTTTTAAAACAAAATCTGGCTTTATTGCCTAGTAGTGTGACTTTTACTTCTAGGAAAGAATGAATAGACTCAGCTGATTTTTTATATCCAGCATTTCTTAATTGTGTCTTGTGTTTTTGTCCAGAATGCATTTAATTTGGAAACATTCCCAAGGCATGTACAAGTGACTGCCAACATCTTTTTCGAACACAAATTGGGTTTGATAATGTTTATTTTGGGTGCATGCAATTTAGTTATTTCTTTTCACATAAATTCTCTCTACTCATGTGGAGAAAAATTTCCAGAACAGTGACATTTATTACAGCTTTTCTCAGTCAATTATAAAATATTTATTGAACCCCTACTATGTGTAGAACACTGCTAAGCATGTGAGGAATGCAAATAAGTATCATGCACAATGTTGTTCTCCTTGTGAATTAATTACTGAGGGAAGGTTTAGCTATGTGAGAATGGAAAATTCTCCCAGAAACTTCAAACTGGGAGGAACCTTAGGATGCTGTCCCTCCAAATCTTACTCAACGCACATGCCCATTCTATAACTCCCACAATAGTATGACCTCTTTTGGTTGAGTCCTGTTAGTGAGGGGGCTCACCACCTCCCTCAGTTCCCTGTTGGAATTTTGGACAACTTTAAATCATGTCCTGAAATTGTATAGAGATTTCTCTGTGGCTTCCATCTGATCTTTCTGTCATATGCCATGCCTACAAAAATTTGAGTATCTCTACATGGCCTTATTTTTTAATAACTTGAGTTTGAACAGTGTTGGAAATTTACAAAGTTAAGTGACTAAAGACTAAAAGCTCAAGATCACACAGCTTGTGTAACAAGTTTAAAATGAAGTTGAAACTCCAAAAATACATGTTCTTTCCACCAACCAATGGCATCCATGATTGCAATACAAAAAATTCCAGAAAGTATTTAGTGGTAGATAGCTAAAAAATTTGTGTAAAGAGAATATGGAGCAAGACATCAGTATATGCTAGAGGTGGCAGAGGTTTTGTAGAAGATAGCACATTCTTTCTTGCCATGGACTGAGTGATCACCCTGGAGGTGTTTTCAACAAGATGTGAGTATCTTCAGCAGAAAGAGCTTGCTTGTATTTTGAGACACTTCCTGGTTTTTGATTGAGCAATAAAAAGCTTCCCTGGAGAACCATAGCCCCTAGGAGTTTAGTACAGATGAGCTGTATTAATAAATCTATGGAAATGAGATGTTAATTGTTCCCCTGGCCTACATATAATAATGTATACTGAAGGGTTGAACATGTAAATGCTATATTGCTGGGTCCTCTGTGCACCTCTATAAATACATAAGAAGTTTTCAGCTGCTCTTTTCTCTCCACAGCTTGTTTGAACTTCCTTCATATGGCTGTGATTTGCCTCCAGAAACAGGGGTAAATCCATGCAATCTGTGCTGTCTGCAATAAATATGGAGGGCCTCATTTTGGAAAGTACTTTTCTAAATGTTTTCTCAAGAAGGGCACTTAAGTTTAAATATATCTAGAATTGGGCCTTTTTTCTTTTAAGCCATGAATTGAAGTGAACATCTGAAGCATTGACTGATATACTTCTTAATGTGTTTATTCTAACTTTTAGTAAATATTTGTATACGTTCCTGCTCTAGTCTAAGAACTCTGAAAGATGTTGAGGATACCAAAAAAAAAAAAAAAAGACATGTCAAGAAGGTCAGGGGAATATTCATAGAAAAGGTGATGTTAGGATGGCCTTAAAGGATCTAGGTGTAGATCCTTTACCAAGGGAATATATTGTTGTGGAAAGACTCCCTGTCTCCTAAACCTTGTCCCTAACTGTTATTAGAACAGTTTTGTTATCACTGTTCTCTTATCCCTGTTGAAACAGAGCACATATCATGAAGGAACTGCTAGTCTTAGCACTTATTGGTGTTGATGTTCATAGTTTCTTAATTTGTCAAGCATGTCCCACAGCTTTCTGTTTCATCTATAATCCTAGCGTCACCTGGGAAGCCAAACATTTATAAATGTGAAAGATGAGTAAAAGCTAATAAAAGAGACTAAGAAGGAGAGGTCAGACAGTCAGGAGGGAGATAGAGAGAGTTCTGTCTTCAAAGTTAAAGATAAATTTTCAAAGGAAAACAATGCTGTTGGCAGGTCAACTGAGTTAAGGACTGATTGCTGATTTATCAACATGGAAGTTGTCAATAACTTTGATCAGAGAATTTTCTTTGGAGTGGTAGTACTGGAGACAGTGATCACAAAGATTTTAAAGTACTCTCTATGCACAGAAAAACAGTAATGAAGTAGATGGTAGCTGGAAGAGAAAGTGGAATCAGGAAGGTATTTCTTTTATAAACATTTACCCTGTGTAGACATTTCTGTTATTAACTGTACACCCAACTACTTCCCCACCACCCACTGCAATTTTCTGTGTTATACTCATTTTAAAACTCTTACCCAACCAGTCCATCCTCCTCTAGTGCAAACTATACTTAATCTCCCTTCTTTGGGTTCTAAGGTTACATCTCTTATCTGCACTGGTTAATTTAAGTGGGGACTTGACTAATTTGTATCATTATTCCTAGTAGAGTGCATCAAATTTTTATACAGTCCAGCAATAGTATACAGCAGATGCTAATATCATCCTGCCAAACCCCAAACTTGTACCAGAGATGAGATTATATGGCTTCTATAGCTCATAAAATAGAAGGGTAACCTACATTCAGGGTTACTGAGTTCTACATAAATCCATGGAACTATGAAGGGGGTGCTAATGTATATTAAGGGCCACTGTTTATCTTAACCTCCCATGAAGCACACTGCAGAGAGGCCGTTGGAATGGATGTCTGTTATTCAGGCCAGTTTAGCCTATGTGTGTTAGTTGTTAGTCATGTCCAGCTCTTTGTGACACCGTGGACTGTAGCCCACCAGGCTCTCTGTCCATGGGTTTCTCCAGGCAAGAGTACTAGAGTGGGTTGCTAGTTCCTTCTCCAGGGGATCTTCCCTCACTGCAGAGAGGCCGTTGGAATGGATGTCTGTTATTCAGGCCAGTTTAGCCTATGTGTGTTAGTTGTTAGTCATGTCCAGCTCTTTGTGACACCGTGGACTGTAGCCCACCAGGCTCTCTGTCCATGGGTTTCTCCAGGCAAGAGTACTAGAGTGGGTTGCTAGTTCCTTCTCCAGGGGATCTTCCCAATGCTTGGATTGAACCCAGGTCTCCCACATTGTGGGCAGATTCTTTAATGTCTGGGCTACTAGGGAAGCCCTGAGTCTTACATCATCTTACACCAGTTTAGCCTGAGTCTTACATCATTTTATATTATCCAAAGAAGGGCATTAAAAGTCTAAGTGGCATATTTATTTCTCTGTCTGGTGTTGAGATATAGCTCAGAAAATCTTGAACAGATGATTTTTTTTTCTCAAAGAGTATTTAAAGTGAAAAAGTGAAAGTGAAGTCACTCAGTCGTGTCCAACTCTTTCNAGGGCATTAAAAGTCTAAGTGGCATATTTATTTCTCTGTCTGGTGTTGAGATATAGCTCAGAAAATCTTGAACAGATGATTTTTTTTTCTCAAAGAGTATTTAAAGTGAAAAAGTGAAAGTGAAGTCACTCAGTCGTGTCCAACTCTTTCTGACCCTGTGGACTGTAGCCTACCAAGCTCCTCTGTCCATGGGATTCTCCAGGCAAGAATACTGGAGTGGGTTGCCATTTCCTTCTCCAGGGGATCTTCCCGACCCAGGGGTCGAACCCAGGTTTCCCACATTGGAGGCAGACGCTTTAACCTCTGAGCCACCAGGGAAGAGTATTTAAGTGTTTTTTAAATTCTAGAAGAGTGAGGTATTTCTCACTCATTGGGAATTTTATTAGACATTATTTTAGATGTCATATTTTACCACAAGTAATATCTAAACACAATCCTTTGTAAGAGATATATAGACTTACTATACTGATGACTCAGCTTATAAAAACTGTTGGTATAGATAATTCAAACCTGTGAAAAGTATAAGCAATTATAAGATGTGCATTAAATTGCAAATGCTCTTTTATTTATTAGAAAATCAGCCACATTCATGTCAATGTATGGCAAAAACCACCACAATATTTTAATTAGCCACCAACTAAAATAAATAATAAAAAAAAGAAAATCAGCTACAATGTAGCATGGATTCCAGTAGTTGAGAATTTTATGAATAAATATATTTTCACACTTTGAAATATATTCATTTGCTTCTAAGGTTAGAACATTAGTTAACTACTAAAATTCAAAAACTGTTGAAATTAAATTGAAAATTCAATTTCTTTTATCCAGAAAGATTATCCACATTATTATCTTTTGTGATCTCAGGATCATTTGGAAACCCTATCTAACACCTTCTTAGTGACTTTAAGGAAACGGTATGTTGGCTGAGCTGGGTCCTCCCGTGCGCTCTTCACTGCAGCGTGTGGATCTCTGAGGTTGTGGAGCACAGGCTTTAGTTGCGGGACTCGGTAGTTACGGCACCTGCACTTAGTCGCCCCCGCCCCGCTTCTGGAATCTTAGTTCCCCAATCAGAACCTGCATCCCTGCCTTGGAAGGCAGATTCTTAACCACTGGGTGACCAAGGAAATCTTCCTTAATGACTTTTAAGAATAATTCTTCCATCCCATCTCAGTCAGCCATTCCTATGATTACACTCTAGGTTTTATTCTTAGTGGTAACAACATTACCTGTGATACCCCACCTTCTGTTCTGCAGTGAACTTTGGGGTGCATGTATCATTTTGCCTTATGGTTTTTCTCTGGGTATATGCCTAGGAGTCTGATTGCTGGTTCGTATGGTAGTTCTATTTTTAGTTTTTTGCGGAACCTTCATATTGTTCTCCATAGTGGCTGTACCAGTTTACCTTCCCACAGACACTGCAGGAGGATGACCTTTTCTCCACACCCTCTCCAGAATTTATTGTTTGTAGACTTTTTGATGATGGCCATTCTACTGGAGTGATGTGATGCTATGCCTCACTGTAGTTTTGATCTGCATTTCTTTAATAATTAGTGATGTTGAGTTTCTTTTCATGTGCCTCTGGGCCATCTGTATGTCTTCTTTGGAAAAAATATCTATTTAGGTCTTCCACCCATTTTTTGATTGTTTTATATATATGTGTGTGTGTATTGAGCTGCATGAGCTGTTTGTATATTTTGGAGATTAATCCCATGTCTGATGTCTGCTGCTTAATTTACAAATAGTTTCTCGCATTCTGAGAATTCTATCTTTTCATTTTGTTTATGATTTCCTATGCTGTGCAAAAGCATTTAAGTTTGATTAGATCTCAATTGTTTATTTTTGTTTTTATTTTCATTACTCTAGGAGGTGGGTCAAAAAAAAGACCTTGCAGCAATTTATGGCACAGCATGTTCTACCTGTGTTTTCCTCTAACAGTTTCATAGTGTCTGGCTTTACATTTAGGTCTTTAATCCATTTTGAGTTTTAGTTTTGTGTATAGTGTTAGGGAGGATTCTCATTTCATTATTTTACATATAGCCATCCAGTTTTCCCAGCTCCACTTATTGAAGAGGGTGTCTTTTCTCCATTGTATATTATTGCCTCCTTTGTCATAGATTAAGCGACTGTTGGTGTATGGGTTTATCTCTGGGCTTTCTATCTTGTTCCATTGGTCTATATTTTTGTTTTTGTGCTATTATCATACTGTCTTGATTACTGCAGCTTTTTAGTATAGTCTGAAGTTGGAAACCTGATTCCTCCACCTTCATTATGCTTTCTCAAGATTGCTTTGGCTATTTGGAACTTTTTGTGTTTCCATACAAATTGTAAAATTTTTTGTTCTCTTTTTGTGAAAAATGCTGTTGGTAATTTTACAGGGATTGCGCTGAGTCTGTAGATTGCTTTGGGTAGTATATTCATTGTCACAATATTGATTCTTCCAATCCAAAAGTAAAGTACGATATCTCCATGTGTTTATGTTGTCTTTGATTTCTTTCATCAGTATTCTAAAGTTTTCTGAATACAGATCTTTTGTCTCCTTAGGTAGGTTTGTTCCTAGCTATGTTATTATTTTTGTTGCAATGGTAAATGGGATTGTTTTCTGAATTTCTCTCTCTGATCCTTTATTGTTAGTAGATACAAATGCAAGAGATTTTTCTGCATTAATTTTGTATCCTTCAACTTTGCCAAATTCACTGATAAGCTCTAGTAGTTTTTTGATGGCTTCTTTAGTATTTTCTATGTATAGTATCATGTCATCTGCAGTGACAATTTTACTTCTTCTTTTCCAGTTTGAATTTCTTTTATTTCTTTTTCTTCTCTGATTGCCATGACTAGGACTTCCAAACTCTGTTGAATAACAGTGATAAGAGTGGACGCCCTTGTCTTGTTCCTGATCTTAGAGGATATGCTTTCCATTTTTCACCATTGAGAATAATGTTTGCTATGAGTTTATTGTATATGGCCTTTATTATATTGAGGTAGGTTCCCTCTGTGTCCACTTTCTGGGGAGTTTTTATTATAAATGCGTGTTGAATTTTGTCAAAAGATTTCTTTCATCTATTGAGATGATTGTATCATTTTTATTCTTTAATTTGTTAATATGATAAGCACATTTGTTGATTTGCATATAGTGAAGAATCCTTGCACCCTTGGGATAAATCCCACTTAATCATGGTGTATGAACCTTTTGATGTGTTGTTGAATTCTGCTTGCTGGCGCTGTACTGAGGATTTTTATGTCTATGTTCATCAAAAATATTAGACGGTGGTTTTCTTTCTTTGTGATACCTTTTCTGGTTTCGGTATTAGGCTAACAGTGACCTTGTAGGCTGAGTTTGGGAGTGTTTCTCCTTTTGCAATTTTTTGGAAGAATTTGAAAAGAATAGGTGTTAGTGCTTCCCTAAACGCTTGAAAGGATTTGTCTGTGAATCCATCTGGTCCTGGACTTTTGTTTGCTGGAAGATTTTTAATCACAGTTTCAATTTCTTTACTTGTGATCAGTCTATTCATATTTTTTATTCTTCCTGGTTCATTCTTGGGAGGTTGTTCCTTTCTAAATATTTGCCTGTTTCTTCCAGGTTGTCCATTTTATTGACATATAGTTGCCTGTAGTAGTCTCATGATTCTTTGTATTTCTGCAGTGTCAGTTGTAACTTCTCCGTTTTAATTTATAGGTTTATTGATTTGAATCCTCTTCCTCTTTTTTCTTGATTTATCTGGCTACAGGTTTATCCATTTTGTTTATCTAATCAAAAACAAGCTTTTAGTTTCATCAATCTTTGCTATTGTTTTCTTTATTTCTATTTCATTTATTTCTTCTCTGGTCTTTGTGATTTCATTCCTTCTGCTAACTTTGGGTTTTGTTTGTTCTTTCTCTGCTTGCTTTAGGTTTAAGGTTAGGTTGTTTATGTGAGATTTTTCTTGTTTCTTGAGGTGGGATTGTATTGCTATAAACTTCCATCTTAAAACTGCGTTTGTTGTGTGTTTTGCATCATCATGTTTTAATTGTCATTTGTTTCTAGATATTTTTTTTGACATTTAAAATCAGGTGTTTTAATAGACAGAATTTTTCATTCTTATATTCCTTCTATGCCAAGGTTGAACTTCTTCTTCTTTTTTTTTTTTACTTTACAATAGTGTTTTGGTTTTGCCATACATTGACATGAATCCACCACAGGTGTACATGAGTTCCCAACCCTGAACCCCCCCTCCCACCTCCTTCCCCATATCATCTCTCTGGGTCATCCCAGTGCACCAGCCCCAAGCATCCTGTATCCTGTATCAAACATAGACTAGCGATTCGTTTCTTACATGATAGTATACATGTTTCAATGCCATTCTCCCAAATCATCCCACCCTCTCCCTCTCCCACAGAGTCCAAAAGTCTATTCTTTACATCTGTGTCTCTTTTGCTGTCTCGCATACAGGGTTATTTTTAAATTTTCTTTGTGTTTTTTTTCAGTGATTATTTATTGCTTATTTAGTAACATTGTTTATCCTCCATGTGTTTATGATTTTTACAGTTTTTTTTCCCCTATAATTGATTTCTGATGTCATAGCCCTGTGGCAAAGATGCTTGACCTGATTTCAGTTTTCTTAAATTTACAGGAGTTTGATTTCTGACTTAAGATGTGGTCTATCCTAGAGAATGTTCCATGTGCACTTGAGAAGAAAATATATTCTTCTGCTTAGGATAGAATGTCCTATAAATATCAATTAAGTCTGTCTGGTCTAATGTTTTATTTTATTCTTGTGTTTCCTTGTTAATTTTCTGTCTGGATTACCTATCCATTGATGTAAGTGGGGTGTTAATATTCCCTACTATTGTGTTACTGTCGATTTCCCCTTTTATGGCTGTTAGCATTTGCCTTATGTATTAAAGTGCTCCTATGTTGGGTGCATATATGTTTACAGTTACGATCCAATCTTCTTCTTGGATTGATCCCTTGATCATTATGTAGTGTCCTTCCTTGTCTCTTGTAACAGTCTTGATTTTTTTTCATCTGATGTGAGTATTGCTACTGAAGCTTTCTTTTGATTTCCCTTTTCATGGAATATGTTTTTCTATCCCCTCTCTTTCAGTCTGTATGAAGTGGTTCTTCTTTAGACAGAATATACAGGAGTCTTGTTTTTATATCCATTCAGCCAGACTTTGTTTTTTGTTGGGGGCATTTATTCCATTTATATTTAAGTTAATCATTGATATGTATGTTCCTATTGCCATTTTCTTAGTTGTTTGGGGTTTGTTTTCATATCTTTTCTTCTTCCCTGCCTCTTTTGTCCTCTTCTCTTTTGTTTCTTGCCTAGACAAATTCTTTTAGCGATTGTTGTAATACTGATTTGGTGGTGCTGAATTCTCTTAGTTTTTGTTTGTCTGTGAAGCTTTTGATGTCTCCTTCAAATCTGAATGAAAGCCTTACTGGTTAGAGTATTCTTGTTTATAAGATTTTCCCTTTCATCACCTTAAATATGTCCTGCCATTCCCTTCTAGCCCGCAGAATTTTTGCTAAAAAAAATCAGCTGATAACCTTATGGGATTTCCCTTGTATGTTATTTGTTGCTTTTCCCTTGCTGTTTTTAATATTTTTCTTTATGTTTAATTTTTGTTATTTTGATTAATATGTGTCTTTGTGTTTTTCTACTTGGGTTTATCCTGTACTAGACTCTCTGCCCTTCCTGGACTTGGGTAACTATTTCCTTTCCCATGTTAGAGAATTTTTTGACCATGATGTCTTCAGATATTTCCTCAGGCCCTTTACCTTTTTCTTCCTCTTCTGGAACCCATGTAATTCAAATGCTGGCACATTTAGTGTTGTCCTAAAAGTCTCTTGAGACTGTTCTTTTTTCTTTTCATTCATTTTTCTTTATTCTGTTCCACAACAGAGATTGCCACCATTCTGCCTTCCCGGTCACTTATCACTTCTGCCTCAGTTATTCTCCTGTTGATTGCTTCTAGTGTATTTTTTATTTCGGTCCTTGTCTTGTTCATCTCTGCTTGTTTTTTAGTTCTAGGTTTTCTCTAAACTTTTCTTGTATCTTCTTGTATTCAAGCCTCCACTCTGTTTTCACGATCTTGGATCATGTTTATGGTCATTATTCCAAGTTCTTTTTTAGATAGATTGCTTATGTTCTCTGGTAGTATTTCTTGTAGGTTTTTATCTGGCTCCTTTGTCTGCAACATATTTCTTTGTTGTCTCATTTTAGCAGACTTTCTGTATTTGTGGTCTCCTTTCTACAGACTGCCTGCCAATGCAGGTAACACAGGAGATAGGGGTTCGATCGCTGGGTTGGGAAGATCCCCTGGAGAAGGAAATGGCAACCCACTCAGTATTCTTGCCTAGAGAATCCCATGGACGGAGGAGCCTGGGCTACAGTCTATGGGATCACAAAGAGTTGGACATGACTGAGCGACTTCACTTTCACTTTCACTTTCTACAGACTGCAGGATCATAGTTCCTCTTGCTTCTGGTATCTGCCTCTGGTGTGTCAGTTTGGTCCAGAGACTTGTGCTGTTACTTATTCTATAGGAGGTTTGATTGGTGCTATGTTGCTTAGAGTCTGCCTTAGATATTGAGCAGGGCTGCCCTTTTGCTCTGTGGTTATCACTGCCTTTTCAGGGATGGGTATGCTCCCTGTTTGTTGGAGTAGAGGTCCCCAGATCTCTTTCTTAGCTGAGATTCTGATCTGTGCTGTGAGGTAGGTGAGATTGGAGCACTTCCACTGGAAGTGAAGACAGAATTTTCCTCCACTGGAAGTGTTCACCTGTGATTATGCTCTGCTGTGTCCCCTTTACCTACTGTGTAGGCTCACAAAGTCTCCTGTTGTTGGCACTGCTCTTGATCCTGCCTTGACTGTGGCTATGCTGGCAGTTAGCCCTAGTGACTCAGGCATCGTTACACCCCGCCACTGGTTCAGGTCCACGGAGGTTAGGTGCATAATTACCGTGCAGTAATTATGCACCTGGGCTTGCCATGGGAGCTGTGTAGGCAGTTTCCACCCTGAAGTGGCCCTAACCAAAGTGTATATGCCCACAGAGCCCACAGCCACTAAAGCCAGACCCAGCGATAGGGGGTTCGACTGCTCTTGCGGTGACCGGAGCCTGCCCTGGATATTTTACAGGGCCTCCCCTTTGCTCTGTGGCTGTCATTTCCCTGTCAGGGACATGGTCTGTTCCTAGTTGTTGGAGTAGAGCCACCCTGCCCCTACCTGCTTCTTAGCTGTGTTTATGATCTATGGTGTGAGAGAGGTAGGATTGGAGCACTCCAGTTGGTAGGAAAGCTACAGTGTATTCCTCCTCTGGACCTGTTCACCTGTGGGTGTGCTGTGTTGTATCACGTGTCACAGGCTGTGTGAGCCATCAGATTATGCCGATGTTGGCACTGCTCTTGTCCCCATCTTAACTGTGTGTATGCTGGCAATTGGCCTTGATGTCTCTCAGGCATTGCTCTCACCAGGCCCCCAGAATACATTCACTGAAGTCAGGTCCCAGGATTGCAGTAATCACGGATCTGGACCTGTTGTGTTAGTGTTATGGAGGCAGCTCAGAGTTTAACCTGGCCCAACTCCAATGTATATGGGCCCTCAAAGTCTGCAGCTGCTAAAGCTACGTCTCTCTTGGCTGTGGGAACACTCGTCTGTTCATGTGTTTTGTAGGCGCTGAGTTTTTAACCAAGTCAGTTGTGGGGGTGTCAATTCACAGTTTGCACAGCTGTGAGGAGAGATTTCAGCTTTTTTTCCTTAGCTGCAGCTCAGCTGTGGTTTTAGCCCCACCTCTGCATGTGGGCCACCCACAGGGGTCTGCTTCTGAGGCTGCCTTGGAGCACTCAGTGAGGACAGTGTGGATGCGGCATGGCTGCCAGAGTGGACGGAGCCCCGATGGTGACAGATGTGCCAGGGAATCAGTGGCCATGAGAGATCTGACCGAATAGATGATGAGACACACAGGAAAGCCAGTGGCCATAGGTGTGAGAGACTAAGCCCTGCTGTGAGCCTTTCCTAGCTCTTGGCCACCTGCACAAGATGGCCAGCCCCAGCAGGGGTCTTTCCTAGCATCCAGCAGCAGATGTGTGTGGACCAGCCCCAGTGGGGGCTTTCCGAGGGCCTGAGGGGCAGGGGCCAGTGCACAAGAAGAGAGGCTGCAATGGCGGCTCCACCCCCCATATCACTTAGAAATGACACGTTGATTCTGTGTCAGTATGGGTTTCTTCTGCAAGCATTCCTGGTTGCAGATCTCCTCACTCCCATCCCCTCAGGCTGTCTCCTTGCATCCAGGAGCAGTTCTCTCTGCGTTTGTTCTCCAGTCTCCAAGTCCCAGCACCCAGCCCCCATGCCCACTGTTGGGCACATGTCCCAGGCAAGGGTGCTCAGGAATGTGACACAGACCATCTGTGTGGATCTCACTCTGTCCTTTCTGTCCCGACCAGCATATCTGCTCTCCTCTGACAGCTCCAGATGCTCTCCTTCTGTCCCAGATGATCTCCCCATTGGTGAAGAGGTTTCCCTGAATGTGGGAACTTCTCTGCTCCTTCAGCTCCTCCACTCCAAGGGCATGAGTCCCATCCACTTCCTCTCTTCTTCTGTTTCCCTTATTTATTTCCTCCTACCCAGTTATACAGGGGTCTTTCTTGTCCTAATGGTATCCAAGGTCTGCTAGTGTTCAGCTGGTCTGTGAGAATTGTTCTATATGTAGATGTAGTCTTGATGCATTTGTGGAGAGAGATGGGCTCCACATTCTCCTACTCATCCACCATCATGCTTTTTTCCTGTTTTTCTATTCCTTCCTCATTCAGTTTTTATAAGTTTTGTTTCTGGGCATTTTTCCATTTCTTCAAGGTTGTTTGGTTATTGTATAGTCAAATTTTTGTGCATGTCAGTTGTAATGTCTAATTTGTATTTATAATTTTGTTTATTTGTATCTTCTGCACCTGTATGCACAAACCCTTAAATGAAATCTTACCAATTTTGTTCATCTTTCAAAGAACCAGCTCTTAGTTTGGTTAATCCTTTCTATTGGTTTTCTGTTATCTTTTTCATTTATTTCTGCTTTAATTGTTATTTCCTTTCTTCTGCTAACTTTGCACTCAGTTGTTTCTTTTTTTTTTTTTTTTTCTAATTCTTTAAGGCATAAAGTTAGGTTGCTTGTAGGTTCCTTGCTTGATATTTTTATTTCTTCTTAAAGTAGGCATTTATTGCTATGAACTTCTGCTTCATTCTACAAGTTCTGGTATGTTGTGTTTCCAATTCTGCTTGTTTCAAGAAATTTTCTTTTTAATTTTTTGATCCATTGATTTTTCAGGAAAGTGTTTAATTTTCATGTGTTTTGAATTTTCCAGTTTTCTTCTTATTATTGATTTCTAGTCTTATGCCTTTGTGGTCAGAGAAAATAATTGATATGTTCTCCGTTTTACTTAATTTGCTAAGACTCGTTTAGTGGCCTAATGGTCTATCCTAGAAATAGTTCATGTGCACTTGAGAAGAATGCGTACTCTGCCATTGTTGGACAGAATGTTCTTTATATGTCTTTTAGATTCATTTGGTCTGTGGCATTCAAATAAGCAGTTTCCTTATTGATTCTCTGTCTAGATGATCTATTTATTATTGAGAGTGGAGTATTAAAATCTTCAACTATTTATTACTGTTGATTTCTCCTTTTAGTTATTAGTTTTTGCTTCAGATATTTAGGTGCTCTGATGTTGTACATGTAAATATTTACAGTTGTTATATCTTCTTGCTATATTGAGTCCTTTATTATTGTAATGACCTTATTCATCTCTTTTTAACATTTTTAGTTTAACATCTATTTTGTTTGCTTAAATAACTATTTTTTTTTTCTTTTTTAGTTGCCTTTTGCTTGTTCCTCTTACTGGGTAATTTCCAGTGTCATAACCTCCAGGTCACTGATTTTTACTTTGGCATATGAGTTTGGTTTTGAGACTCATGAGATTCTTTTAGTATTCTTCAGTTCAGTGATTGTATTTTTCAACTCTTGTACTGACTGTATTTTCAGCTGTATGATTTTTGTTTTTTATTTATGATTGCTATTTTCCTGTCAAACTTCTCATCTAGTTCATTCATTGTTTTCCTAATTTTGGTTAGTTGTCTGTGTTTTCTTAATGTTCGCTAAACTTAAGAAGAGTTTTCTGAATTATTTGTCAGACAGTTCATAGATCTCTACTTCTTAAATGTCACTTATTGGAGCTTTATTAGTTTCATTAGATGACATCATATTCATCTGATTTTGTGATTGCTTATATTGGTATCTGCACATTTGAGCAATTGGACTCCTCTTCCAGACTCTATAAATTTCCTTCAGCAGAGACAGTTCTTCAGCAGTCAGCTGTATTTGGGTTTCTGAGTGTGTCTGCTGGTAGTGTCTTTGGGCATGAGGGGCATGCTATGTGTTGGGGCAAGGCAACTGAAATCTGAGGACAAAGATGAGGCAGGGTATGCCACTGGCTGAGAACAGATAGACAAGGTTGCTAGCTTGGTATCCTACCCAGGTGAGGATATTGGGTGGACTCTGTGATTGCCCAGATTCTTTGGTCAGGCTTACTGCATGGTTGGGACTGTGTACTAGGTACTGTATTCAGTAGAAGACCGAGTTGTATATTAGCTTCCCTTCTCTGTCAGGGAAGCAGTATGTGTCTCAGGGTTTGTACAGCTCATTGTTTGGGAGCTCAAATCAGGCCTCAGTGTGCACTAAATTCCCTGGTCATGTGAGGCCACTGGTTTTGCTCTGCAGATGGGGGAAGCCATGGGCTCTACTTTTTATTCAAATGTCACTGTATGTAGTTTCCAGTGGTCATGTATGGATGTGAGAGTTGGACTGTGAAGAAAGCTGAGCACTGAAGAATTGATGCTTTTGAACTGTGGTGTTGGAGAAGACTCTTGAGAGTCCCTTGGACTGCAAGGAGATCCAACCAGTCCATTCTGAAGGAGATCAGCCCTGGGATTTCCTTGGAAGGAATGATGCTAAGGCTGAAACTCCAGTACTTTGGCCACCTCTTGTAAAGAGTTGAAAAGACTCTGATGCTAGGAGGGATTGGGGGCAGGAGGAGAAGGGGACGACAAAGGATGAGATGGCTGGACGGCATCACTGACTTGATGGACATGAGTCTGAGTGAACTCCGGGAGTTGGTGATGGACACGGAGGCCTGGCCTGCTGCGATTCATGGGGTCTCAAAGAGTCGGACACGACTGAGCGACTGAACTGAACTGAACTGAACTGTAGGGCTGTTGGATGGGCTATGCATCTTCCTGTATAGTCTTGTTAAGTCTCCTGTTTGGACTGGCTGAAGGCTGTATTTAGGAATGCAGGTGGTTATGAAATAGCTTCCTTGCCTAGATGCAATGGGAGAATCAGCCCTAAAACTCCTGAAAGCTCCTTGTTTGTTGTCCTAACTCAAGCTGACCCACACCCGAAGATTCCATACCACTGACTCTGTCTGTGTTTCTCTTGGCTTGAGTGCCACTGGGCCATGCAGCTTCCAGGAGTTGTCACTAGCCCTGCTGGTTAGATGGCACTAGAATATACTCTCCACAGTGGCATATTTTCTAATTTGCTTTATCTTACAATATACATGAGATAGTTTCAGAATTAGAGAACAGTATTATGCCTCTATCCATTTTTCTCCTTCTTCTCATACAAAAAAGTTAACATATTAAATGAAGTATCCAGCCCATTGCCTTTTCCCATGGTATAAAATGTTTTGGAGATTTCTCCAAATCAGTACAGAGAAATGTTTTTAACACTGCATAGTATTAGTATGGATATGTCATTATCTATTTCATCAGTCTGCTACTCCTAGATTATTTTCTCGATATTTTATTACTGAACAGGAATGTGAGAACAATCCGTGGATTTTGTTTTTTTTTTTTTTATTTTTTGGTGAAGCTGTATTTTCAAGGTTAATTCTGAGGGGCATATTTCTGAGTCAAAAGGTAACACATTTTTCTTTCTATCTTGAAGATTTTTTTTTAAGAAAAAAAAAAGTGTTAAAGAAAAGCAGGTTGTAGCAACAAAACTGGCTATTCAGACAAACAAGGCAGCTGCCATTGTTTGCTCAGATTATTTATACTATACACAGGAATCTCAGAAAGGATACTGGAGGGCTAAAGACTTCAGAGTTGTAATTTCAAGCCACTTAGAGGGCACGTTCTAAAGGAAGACTGAGCAACTGAATTTAGCCATTGGATGAAACCCTTTGATATCCTGGTGTCTGATGAAATAGAAAGACTTTGGGATATGCGTTTGAGGTGCATATAAATACCATTTTAAAGATTTTGCCAAGGCAAAGAGAGCAAATCTTTCCCAACAACTTGGGACCCAGGAATGGAAAATCTGGGATCTACTTTGGACCTCTATGAGGAGAATGGGGCCTCAGTTGAAAGCATTGGAAACCCCACCCATCTATAGTTTCTCTCTTACTATGCAGTATGTATGGGAGAAAAGAACATAATTTAATGGTGCATTTTCTTCAAACTAAGAACCTGGAAAATCATTTTGTTATCATTTCATACTTGCAGTTGGTTAGAATATTGTGGAAAGACTCTGGAGAACCTGAAAAGGTTATAAAGGTAATATGAAACACAAGCAAATTGCAGTGTGGAATTTTAAAGTTCATAGATGTGGTGGCTCAGGAAATAGCCATTCCTAAATTAAACTGAGTTTTACAATGGATTCCGCTAGCAATGCAAATGCTTTTGTGATATAGTCCTGAGGCTAAACAGCCCAATATGACCGAGGAGGCAAAATGTTGGGATTCTTACTTTCCAGAAAGTCATACAGCAGGTTCCTTCTACTTTAACAAGCAAGCAGCCAAAAAAAAAAAAAAGTACATAAAAGAAACCTAAGGAAAACACATTAGAATCCTTTCTATAGCCCTACCAGCCCATGACCATAGATGACAGAGCTCTGTTTAAAAGGGGAATGAAAGCTTTACATATCATATGTTTAAGATTATGCAAAGCATGAATATAAGCTCTTCTTCAAATTAAGGAATCTTAAGTTTTCTAGACTTGGCAAGGTTTTTCTCTCCTAAGGTTGCCCCCAAACACTTGAACTAAGAAGAAAGTAATTTGCAGGTTTTATGTTTATGAAAATGACACAGTTTCTATTGAAAGATAAAACTAAACAAAAGCCAAGGCAGAAGCTTCTGGAGTAGTATAGGGAAGAAAATATATAAAGAAAATGAAGGTAGAAAAATATTTATAAAAATAAAGCTTGGGCAAAGCAAGATCCTCAAAAAAGGAAAAGATGGGAAAAAGAATAAGTGAAAAGCAAGGTAAGGGAGAAAGGGGTTGTGACATCAATGATCAGGACACAGGGCAACTTCTTAAAGATACAAAAGACTTGAATGTTTGAAAGAGACGTAGAATTAGTGAAGGAAAATAATTGAGAAGAGCTTACTAAGAAGTGGCAAAAGAAAATTCAAGGGAAAAGATGTGAGACCCTCTAGCCTGAGAATTGCTGATTCCGTTTCAGCAGCTGCTTTGCATGAGGGAAAGGAAAGTGCTAGAGGACAATGTGCTAGACCCGGATCTGGTAGACAGCTGACATTTGTTTTCACTGAAAACCAAAACTTCTCTGAAGATGCTAGTTCTGCCCTGAGAACTGTCACTTCAGACCTATGAGCAATTTTGCACCTGTGACTATTTTGATAAAAATACTAGTCTTTAAAGGAATTTAATTGAAAAGATATAAATCTATTTGAATATAATTAATAAATGTCAGTACTTATTTTAATGGAACACATATGATTAAAGATATTATTTTTCCTACAAATGAATTATATCTGTTTTTAATGTAAAGACGCTGTGCTGTATGCTAAGTTGCTTCAGTCATGTCCAACTCTTTGCAACCCTATGGACTGTAACTTGCCAGGCTGTTCTCTCCATGGTATTCTCCATGGCAAGAATACTGGAGTGGGTTGCCATGCCCTTCTCCAGGGGATCTTCCCAACCTAGGGATTGAACCCGTGTCTCTTATGTCTCTTGCATTGGCAGACAGGTTCTTTACCACTGTCGCCACCTGGGAAGCCCATATACACCAATCTGTAATAAATAAATATTTTATGAACCATTTTATATGTTTTCTATCAGGAAAGTTTCTCCTGATAACTAGTTGTCCTTATTGCTGGAAAGACAGTGTTGTTTCACTTTTCAGCCCCCTCCAACAATCCTTACTGTAATAGTAAAGTACTTTTATCCACATCCCTCAATTTCCATTCCTTTAGGCACTTCTCTTTCTTCACTTACCAAACACATCAGCAACTTTTGACATAGTCAGATGTTCCCTCCTACTTGAAACACTTTCTTTTCTTGGTTTCCAGGACACTGTCATCTCCTGAGTACATTTCTGTCTCTCAGCTCCCCCTTCTATCTTTTTCTTGCTGACTCATTTTCCTCTGACATATTTTTACAGTTAGAGAACTTTAGGGCTCGGCCTCAGGCTCCCTTTTCGTTTTAAACTTTATTCTTTTCCTTGGACATCTCTTTTGGCCCCACAATATTAAATGCCACTTTCAATGCTGCTGCTGCTGTCAGCCTGTATATCTTTAGTCCCAATCCTTCCTCTGATCTCCAGGCTCAGATTCAACTGCTTAGTTGGCATTGTTGTTGTTGTTCAGTGACTAAGTCGTGTCCGACCCTTTGTGACCCCATAGGCTGCAAGACACCAGGATTTCCTGTCCTCACTATTTCCCGGAGTTTGCTCAGGTTCATGTCCATTGAGTCCGTGATGCTATCTAACCATCTCACCCTCTTCTGCCCTCTTCTGCCTTCAGTCTTTCCCAGCATCAGGGTCTTTGCCAATGAGTCAGCTCAGGTGGCCAAAATACTGGAGCTTCAGCTTCAGCATCAGTCCTTCCAATGAATATTCAGGGTTGATTTCCTTTAAGATTATCCTTCCTTCCAATGAGTATTCAGGGTTGATTTCCTTTAAGATTAACTAGCTTGATCTCCGGAGAAGTCAATGGCACCCCACTCCAGTACTCTTGCCTGGAGAATCCCATGGACAGAGGAGCCTGGTAAGCTACGGTCCATGGGGTCGCTAAGAGTCGGACACGACTGAGCGACTTCACTTTCACCTTTCACTTTCATGCATTGGAGAAGGAAATGGCAACCCACTCCAGTGTTCTTGCCTGGAGAATCCCAGGGACGGAGGAGCCTGGTAAGCTACAGTCCATGGAGTCGCTAAGAGTTGGATACAAGTGAGTGGCTTCACTTTCACTTTTCACTTTCATGCATTGGAGAAGGAAATGGCAACTGACTACAGTATTCTTGCCTAGAGAATCCCAGGGACGGGGGAGCCTGGTGGGCTGCCATCTATGGGGTCGCACAGAGTCGGACATGACTGACCCGACTTAGCAGGCGCAGCAGTTTGATCTCCTTGCAGTCCAAGGGACTCTCAGGAGTCTTTTCCAGCTCCACAATTCAAAAGCACCAATTCTTTGGTGCTCCACCTTTTTTACGGTCCATCTCTCACATCCACTTCTCCAGATGTAACTCCAAGACATGTTTTGGATTCTTCCACTTGTTTTTATATTCTTAAATCATTTTTCTCTTGACTAAGTTGATAAATATATGGCCTCCTAACTGTTCTTCCTGATTCTACTCTTGCCCCCCACCAGCAGCCAGATAAGTATTTTTGAAGTGATAAAGCACTGTCCATTTTTCTCTTTCCTAATACTTCTTGGAGACAACATTTGGCAGTAAGTTAGGAAGGTGGTGGTCCAACAAGGTTGGGGGATTACTTGCACATGAGAGAACTGAACAGATATGCATATTGGACATCATGGGGAAAAGGTTTCTTACTGACAACAAAGGGAGTTACAAATGTAAAAAGAGAAAGTGATAATGAACTGGGATATAGACTGGAATTTGAGATGTTGGAGTGAACTCATGGTTTTTAATATATAAAGATAAATGTCAAAATAAATAGAGGAGAGAGGAAGGGAAGGAAGGAGGAAAAGAGAGAGAAGAATGCGAGTATGTGCTTATTTCTTAACTTTGTGAACTGAAAGGTCTAGGAGAAGCAACACTGCAGTAACAATGAGGCTGGGGAGACATGACAACTAGCGCCAGTACATCATCCTGAATCGAACCCACTTGCTATAGATTGATAAAATTTGAAAAGGGTCTGTGAACTGTAAATTGTATAAGTGCTAATGTCTTGATTTAAATGGTTGTGCTTTGGTTATGTACTATAGTCATGTAGGAGAATGTTTTTGGGTTGTGGAAATATTTCAAGGGCAATGGAACATCATGCCTATAACCTGTTCTCAAATGGTTTGGGGTAAAAATAAGTTCAATTATAGCATACCAATTTCTTGCCTTAAATCCGTCAATGTTTTTCTATTTTACTTAGCATAACATGCATATTACCTGGGTACCGACCTAAAGCATTTCCATCCAAAGTTCTTTGCTTGTGCTATTCTCACTCCCTGGAATCCTTCTTTGATTTCACTTGGTTAGCTCCTCCAGTTCTTAGATAAAATGTCACTTCTTCAAAGAGGCCTTCCTTAACCACTCCACCAAAAGTGCTAACCCTCAGTCACCATCATGTCACCCTACTCATTTTCTATGTAGCATTTTTCAACATTGGATGTCAACTTGCTTTTTATTTGATTACCTATTTATTATTTACGTTTCCTGTTAAAATGGAAGCTCCAATAGGAGAGACCATATCTGTCTGGTTTACTGCTAAATCTCCAGAGCCTAGGATACTGTTAAGACTGATTGGCTCTGAAAAAATATTTGTATCATGAATGAATTTTGTTCAACCCCAAATTTTAATCATTAGAGAGTCAGATTACTGAAAACTTCATACACCAAAATATTTTTGTCAAATAATCCATTATATGTGACTTAATTAATTTTTAGTGTGGGGAACTACAATATACCCAGACGTATTTCATTCATTATTTTATTGTCCTCTGCTAAGAAGTTCTTATCCGAGGACCTCAGTGTTTATTATGAAGTGATAGGTAAGGTCATTGAAAGTCTTGATTTCACTGTGGGAAATCCTTCCTGGACCTTCAGAGGAGAAACATCCTACTACTAGTGACCTTTTCTGCCTCTAATACAACCCTCGCCTCCACTCTGAAAGTAAACTAAGAGTTTTATTATCAATTCTAAGAGCTTTTCATTTAAATAATTATTTTTCAATTTAGTATCATTACAGAAAATCCTTTATTAATGAGTACATCACTCAATGCTAAGAATAGCATATAAGATAATACAAAATATTCAGTTAAACAAGATAATGTCTAATTCACAGCTAAGCCACCAGGGAAGCCCAAGAATACTAGAGTGGGTAGCCTGTCCCTTCTCCAGCAGATCTTCCCAACCCAGGAATCGAACTGTGGTCTCCTGCATTGCAGGCAGATTCTTTACCAGCTGAGCTACATAGGAAGCCCAAATATGACATCATTCTATGTCAGTTGGATTCCAACTTCAATGTGGTTTTCATATTAGTAAGAGACAATTTTTGGCTTTATTAAGATGTAGTATCCTTTAGTGAGAGAGGATGCTGTGAATTTATAGACCACTAACAATGGGACTGTGGGCTCACTGGGAATGATTAGTTTCCAGCTCTTCTTTTGGTTTATTCTGTTTCTAGGTTGAAATGGAAAGCCTATTGCATTGAAGTGAAGTGAAGTGAAGTGAAAGTCGCTCAGTCATGTCCGACTGTTTGCAACCCCATGGACTGTACAGTCCATGGAATTCTCCAGACCAGAATACTGAAGTGGGTAGCTGTTCCCTTCTCCAGGGGACCTTCCCAACCCAGGGATCAAATCCAGATCTCCTGCATTGCAGGCAGATTCTTTACCAGCTGAGCCATAAGGAAAACATTATAATATTAATAATGGTTTCTTTTTTCCCTGTATTTTATGATGCTTTGCCATCTTAGAGCCCTGCTCATCCTAGAGAGACTGCGCTTCCAAGGAGTAGCTAATTTCTAGAGATAGCCAGCAGCTTGCCTGTGAGCATAACTTTCATATGTAAATCAACCAGTCCAAAGCCCAAATCCCCAATCACTTCCTTTTTATAGCTTTCACACACCAAGCCAACATTTGCCTTGCCCTAAATCACCCAGGGCCAGGTACCAGACAACTAGAGACCACTGCATATACCCCAGAGCCCACCAAAATTATTCAAACTACCTAATCCTAATTATCCAATCCTTGCTCACATTTGCTTTTCTGCCTTCACCCATTCCTTTCTCTGGAAACCACAACAAAGTCTCTGGCAAAAGCTTTCCTCTCACTTCTGTTGCCTCCTGACCAACCCTGGTGCTGACGTGTCTCCATGTGGCCCTATAATATGGAAGTGGTCCCCAACCTTTTGGGCATTAGGGACTGGTTTCCTGGAAGACAATTTTTCCCATTGACCAGGGAGCAGGGATGGTTTCAGGGCAATTCAAGCACATTACATTTATCATACTGCCACTGATCTGACAAGAGGCGGAGCTCAGGTGGTAATGCAAGCAGTGGGGAGTGGCTGTAAATACAGATGAAGCTTCATTTGCTCACCCACTGCTCACCTTCTGCTGTGCAGCCCTGTTCCTAACAGGCCACTGATTGGTACCAGTCCATAGCCCAGGGGTTGGAGACCCCTGCTGTATGGTGTAACATGTTCCTTCACCCCTTGGAAATTGTAACTGATCAGCTCTTAAGAAGGCAGTCATCTCCTTGTCTTCTGAGTAAAATGAATCCTAGGTATATTTTAAAGCAATTGTACAGTATAGAAGAAAATGTACTTTTCATCTCATCTTTCGGATCCCCAAGAACATCGTATGTTACTGTTCTACACCTTTGGCAACAGACAAAAATCTTTTTTTTCCCTCTCTTATTCTTTCAGTTGTTTTTCTTAAAAATATTTTAAATTTATTTTTGACTGTACTGAGTCTTTGTTGCTGCATAGTCTTTTCTCTATTTGCATTGAGCAGGGGCTACTCTCTAGTTGCGGTGCACAGACTTCTTATTGTTGTGGCTTCTTTTGTTGTGGAGCACATGCTGTAGTGCTCATGAGCTCAGTAGTTGCAGCTCCCAGGCTCTAAAACAGGTTCAGTAGTTGTTGCCCATTTAATTGTTTCACAGCATGTGGGACCTTCCCAGCCCGGGTCCTGAACCCATGTCTCCTGCATTGGCAGGTGGAGTCTTAACCATTGAGCCACCAAGGAAGCCTCTTTTGTTCTTCTTTCCCCCTCTTTTTGTGCACATTTGTGTGAAGCAGTGAACTTTGGCTGGAAGTAGTGTGTGGTTGCACTGTACCCTCTGGAGGAATGTTATTCTTCAGTTCACATATACCTGGAGTTCAACAAAGAAGACAGGTGTTTGCACACAGCCAGCATTTGACTCATATCACAAGGTCAGAGCATGTAATTTGTGTTGGAAATGAAGCATAGCCATGGATGTACAGAATACAGTTCCTTTCCCAAAGCAGCAGGAACAGAGACCCCGGGATGAATATGATGATGCAAAATGGATTATCATAAAGGCTTTGACTGGGAAACATTGTGGAGTAGCAGATAGCAAAAGGGGAGAAGTGAGTTGATTTAAAAGATTTCCTAGGGCATGGTATTTTGGTATTTGTATTCAAAATTCCTCAAGGTATTTTGAATACAAAAGTGGTAAACTTTGAAAAAGAACAACCTGCTTCAGTCATGAGAGCTATAGATCAAAATTGTTCAACACTTAGTTAAGCTTTAATGAGCAATTTAGAACTTGGATGAAGATGTGGATAGGCAGCTGTGGGGCTCTGGGGTGGTGGGACAAAGCAAAGAGTTTTCAGGAAAGGTATTTGGGATGAAGAGATTTTTTGTTATCCGAGGCTATCGTTGCTTGGTTGTGGTTTGTTGAGCTCTGGGTTGGATTTGCATTCATTTTCTGCCACTTAGCAAATGCTGGTCCCTGGGTATATTTCTCATCTCTTGTTTCCTAGTTAATAAGAATGGCAACAGCTCAGCAATATTGTTGAAAGGATTAATAAACCTTTCCACTGAACTATTCCAAAGACGGAAAAGAGCACATATTTCTCTCAGAGCTTGAGAGCATACCCACTATAAGTGAGAAATTTCTTAGTAGTCTCATCTTAATATATTATATATATATATATATGAACATTTCTTTGTGCAGCATATTTGAAGCAGTGAAGACCTTGAATAAATGTTAGCTCTTTTTAATCTTTTGTCAACAAATGTCACTCCATTGGTTTACTGTAGTAACCGAAAAGCCCTAGTGTTCTTAAGGGTCTTCATGAGACCCACAGGTGACAAATGAAGTATAGTGTGTAGGTTTACTAACATCTATTAACATATTAGTGTGGTTTTATTTGTGTGTTTGTTGGGAATTGATGAAAAGATGGATCTGCTAAAAGGTAAATTGAGTAACAGGATAAAAGCAGATGTTTGAGACAGTAAACAGGGCACAAGTAAAGGGTCTCACCTTTAAGCATGACATTTTGCCCCAATATATGGGATGCAGGAGCTTCCCAGGTGGCACTAGCGGTAAAGAATCTACCTGTCAACGCAGAAGTGGTAAGAGACACAGGTTTGATCCCTGGGTTGAGAAGATCCCCTGGAGGAGGGGATGGCAACCCATTCCAGTATCCGTGCCTGGAGAATCCCATGGACAGGGAAGCCTGGTCTACAGCCCACGGAAGACTGGGCTACAGTCCATGGGGTCGCAAAGAGTTAGACATGACTGACTGAGCAGCTTAGCATGCACATGGGATGCAGAGGACAGTAGAAAGTGGATGGGCACATATATCTCCCTAAACTTACTGTAGGGAGAATAATATAACCATTGAAAAGTAGACCTGTCAGAAAAAGAAATAGGAGCTGCAAAAAGTATGAAATATAAGATGTGCTCCTGTTTAATCTAAAACATTGAAAAAACACACACACAAAATTCATAAAAGTAGAAAACAAAGACAGGAAGGTAGCTTAACTGTAACTCAACTGTGATATGTTTAGCAATGGCTGGTGGTGCTCCCCTTCCCCAACACATACACATGGTTTTTTCTGTACAGTTCTTGGATATTAGAGACCAAGCTGAGATTTATTTGAGAGGGAGCTGAAACCAGGTACATTCAGACAGGAATAGGCTGTGCTCATAAAGGACAGGCAGTCAAGTGCCCTGGTGGGTTTCAGTGTATTTGGCATAGGCACCATCTGAAGGGTGACTGTGTAGGTTATATTTCACCTGAGAACTTCATCCTGTGCGTGTAAGTGACCTCAGCAACACTATATACAAAATTCCCCCCCCCAAAAAAAGTGCCTGGTATTCTTACCAGGAGTGGAAGGTTTCTACCCCATATTTCCCATGGCTGGACTAATGGATTTAGCTAGTTATCTCCTCGACAGGAGAAGCAAAGAGTGCCGTCTAAAATCAGCTAGTATCGGCTTCCTGGAATGTGGAAGAAAGTTTCTCAAGTGTGGACAACACAAGAATGAGTCAGGGGCCAAGAGGAAGGCTTTGAACTATTTAGAAAAAGTCCTAGGTAGAGAGGAAAAGCTGATAAAGTCCAAACTCAGCAGTTGTTGGTTGTTGGGTTTTTCTTTATAATATACATTACATAAAGTTTAATGTTATAACCATTTTAAGTGTATGATTCAGTGATATTAAGCACTTTCACGTTGTTGTGCAACCATCAGTACCATCCATCCATATAACACTTTTAATACTGCAAAATAATACTCTGTACTCCTTAAACAATAGTTCCCCATCCCTCCCTCCCTCTAACCCATGGCAACCACTGTTCTACTCTCTTTATACTCTAGGTACCTCATATAGGTGGAATTATATGGTATGTATTCTTTTGTATTCAGCTTATTTCACTTAACATAAGGTTTTCAGTGTTCCACTGTTGTGACATGTATCAGAATTTCTATCCTTTTTAAGGTTGAATAATATTTCATTGTGTATATATATATCCAAATGAACAGATATAGCTAAAGGCATGATTTATTTATCCATGCATCCATTGATTTGGACTGTTTCTACCTTCTGGCTGTTGTAAATAATGCTGCTAAGAACATGGGTGTATAAATCTCTGTTGGAGTCCCTGCTTTCCATTCTTTCCATTTAGAAGTGGAATGGCTGGATCATTATAGTGTTTCTATTGCTATTTTTTGAGGAACTGCTAGATCATTTTCCATAGGGTCATCGCCATTTTACATTCTCACCAGCAGTGCTCAAGGGTTCCAATTACTCCACATCCTCACAAACACTGGTTTTTGTTTTTTTGTTTTTCTTTGTTTATTTTGGATACTAGCCATCCTAATGATTATGAAGTAGTATCTCATTGTGATTTTGATTTGCATTTCCCTAAAGTGATGTTTCAGAGAAGGCAATGACAACCCACTCCAGTACTCTTGCCTGGAAAATCCCATGGATGGAGGAGCCTGCTAGGCTGCAGTCCATGGGGTCGCTAAAAGTCGGACACGACTGACCGACTTCACTTTCACTTTTCACTTTCATGCATTGAAGAAGGAAATGGCAACCCACTCCAGTATTCTTGCCTGGAGAATCTCAGGGATGGGAGAACCTGGTGGGCTGCCGTCTGTGGGGTCACACAGAGTCGGACACGACTGAAGCGACTTAGCAGCAGCAGCAGCAAAGTGATGTTTAGTACCATTTGTATATCTTCTTTAGAGAAATGTCTATTCAAGTCCTTTGCCCACTTTTTAATGAAGTTGTTTATTTTTGTTGTTGTTGTTGAGTTATTTATCTGTTTATTCATCTACCACTGTTTTCCCAGGATATCAAGCCTCCTATATGAGGAGTCCATGTATGAGCTGTCCATGTATATGGAACCTTGATGAGGAAGTAGAACCCACATCAGCCTTTGTGATAAATGGAGAGATTGATGGAGCATTGCTCTAAGGAAGAAAAGAAAGAACGTGAAAACCATACTTACTCTTTTTCTCTTCCCAGTTCCTTGATCTTCTTTTTTAAAAAATTTAGTTACTTTACAATGTTGTATTAGTTTCTACTGTACAGTGAAATGAATCAGTTCTGTTTATACATATGTGCTCAGTTGCTCAGTCATGGCTGACTTTGTGACCCCATGGATTGTAGCTTGCCAGGCTCCTCTGTCCATGGAAATTTCCAGGCAAGAATACTAGAGGGATTGCTATTTCCTTCTCTAATGTATACATATATCCTCTCTCTCTCTTTTTTTTAAAATTTCCTTCCTATTTAGATCATCACAGAATATTGAGTAGAGGTTCTCTTATGATCTTCTAATAAATTTATTTTGTGGCTTCAGGATTTGTAAGGTGTTTTGTTTTGCTTTTGCGGGAGTGATAAATATGTTGTGGTAGGAAGGCATGAAAGCTTGAAGAGCAATTGCTATGAATGGCTAAACCAAAGAAAGATTTATGTATAGCTTGACAGCAACTCAACTCAGCTTCCTTTCAGCCTGAGACCACACTCTCTTTGCAGAAAGTGATTGTTCCATGGCTTAAAATGGTGCTTTGTTCAGATACACATTCCCCTGGCTTCACAAAGCAGTGTTCTTATAGATTATCCTGCTAGGTATATGAAAGTACCTATGCCCGCATCTGTGGCTTGTGATGGACTTTTGCCTGAGTCTTTGAAAAAGAAAGTTGATAAATTAATGATTCAGGGAGAGGGACAGGATGTAAAAGCAGTAGAAAACATTTTTCCTACAGTGCTGTTAATTAAATAAGATTTGAATTCTGTTGAAATCTTTTAAAGTATGTACTAAAATATTTACCTCTGCCCTTCTCCCTTCTACTCTAAATGACTTGACTTGTCTATATTACAAAATTGCATTTCTTTATCCATTGTCTCAGGATATTATTATTTGTATTTTTTTCAAGACTCCTTCCTGGTATTCAGGGTGGGAGGAGAGTGAATTCTGTGGGAAAACCCTGCAGAAGCTCCACAGTGAATTGAGAGTTGGGAGCAGAGGAACAGGAGAAGACTGGGATGTGTGGGGGCAGGGGATTGGAAGTTTTGAAAGGGAGTAAGAACAGTGGCAGAGATGGAAAGCAGTGAAGAGATAAGGAAGAAAAGGAAGAAAAGGAAGTCCGAAAAGAGAGAGACTAATGAGGGAGACAAAGGGATGGGGAGGGGAGGAGAAGGAAAAGAGACAAAGAGAATTATGAAGAAGTAAGAGGGAAAGGGACCATCTGGGTAGGCATTAGTCATGGCGATCCAAGATATGCTTCGGTTCACTGAATGTCTTTGCATGTCGATAAGAACCGTGAACTTCCAGATGTTCAAGCTGGTTTTAGAAAAGGCAGAGGAACCAGAGATCAAATTGCCAACATCCTCTGGATCATCGAAAAAGCAAGAGAGTTCCAGAAAAATATCTATTTCTGCTTTATTGACTATGCCAAACCCTTTGATTGTGTGGATCACAGTCAACTGTGGAAAATTCTGAGAGAGAGGGGAATACCAGACCACCTGACCTGCCTCTTGAGAAACCTGTATGCAGGTCAGGAAGCAACAGTTAGACCTGGGCATGGAACAACAGACTGGTTCCAAATAGGAAAAGGAGTACATCAATGCTATATATAGTCACCTTGCTTATTTAACTTATATGCGGAGTACATCGTGAGAAATGCTGGGCTGCAGGAAGCACAAGCTGGAATCAAGATTGCCGGGAGAAATATCAATAGCTCAGATACGCAGATGACACCACCCTTATGTCATAAAGTGCAGAGGAACTAAAGAGCCTCTTGATGAAAGTGAAAGAGGAGATGAGATACCATTTTACACCAGTCAGAATGGCTGCGATCCAAAAGTCTACAAGCAATAAACGCTGGAGAGGGTGTGGAGAAAAGGGAACCCTCTTACACTGTTGTGGGAATGCAAACTAGTACAGCCACTATGGAGAACAGTGTGGAGATTCCTTAAAAAATTGCAAATAGAACTGCCTTATGACCCAGCAATCCCACTGCTGGGCATACACACCAAAAAAACTAGAATTGAAAGAGACAAGTGTACCCCAATGTTCATCGCAGCACTGTTTATAATAGCCAGGACATGGAAGCAACCTGGATGTCCATCAGCAGATGAATGGATAAGAAAGCTGTGGTACATATACAAAATAGAGTATTACTTAGCCATCAAAAAGAATACATTTGAATCAGTTCTAATGAGGTGGATGAAACTGGAGCTGATTATACAGAGTGAATTAAGCCGGAAAGAAAAACACCAATACAGTATACTGACACATATATATGGAATTTAGGAAGATGGTTTACGATAACCCTGTATGTGAGACAGCAAAAGAGATGCAGATGTACAGAACAGACTTTTTGACTCTGTGGGAGAGGGAGAGGGTGGGATGATTTGGGAGAATGGCATTGAAACATGTATAATATCATATAAGAAATGAATCGCCAGTCTACATTCGATGCAGGATACAGGATGCTTGGCGTTGGTGCACTGGGAAAACCCAGAGGGATGGTATGGGGAGGGAGGTGGGAGGGGGGTTCAGGAGTGGGAACTTATGTATACCCGTGGTGGATTCATGTTGATGTATGGCAAAACCAATACAGTATTGTAAAGTTAAAAAAAAAAAAAAAA